>OW121754.1:30155621-30745621 GCA_933228765.1 Miltochrista miniata | reverse complement strand
TTAAATCTCCCTGATTAAATCACTAAAATCAAATAAGTACGTTATTAGGTTATATATTACGTCACAATAACAAAAAACTTTCTCAAACCGAATCAGTTTGTGCGCTTCCGCTTACAGAATAACACATGGCGTTTACCTATGCACAATCCCGCTAATCCCGCGGGATCCCGCACGATTTACGTGCGGGACTGGTCCCGCAAAAATACTGCGGGATCCCGGTATTTCGGGATCCCGGTATCCCGGTATTGCATTCCCTAATCAAGATAGAGTGCAGGGCTCGAACCTGTGTCTTTTGTCTAACCGGACCAGATGGACGCTTAGCCAAAAGACGCAGGTTCGAGTCCTGCTCGGGACAAATAACTTTTTCACAATTTGTTTTATCGTGTTTCAGTTGAAATGCTGTGGGGTTCAGTCGCCCTCCGACTGGTATCAATACCGCCGCACGTTGCCGCCCGCCTGCTGTGGACGCACCTGGACTGGCAAGGTAGTGAACATTGCATTACCTATTACAAATACCTACATAACTACCACCTGCTATAGTAGTACAACTAAAGTATAGTCTTACTGGTTGTACAAATTATACACCACCTGCATATTAAATATTTAGGTGGTGTATAATTTGTACAAATTTTGTACAACTACAAACTACAAACAATACAAAACAAATCACTCGACTTTCGACAAACTTTTTGCCCCATTGTTTTTCCTAGCCTTTTTCACTGAGCCGAAGTTAACCAGATGCAAACTAGGTAGGTACCTTTTATGTTTATTTTCATTTTTGCTTTGTCCTACGTAATAGTCTGGTGAGTCCATTGCTGTGTTGAAGTGGCCAGGAGCAGGTTGTTTCTGGAATATTTCAAGCCGCCAACCTATAGGTACATACATATAGGACTTGTTGACTGGCAACTACTGCTATTAGCAACCGAAATTGAGAGGCTTTAATGTGCCTTCTAAGCACGGGATAAGTTTCGAAAATTATGAACCGCAAGTTGGTACTTAAACAACTGAGACTTAGGGCTGCCATGTTCGAACGATTGCAGCGTACGCTTTTGCCGGATTTCACTCGATTCTAATACATTATTTTACAGTTATAAAATCTGAGGGGTTTTAAGAAAAAGTCTATACGTAAAATATTGTTCTAAAGACCTATTCTATTTTATGACAAGTTTGTATGTGAATTGAACTCATTTATTTAGATAAAAAAAGTACATTACTTGTTAAGATTTTTGCAATATTTCTCATTTTTCGAGAGCGATTTCTAACAAACAAAGTATTCCTAATCGTGTTTTGATTTTAAAAAAGCAAGAGTATAAATTACAATAAGTAATATAGTTTTATCAGATCAAATCGAAGAATATTTCCTAGTATAAAGTTCACCCCAAGATGAATCTCTTTCGAACATACAAGCCTTAAGCTAGGTATCATTATGACTGCCTCGGTGGCTCAGTGGTAAGTATGTGTCGAGCTTCTCTGTCTGCGATTTGAAATGCGGTTGAAAATCCGGGTCGGGACAAATACCCTGCTTCCTCTCCGACCGACTCAAACGAATCAACATTTTTTCTTTCTCAACTGTACAACTTTATTAAGTACTTGGTTCGATAGGTATAAAGAAATTGATAAGATTGAAAATGGTCTGATCTGCAAATGTTTGCTGCGGTTGTTTTCTATGCATGCTATGTATGTATTTAGAAATTCATAACTATGTGTACCAGTCGTTTTAAATTCTAGATCCAACAGCAGCAGCTTATACACTTGCCTAATTTTGGTCTAGATAGCGGTGTATGAAATGCCCCAAAATATTTTAGTTATTTAAATAATTAAAGTCTATACTTTAACTTCTCATGTGGATTTCCTTCTTCGGATAAGATTTATTGAATGAAAGAATATGCGCAGGGTACTGACGTCTGCGAGGTGCCGGTGTACGGTATAGGCTGCCTCCGCGTGGCGCTTGCTGACATCAGACACTTTGCCAATACCCTGTCTGCACTCTCTGCGTCACTCATCGTCGTCATGGTAGGACATTAGTTATTTCTCTTATCTTTATATTATGACCTATTTAGATGGTTAGACCTGGAAAAACGTATGGTTATTGTGAGCGGGCCATTTACATGAATGAATGTCATAGATCCTTTTCATGTCCATGTTTGATTGTAACTGTAAGTCAGAGTTTTAAGTTTTCTTCCGAATCAAGTTTCTTTCACAATATAAATTAATATAAAA
The DNA here is from genome assembly GCA_933228765.1 of Miltochrista miniata. Lineage (NCBI taxonomy): Eukaryota > Metazoa > Arthropoda > Insecta > Lepidoptera > Erebidae > Miltochrista > Miltochrista miniata. The sequence continues at coordinate 30,743,401 of OW121754.1, read as the reverse complement.
TCAAAGTAAATGACTGTTGTGTAAACGCAACAACATCATGTTAATGGCGCCATGTGAATTCCGGTAGACCTATGGCGACCGCACCTCCTAATAAATACAAGAAGTTTGGGAATAGGGCCATTCAAAAATCAGAATAAAAATTGCGTCAGCTTTTCCATAAAAGAACGATTGCTCTAAATCTATATAGCCATACACGCCAGTACTAATTTAATCTTCATATTACACGCAGGCGGTGACCCTTTTTGCTGCTGCATTCACTCTTGTGACGTATGAGGTGGAGCATGAAAAGTCTCTAATGTACAAGTCATCGACGCCTCTTCGCATCGGGATCGCATGCCTGCCGCACCCACCGCCTCCACCAGTGGCGCTTGTAGAACCTACTTTGCCGTCCATCATCAACACAGTCTAGTTATAAACAGTCCAAAATTGTGTCCTACTGTATATTTGTGTACATTTAGCTAGCCCAAATTAACAATGTTATAGAAAAATAAACTTTTGCTAAGATTGAAATAAGATACCAAATAGCGAAGAAATAACCAATTTATGTACTTACGGTGAACCTAAAAAAAATATTTATACTGTTAACTTACATGACGCTTTGTGAAACTTACTACACATCTAGAATTTAACACAGTATAGGTACTTTTCCACATTATTTAAGTACTTTTAAATCTAGCCGTTTTCGCATTCACCTTGAAATAGTAAGGCGAAACCACTACAATAACGTTTGAATTCCAGATTAAGTTAAAAAAAAAATATAAAAGGTAGGTCAAATTGATCAAAAGAAATGTATCAAAAACTGATGAAGCACCGTACAGTCTGCCTAGAGGAGTACCTACACTGCTAGTTGAACGCAGGCATTCCTCTCAATTTTCGCCCCCTCATATCCTATAGTATAGATATTGAGTTCAAGCGAAAATTGGTGTTGCCTTCCGCAACCGGTTTTTCTCCGGCTCCTTTTCTAGGTTGCCGTTTGGTCCGTATAGCTCGGGGACGTACTACGTATGTAAGTCATACCTGTTACGGTACATCGTACAGGTCTACCAGTGCACGTAGACGAGAGCGTATGTGGGAATAGACATGTGCAGTATTTCGGACCTACGCAATAGATCTTTTTGTACGGTAGAACTGGAGACCGCTACGGTAAACTGGAACTTTCATTCTACCGACACGTGAGGTTAATAGGAAAACCTGCACAGGCGCCGATTCTCGACCACATGACGTGAATGCGTGGACGGAAATTTACGGGTGAAACGTCACCTGTTTTGCCATTCATAATTATGTGACAGATGACGTTTCATACGTAAATTTAAGTCCACGCAATCATTTCGTACGAATCGGCGCTCAGGGTAGTCTCTCCGGTAGACCGTAACGGTAGTGTTTATCGCCTAGCATTAGATTGCCTGTTTCATAATTTTTGTACAATTTTCATAGTACATACAAATAGGTACCTAAATAACTGTTGTTACTTATGTGACAGTAAAAGTAATTTTAAATTGTGCTCAAACATGTTTTGAATTAATATTTATAGAACAATAAATGCCTATTTTATGAATACTTGTCAAACTTTGTTTCTTTCTGTACGACTCAGGCGGCAAACCAGCATACGGCTCTTTCTTCGGTTTATTCGGTTTAAGTCAGATTCTGTTTAAGACAGATTCTGCTTACGACTGATTCTGTTGACGACAGATTCGCTTTAAGACAGAAATACAGGAAAGTACAAAATATAATACATAATTATATATATTAAGAATAAAAAAACATACGTGTTTTAATAAAATATGAAATTGATAATCAAATTAGGAAGGGATTAAAAATGAAGATCGACAAAATAAATGAAGATCAACAAAATAAATGAACTTCAGTAAAACAAAAGAAGATCAATGAAACAAATGAAGATCGGTAAAACAAATGAAGATCGACAAAATAAATGAAGATCAACAAAATAAATGAAGTTCAATAAAACAAAAGAAGATCGATAAAACAAAAAAGATCGACAAAATAAATGAATATCGGTGGAACAAATGAAGATCGACAAATCAAATGAAGATCGGCGAAACAAATGAAGATCGACAAATCAAATGAAGATCGGCAAAACAAATGAACATCGAAAAACAAATGAAGACCGATAAAACATTTGCAGATCAATAAAACAATAGACTTTAAGCAAGTTGATATGTTCAAAAACTACTCGCGGCTATATTTTGTAATCTAGATGAGATTGCTATTCAAAAAAATAGATGCAAGCAATTCTCGACCTTAATGACACATCTAAAAAAATGTGCTTCTTGGCGTTTATAGACATCACTGATCACGAATATGTAATAAAAAAATTATAGATATTATGCATGGTCATAAGGTCGAAATTTGCTTGCACCCATTATTTTTTGTTATCTAAATGCTTTAACCATTCAAAAAAATAGGTGCAAGCAATTCTCGACCTTGTGTACATGCATAATATTTATTTAATTTTTACATATTCGTGATCAGTGATGTCTATAAATGCTTTTTTTTTTTTTTACGTGAGGGAAAATCCTCATGGATGTTATGCCGGACTCCTACCGACTAAAAAACCTCACGCAACGCCCAACAGCCTATGGTTGCGAGCCCCGGGTAAGCCCTCGGAAGGATGTCCCAGGACTCCCAACAGACCTACAGCCGCCTCTGCAGCCTCGCTCTATAAACGCCTATAAGCACATATTTAGAGAAGTGTCATTAAGGTCGAGAATTGCTTGCACCTATTTTTTTAATGATTACAATCGCATCTAGATTACAAAATATGACTATGAGTAGTTTTTGACCTTATCAACTTGCTTATAGTCTTTTGTTTTATTGATCTGCATGAGTTTTATCGGTCTTCATTTGTTTTTTCCCTCTAGTTGCAGTAGTTCGATTGGTAGTTAGTTCGGTTGACCGAACTAATGCAACTTTTTAGTAGCAGAAGTCCGGTTGATTTCAATCACCGAACTGTTGCTACCTCTCTAGCTGCAGTTGTTCGGTTGAAATGAAGATCGGTAAAACAAATGAAGATCAACGAAACAAATGAAGATCAACGAAACAAATGAAGATCAACGAAACCAATGAAGATCAACGAAACAAATAAAGATCGATGAAACAAATGAAGATCAATGAAATAAATGAAGATCGGCATAGCAAAAGAAGATCGACAAAATAAATGAAGATCGACAAATAAATGAAGATCGGTGAAACAAATAAAGATCGAAAAAACAAATGAAGACCGATAAAACATACGCAGATAAATAGAACAAAAGACCATAAGCAAGTTGATAAGGTCAAAAACTATTTGCGGCCATATTTTGTAATCTAGATTTGATTGCCATTTAAAAAAATAGGTGCAAGCAATTCTCACCCTTAATGATACTTCTAAAAAAATGTGCTTTTTGGCGTTTATAGACATCATTGATCATGAATATGTAAAAAACAAATAAATAATATGCATATTCATAAGGTCGAGAAATGCTTGCACCTATTTTTTTGAATGGCAATCGCATCTAGATTACAAAATATGGCTGCAAATAGTTTTTGACCTTATCAACTTGCTTATGGTCTTTTGTTCTATTGATCTGCGTATGTTTTATCGGTCTTCATTTGTTTTTTCGATATTCATTTGTTTCGCCGATCTTCATTTGTTTTGTCGATCTTCATTTGTTTTGTCGATCTTGTTTGGTTTTATTTTACCGATCTTTTGTTTTATCGATCTTCATTTATTTGTCGATCTTCATTTATTTTGTCGATCTTCTTTTGTTATGCCGATCTTCATTTATTTCATTGATCTTCGTTTGTTTGATCTATCTTCATTTGTTTCGTTGATCTTCATTTGTTTCGTTGATCTTCATTTGTTTCGTCGATCTTCAATTGTTTCGTTGATCTTCATTTGTTTCGTTGTTCTTCATTTGTTTCGTTGATCTTCAATTGTTTCGTTGATCTTCATTTGTTTTACCGATCTTCATTTCAACCGAACAACTGCATCTAGAGAGGTAGCAACAGTTCGGTGATTGAAATCAACCGGACTTCTGCTACTAAAAAGTTGCATTAGTTCTGTCAACCGAACTACCAATCGAACTACTGCAACTAGGCCGTTTTTTCGATGTTCATTTGTTTTGCCGTTCTTCATCTGTTTTGTCGATTTACATTTGTTTCGCCGATCTTCATTCATTTAGTCGATCTTTTTTTGTTTTACCGATCTTCTTTTGTTTTACTGAACTTCATTTATTTTGTTGATCTTCATTTATTTTGTCGATCTTCATTTGTTACAGATAATATTTTTCTACTCTAAGGTACAAATTCTGTCTTAAAGCGAATCTGTCGTCAACAATCAGTCGTAAGCAGAATTTGTCTTTAACAGAATCTGACTTAAACCGAATAAAGGCTTCCTTCCTCGTCATCAAACAAAAGTCAAAAATAATTCCAATTGGTCAAATTATTAATTAGGTTTTCCATTTTTATACACTTACTAGCTGTGCACCCAGGCTTCGCCCAGGTTAAACATAGGTAATCTTTTTGTCTTCTTTGTCTGTGTTTTTATTTTATTATTTTATTTAAAAGGAACTTAGCCTTTAACATTTCAAGACTCGATTTCAAGTATTTCGACTGGATGTTTATAGGTGACTGAACTGGCCGGTAATTTTGTTAAGACAGATAGGTAGTTAAAAGAACGAAATTGTTGAATAAAATAATATTGTCCTAAATATCGTCACTTTGTAAACCACGAGATGAAATGATGTGTTTGTGCGAAAAACACTCAATTAAGTCACCGATCTATACCTGCCATATTGAGTGATTGTCCCTGAGCCTTATTTATTTTCAGGACAAAACACATTTTGCTTTTTGTACATTCTGCGTATTGCACATTTTGCTTGAAGTGCACATTATGAGATTAGTACTTTATGCTCCGAAGGGCCAAAACCACACGGAAAACTGTCGTCATTTGAGATGATAGTCTGATGGAAACAAAGGAAACGTGTTTCTGGCCACAGCCTGTGATAATGCTCGCCTCTATCACATTTGCTTGCAAACTCTTTACCGGGAGCCTGGTAGGATTGCAGAATTTGGGAGGTTCGAGTTACGCTCCCTTTGGGTGAATAAGGTACACTATTTGGTTGACTTAATGCACCTGGGTGAATTATGCAGGTGAATTAAGTCTACGAAAGGACTTTGAGCTGTAGAATATGAGGAGGAATTACTGAACGGTTAGGAGTGTTAATAAATTATGAAGAATAGTTAATTAACAGGGTCCTCTTGGTCTACCACACTCTGAAAATGACATATCCCTGATGTTTATAGATACGTGTCTATTATTTAGGAATGTAGAACACGAGTACGAGTATGTAAATTCATGCTACTAACTTAAAAAATAACTAATTTCCATAAAACCGTTTATACGTTATTTTACCACCTTAATGGTGGAATTTTCAAAAATGCTTTCTTATCGGTAGCCGATACACGGGTAGCTTACTCTAAAAATTTCGAGTTTCTGAGTCAAGGGTTTCAGTTGGGCGTTGATGCGTAGATGAATAAGTCAGCGTATCCCAGTAGTTCCATTGCGTATTTGATTAATATAGATAGATTCTTATTTTGTAAGAGCCGCGAAAGTCATGCGCCCGTCGAAATTTTTTATTTTATTTTTAAACCTAGAAAACTAAATAGTGTCAGTCCACGTCATAATTTCGAAATAATCTGGCCGACCGTCAAAATTCCGAACGCTCATTTCGCCGATGATGAATTCAAGGAATGGTTGTATGGTCGACTGTTAAAATTCCGAATGGTCATTTCGCCGATGATCAGTTTTACGAATGATTGTATCGGGGTACTCTGAGTCGGGGTGTTAACCATTCACTTATTATGGTTAACACCTCGACTCGGATAGGTTAGGTTAGAAGGCCTTAGCCTTCGTGGTTATTTTTTTTATAACCATCCAACACCAACATCAATTTCATACAATCGTTTCAATTCGTAAAACTGATCATCGGCGAAATGACCATTCGGAGTTTTAACAGTCGACCATACAACCATTCGTTGAATTTATCATCGGCGAAATGAGCGTTCGGAATTTTGAGGGTCGGCCAGATTATTTCGAAATTATGACGTGGACTCAAATAGTGTCTCGGTGGGTCTTAATAACCTTTCGTATCACGGCGTGTAAAAAAAAACCTGTGCCAACCAACGTACAACCAAACCAAACTATCCAGTAGTAAGCGGGTAAATTAAATTTACCCGTGGCACATACTACTTACTGGACCACATTTAAACCACAATCGACCAGGAACGTAAATTACCTGTAATGAGGTCACAGTCGACCATAAGCAAATGTCTTGAACAACGGATCCCAGTAGTTCCATGATGAATAGACCAGGTGTATCTATTGATGAACAAAGTCCAAAAATTGACCTACATCATTTTTTATTGTGTACTAAATAAGGAGTAAGTTTCCTTTAAAAAGGAGAGGTGGCTCCTCAATTCATACGGACACTATAAACGACCACTACCAAAAGTTCAACTTTAATCATTGTTTATTGATCTTCATTCGTTTTGGAAAATATTAAATTTACTGCGACGGAACTTCTGAGGGATAAAAGTCTCACTAGTGAGGCGCTCGTGGCCCCGCGGACTCCTGTCCTGTGAACGATCCCTGTAGTAGGCAACATTTATTATGGCCGGTCATGAATGGGTAAACATCGTATGACCAATTTAGCACATTTATTTGCGAGCGTTTCCGTGCTTTGGATGGCACTTTAAGCCGTTGGTCCCGGATACCAATAAAATAGCGGCGTTTTCCCTGAAAGAAAACGCATATTAAAATACTTACCTAATTCGAAGCTTATATAATGAGATAGGCATATCCGTTACCCGTAGGCTTATCTTACTCATGTTTGATGACGTATTTCCGTCGACTCACCAGCAGATGGCGCCACCTGTGAACTTATAAAAGAACATGGCGTCTACTTTGTCCTCATTGGCTTTTATTCACCAGGCAGATTTAAAAAGTAAGCTTCGAATTAGGTAAGTATTTTAATATGCGTTTTCTTTCAGGGAAAACGCCGCTATTAAAAGTACTTGACCGTAATTCGAAGCTTATATAATGAGAAATGTTTGTTTTCGCCTGGTGAGTGACGGAAACGCCAATGTGATTCTAATTTATTTTTAGGAAAATAATATTATACAATGTTGTATGTATGGTATCTAGATTTATAATCTTTACCATCTTGAACAACTTCATATGTAATCTTAAACAGACTAAATAAGGAATCTTATTTAAGGAGTAGTAAGTATTCCTTCTATTGACAGGATTAAATAATTGCGAATTATTATTATATTTGATTGGTGGTAGTAGCTGACATTATTACTCGACGATAATTTTTTTTTTTTTTGAAATCCATCGTCAATTACCTCGTGTTAAGGATTATTTTGATCTTACCACCACCACCAATTCTTAGAAGCTGCTGTTGACCGGGTAGTGCCGGGGCTAGAATAGTTGGAGAACCTCTAACAGTCATAAATAAACTATTAGACTGTGTAGTCTCATATCGGTTACTCTGATATCCTAATTTCTATCTAGAATAAAGGATTCAATTGATTAGTCGAAGGTGTTATCTTTGTTTACAATAGTTTTCCAACCAGATTGTCTGAAATGAAAATGATCAGTTTCGGACTTTTGATTCGGGCCTGAAAGTAGTACCAATGACGTGAGTTAATACAATCGAGCAAAGTTAGATCGTGGTTGCGGCGACCTAAGCATAAAATCACTATGACGAGAAACCTGAAAAATGTTCTCTTTGTATCAATACTTGGTAATATTGAACTAAGTCATCAATCCCAATATCAATAAATATGTGACTTAACTTTCTTTACATTTTTTAAAGAAATCGACCAAGATAATATGTTTAACCAAAACATGCGAACTATGTAAAGTTGACTAACGGTTTCTATATTATCAAGAACAGCAACAACAGATTTATGTAACAGAATCGTATTAAATAATAACCATGAATAAAATGCAAGTCGGTTAAAAGTGTAAAATTTATAAGTATCTTAAAAGGTAGGTCTCAAGGAGCTCAATAGTAGAAGTTTTTGATTTAATATCTGTTATTTACCTCTTTGCCCCCCCCCCCCCACATTTCCACAGATTCTCTATGTGAGGTGGTGGGAGACCTGTCGAGGTGTTTAGTAGAAGGAAAGAAATAATGTTTATTAGGTTCTTTTGCAGGTTCTGCAGAACGAATGAAGCTTACAGAGCTCTCGCTTTGAGATCTGCCCTCTATTATTACCTTGTGCCATCGCGGCACCACAAACACTCCTGTTGACCGATTAAGGTGTGACAGCATCTCGGGTATTAAAAATGGTGGTGGAAGTAATATCCACACATTACAAACAGGCCTATCATGTGTAGTGTTCTCCATTTCATAATAGGAATATTGTTTGTAGGCAATCTTGCCTTAGTGGTGTTTGAAGCAGGATGCTCACAACAAATACCCGGAGGAGCTGATACATATGGTATCGGCTCGGAATGCAGTGTATGGTGAAGTCAATTTGATGTCGGACCATTACACGCAAGCTGACGAGTTAAGTTCGTCAAGGCAATTGATTTGGTCTCGTCCCTCTGGGGGGATGGACTACAACTGCTTTGAATGAGTACAGACTGTAACACAGTACCGGTATATGATTTCGAATCATGTGTAAGATTATCAACATCTCTCTTTGATGCAGTGCAATCTTTGTTATTCTAGGCCCTCGAGCCTGTTAGAGAAATGTTTTCTAGCTGGGCTCCCAAGCGAAATCTGACGCGTCCGTGGTAAGAAAGCATCTCGGATGGAAAGCTTGTAAAATTGTCGACAACCGGTAATTGCGGACCCACTATTGGAGTTCCACTTGTACCACTCCGTGCACTACTATTTTCTTCAGTGGGTTGTCGGTTAGGGGATTGACCGAATGTGACGCTGAGGTAAAGCTACCTCTAGGTACTGCGAAAGTGGTAAAAATTCAAAAGACCCACCAAGTTTGATTTTTCTTCAAAAGAACTAAGTTTCTTTGATTTGGAATTAAATAAATCTTTCTTTTATGTCTAATATCTTTTCTTTTGGTATTGGACTTTTAGGTAGTTCTATGTCTATCGCATAACGATATGAGAGGTTTCTTTGGGAACCTATTATTGTTTTTTCCCAATTGTCTAACCATCCCTGGGTTTGAAGAGTTTTCAAGGCTATTTGTACGTGTTTGTGAAGAGTAACAGGATTTTGATGCGCAAAATGAGATTTTGTGTAGGTAGACGAGTATTTGAATAGGTACTCTTATTCTATAGAAATCGAGGCACCCAGATGGTGAGAAACGAAAATGTTTTGGGTGCGGCTTACCCGAGCGGAAGACAAGAATGTGCTCTGAGTAAGAATAATGTACACTACATCAGCTTTATCATGAAAATAAGCTTGACTGAGATGTATTTTGCACATCCAATCTCGTGGTTGGAGGAAATCTGGTAAACGGAACATGCTGAAAGATAGAATTATTCTGGCTTCACAAAGGCGTACAATGTCCTAAAACTGAATTCTGGGCGGATGACCCATCGCTATTTGAAGTTAGGAAAAGTGGAGAAACCAAACTTGGTGACAAAGGAACTAGTTTTAGAGTGCCTTGAGCATTCATCTTTTGAACCATTGCACAATGTGGTCATTTCAGTTAAAAAGGAAACCTGTATGGATTCTTAAGTATTTAAAGCAACTAATTGCTTTAAATTTCACTAATTCCACCTTAGTCAAGTTTTCCATAGCATTTTAACATAAAGTGAAAATTTACAACTTTGTCAGGACGGGACTTGAACAGAGTTCGGTGTAAATTTAAATGTGGGAAGGTTATCAGTTTCGAGCAGGATTCGAACCTGCGTCCTCTCGAATACCGTGCAGGACGGATTGGAGTTTCTGGATAAAGGGAATGCGGTACCCTTTTATAAATTTAAAACTTTTTGGTACTCTCGTTCCTTACCAACGTATTTTGTACAGAGTTAACTGACCAACATAGAATGACAGGGTCATATCATTTAGTGTTTCCTTTGCTGGTGTGGGCAGAGGATGTTAGACCTCTCCTCGTCTCTTTGAGAGCCTCGAGCTCGGAAATTTCGTAATTGAAGGGACATCCTTGCATGGTTACTTAGTATGTTATCGTACGCCTGGTTACTATCGTATATTACAATTATTATAGATACACAATATTGTACATACCCCTCGAGGGTGGTTACTGGTTAGTGTTTCCTTTGCTGGTATGGGCAGGGGATGTTAAACTTCTCAGCTTGAGAGCCTAAAACTCAGAAATTTCTTAATTGAAGGGACATTTACTGTCGTATGCCCAATTATTATGGATATTGTACACACCCCTCGAGAGTGGTAACTGTAATACAGGCCTAAAAAGGCTCTTGGTACAATGGAATCTGGACTCCATTCGATGGAGATCTGATCTTGACGCCTGATCCTCTCGAAGGCTGGCGTAATGATTTGGATGAACTTTTTTCGGGGTCATCCTTTTTGGAGATCGAAGACCAAAATACATGCCTTCCCGAGTGCCGTTGAAAAGGCTTCAGCCTCGAAAATGTATGTGTTTGAAAACGATATTTTATCAAAGTTCATTTTTAAGAATTGGGTCTTTGACAATTCTGAGAATAATATATGAAATCAGATCTATGGCCGCAAGCCATTTGTAATAAATTGATAAAAGATTTATGGAAATCCTATTATTAAAGTAGGTCTTCAATTTTGTCATAAATATTTTCGAAGAAACTTAAGTTTTTCAAAAGATTCTCTTTGTTTAAAAATACAAAAGGTTTTGGCAGCAAAAGCCTTTTGGCAGAAAGAACCTTGTCAGCTTTTTCAAAATGTAGCAGGGATTCGAATTGTCGGATCTCCCCGTTTTTGTTTAGGTTGACGAACCCAGGACTATGATTTTACAATAGTGGCTATCAGCATATTATCTTATCAAGGCAATTTGTCGCCAAAACGTGTCTATTAACCTCTTAGGTTATACTGTGTCTTAGGATCTTGGGTAACCGAAATCTCTTTTAATGCTGTCCCTATACAAAATACGAAGCAAGGATGATTGTTTCTATCATCCTCGTAATTTAACCTCTGATCTGTGAAGAAATTTACACTTGGTCAGGACCAGTGTTAGGTAATAAGAAATAACTCACCTATTTCCATCATCCTTATCTGGTTAAGTAGAAGTCGGCTTCTTTTACTCCACTTACGACAATGCACGTGGCGTCGCGATCGCCCTTATTTGAAGTTCGAGCTAAATGAGCTGGAACTGTCGCTATTTGACGTACCTAATACAGTAACTGGAGCTCAGAGCGCGCTTCTGAAATACTCCACTTGGAACTAGCTCACTTTCTAAGGATGGAGGATTCATTTCTATCAAGAAACCAAACTAAAAGAAATACTTAGTATTATGTTAGGTACCTAAAATTTAAGTATTACTTTCATGTATTCAGAAACTTGGGATGATTACGATTTTACCCATAATAGGCCATATTTTTACATGTATAGGAACATCTAGTAATTAATGTGCCTTTATGTGGGTAGGTATAAAAATATTTTGAAAACATTTTCTATATTCGGTGGTACTTACGCTGTACATACACGAAGCAAATAATATCTAAAAAAAAAAATATTAGTACCTATGAATACAATCTATAAAATCAGTTTGATATTAGCTGTAACTAAAGATATTAAATAAAAGAAACTGCAACCTCGAAAGGTTTACGTGCTATTTTAAAATAATAGGTTATTTCACGTTATGACGTATCACACTCATATGTGATCGTAAAAATATGAAGTAAAAACATACCTGAGACTTAAACGAACGGTTAAACCGTTAAATATGTCTGTAGGTTCACTTACTTCAATCACAAGTCACTTGTTTTAGATTCACTGTATATTCAAACGAACGGCAAAGCCGTTAAATAATTATTTCTGTAAATTCACTTACTTCATCCCAAGTCACTTTTTATAACTTTACTAGGTATATAACTAGTAACTAGAAGAAATAAATGCACTAGCAGGTGTTCCTGCTATAACCTTTTGCTACGGGAATCAAAACGCCAATGAGGACAAAGTAGACGCCATGTTCTTTTATAAGTTCACAGGTGGCGCCATCTGCTGGTGAGTCGACGGAAATACGTCATCAAACATGAGTAAGATAAGCCTACGGGTAACGGATATGCCTATCTCATTATATAAGCTTCGAATTACGGTCAAGTACTTTTAATAGCAGTCGTTATACCAAATTGAAGACCTTCTTCGGGCGACTTGAAAAATTTCAACAGCAGGCAGTCTCAACCTCAGCCTGTCCATATCAGTAGGTACGGTAATACGGCTCACTACCTATTACGTGGTACAATTTATTAAAAAAGGTCTTCGTATCTCTTCGGGTCACTGATCTGTATTTTTATAATACAGATCAGTTTCGGGTATGAAAGGCGGAATCATACCTATGTATGTAGGTACCTAGTTCCGTCTCGGAACTTTTTGCACGCAACATCTGCCCCGATTCTCGATTGTGCCACGTGAATACGTGGACGGAAAACTGTTGAAACCAGTCCCGATCATTAATATGGACGGATGACGTTTCACCTGTAAATTTCCGTCCACACATTCACGTCGTCGTGTGAGCCAAGAATCGGGGCCTTGTCGATCGCGATTAAATTCTGATCATTTGCATGTCTGACCATTTGCGTGTCTAAGTCATAGGCATCGAATCGAAAGGGTCGAAATGCCCTCGTTTTCGTCGGGGTCAAAAACGTATCACAATAAAACTAGAGAAGATGAAGATATCTTTTTAATCGTAATTTTTTGAACACAAAACAACATGCAAGCATCAAAATGCTTTATGAAAATTAAGAAACAATCATATTTTCTCTATATTTGGTACCTATTTTTGGTTACTTTCAAATTATACAAGAAAAACGATCTCTATATAAAGACAAACAAAAACTATAATATATTATGAAAAAATTCGTACAACAGAGCGTGGAGCCGGCGCGGGCAGGCCGGTGCGAGCCAAGGCTCGAGTCCTAGGTGCCCTACGATTTTCTCCTACGTAACATAGAAATACTTTGTACAAACGTACGTACTAATGATTTACAGGCTTGTATCACTACCGACTTCGTTCGCAAAATTAGGCGCACACGTGAATACCAACCGAACGGGTGTCCCGGCCCGGACGCGCCGGTCGCCACAAAATATACATACAGTCTCGCGCGACGCTGGGCCCGCCCGCCGGTCATCGAGGACCCCTCCCATCGACAGCAGAGCTACATAGTCCGGCACTAGGATAATAATTTGAAGCGATCGACTCACAAGCTCGACACTTTAGCTACTCTTTGAGGTAACACTCGACCGGTCTGTGCGCAGCCGCTCTAATATGATACAATTATGTTCTACCGAGGAAAGAAATTGACACCGCAGGGAGATCACGCGACCCGGCGAGCGTGGCGATCGAGGTCCGTCGGTCGCATCGAGCCGCACGATCTGTCGAGCGAAGCGCACATTTCTCTCGGGGAGGATTACGGTACCACCGGAATCGCGCACCAAAAAGTAGCTAAGCGGCGAAGATTTTTATAGTTTAAAATTTAGAATTGGAAGGTGCGGCAGCGTCTCTCGGCGGGCGGCGGGCGGCGGGCCGTACATTATCGGCCCGTAACATTAGATCTATCTAGAATAAATAAGTCCTCGGGGGGCGGCTCAGGGCGGCTCTAGCGCCGCGCGCCGCGGTGCTTGCGGTGCGCCGCGCGCCCGCGCCCGCGCCCCCACCACGCCGCCAGCAGCGCCAGCGCCAGCGCCCAGCCGCGCCGCTCCCTGCGACCAACCCACGCGCCTCGTCAGCGCCACGGGTAGGGCCACACCGCCACGAGGCAGGTGTGCCCCTCTACTCCGTACTAATTAACTCTATGACTAGCACTACTGTTACCGTTTCTTAATAAATTATATTTATTCTCGAAACATTCAAAACTAATAACTTCGAATATCTACGTCCTACTACCCAAGAAATTCATTAAAAATGTTATTTATCAAAAATATTACTTTTGGAATTCTGTAACTTGCTCGCAAAAGTAAGCATGCTGCAAGGAATTTGAGATTTAGCATTTTGTGCATTGAAGTTTACAACATTACTTTGGGACCAATTAAATTATCAGATAGGCACGTATATTAAATACATGCAACTGCAATCTAATTACCCGAACTGCCGAAGAAAGGAGGGTAATGTTTTTTTATAATACCTAAAAATCTACTGTAGGTACCTATTTCTATTAGTTCTATTCTATACTTAAGCGTTAGCCCAAAGATTTAGAATTTTTCGCTACTGTCTTAGCCTCAAATATACCTTTCTATCAACCTACTACTAGCTCTATTTTTTCATTAAAACGACATGCATACAAAGAATAAAAATGTAAGTACTAATATCTTGTGCGAAATATGATGATAAAATACGTAGATAGTTGAAAGACGATTCTGTAGGTACGTTTAATTCGAGGAATGCAAATAAAATAGATCATGCTAATGGAGATAATGAAATACCTAATAGCTAAGAGTATGATATAATAAATTAGAAAAGGATAAAAAACATGCAAATAAATGATGTTTAGAATGATAGTCCTCGATTTAACGGAACTAAAATTGAATCAAATCATAAATATGACTAAGAGCCCAGGCCTGCCAGACTTGTGTTATATTAATGTTGTTGAAGCTATTTGTGTTGCGAGAGGGGATTTTCTAAAGGCTGTTTTATACATATATATTAAGTTATAAGCGAAACGGCCATCTTCAGTTTAGGCGGCCCTTACCTAATTACCGTACGCAAATTTATTTTTCACTGATCAGATTAAAACACTGTAAAATATGAAACATACATTCATATTCAACAATTCATTTGGCATTTGTCTCCACAGACTATTAAATAGTACTTTCATAGCTCAAGTTTCAAAGTTACCGGAAGGGTCCTCCCTGCCCTGTGATAGTAAAAATTGTATGCATATTACTGTGTAATATATATAAAAACAGCCTTTAGAAAACATAACATAATTATGTCCGGCGTGTCTGGGCTCCCACTCTAATAATTTTAAGTTTAACTGACTGTGTCTCAACCTTAACTGAAAAAAATTACAATCACACGCTAAGCCGAGGACGGAAGCATTCAAATAAACACATGTTAATATAGCAAATGTATGAATGAATTAAAAGAGTGGGGATGGTTACCGATGCACACAACACGCGAGATTGCTCACCAAAGTAGCACACTGCCCACCCTGCAACAAGCGTAAACGATGCATCACACACGGACCGCCGGGTCCTGCAAAGCTTCAGGGTTAGGTAAACGCGCCACTTTTAGCAACACATTATTAGCAGCCGCAAGAGCACGCGACATAATATGACTCCGTAAAACAATAAAAGAGCATAGATTTTTGTACTCTTTAAGAGGAGATAAACCAGAGTGTTAATAGTGCTTAGTTCCACTCGGCAGTACCATAGGTAAGTTGTGTGGCGCAACTTGCCTGTGGTACTGCGCACTGCCGAGTAGAACTTTCAGCATGAAATAAATATAACACTATTCGCTTTTCATTAAGGGTTAAAACGATATGAAACAGTCCTTGAATTATATTCTGAATAAAAAACGGATGGTGAAATATCATTTTCAGTGTCTAATACCTATTCAATGAAAAGGTGTCACTCAGTAATCGACAAAACGATACCATTCGTTTTGTGCAAACATATAAATTTGCACAAAAATTTAACTCTATTTTAATTTTATCCGGCTAAAAAAGATATTCGATAACCAATTGGCTACTTGACTACTTTCAGAGAGGTAAAAACTATATTATAATTACAATTAATGTATTTTATGATACTTAAATATATATTCCAAATAATCAACTTGGCAAATCTACTTGCAAAAATTATTCCAACAGCCTCAGCTACGTGAAATTTTAAAGCAAAACTTGATTAGCCAGATGACTCTACTTTGAGTAGACAACTAAGCTAGCAAGTGTCAAATAGCCAACTAGCTCGTTTAGATAAATCTCCAGACCCCGGGTAAATTGTTGACTTGTTAGTGAAACGAGTGATACGAATACATCATCCTTTCATCATGCATAGTTGACGTTTATGAAGACAATTATTTATTCTACAGTACGTAACAAGTCATTTGGTCATTTTCTGTATTATCACTAATTACCGTATTAAAAATAGTAAAACTGGAAATATTACTTGTTGGCCATAGATATATAAAAAGCCAGCACAAATAGGTAACTAAGCAATCACAAACACAACATTAATATTTAGCAATTTTATACCTATTTTGTTTTACCTTGTACGAGAGTTTCAAACTCTCACAGGCACTTTAAGCGCAACAGCAATGGCATCACTGCACTCATAGCGTCGCTTTTCAGTTAAAAATGGTGCACATTTTCACCTACGAACTTGTGTGTAAGTAACTTTTGCTGAATAGTTTTGAAGTTAACCTATTGTATAGATATCTGCCTAATATTTTTTTATACATTCCTTATTTTAATACCAAATATCCAAATTCAAAATCTAAAAAATTTACGGAATAAATCGAAGTCTTGATTCGGCACGAAAGACCATAAAAGTATGACATATAGTAATTAAATAGATACTCTTATTTGAATCGATATGAGGGATATCGATTCAAATAAGAGTATCTATTTAATTACATGAAATAATATTATTTAAACGAAAAAAAATACAAAAATGATTTTCATGATCAGATTGAAAAAAAAATTACAGACTTTGCTTCAATTAGTTAATCGCTCGAAATGTACGTACTCTCATTAAAGTCTATAAAATATGATTTGATCTCGGTTAAATACTTAGACTTTATTTCCCCACCATTTACTATTTATTTGTACTTTGACCTATGTGTTCCCACTCTCTCATTTCAACCTCAAAAGTCTTATGCCGTTGAAAACTTTAACACAACTGTCACAGAGATCAAGTTAAATTTTACAGGTTTAGGCAGTATGCAGGGTTTTTGTTACGCACTGTATGAATAATGTTGTCTGATGCAGAATGGTGTGGTAGCGTTGTGTGGCAGTGTGGTGTGTACGTACCGCGCAGAGACAGTGCGGCGGCGCGCAGGCCGCCAGCTCCAGGCGGCGCGGGGGCGCCAGCTCGCTCCCCGCGCGCCCCTCCCCCTCCCCCGCGCCCGCCCCGCAGCAGCCGGCGCCACTCTCCAGCCCGCATTCGGGCTCCCAGCAGTCAACCTCGCCCAACTGTACACACATTTATATTTCACACTTACTGGTTCTGTGTATTAATATGTGAGAAAAAAACTGTACAAAGTTTTCATTTTTTAAAGAAATTTTGAGAACCTATGAACGTGATGTTAAAGTTTTAATGAAGTAGAAGAAGACTAAGAATACTTTTCTATTGTACAATCCTGCCTCAACTTTTTGTTTCTCTACCTGGATTCGGAATGAATTATTGGTAGCGTCTCCAGTCTGTCCTCCCGACCGCGTAAACCAAGCCTAAGTTGTTGCCTCGTTCGGCTCCTTAGGTTCGCACCGCTAGCAGGTACAGCGAACACATAGGTCCCGGAAATTTTGGGGGTTCCCTTACACCTCTGTACAGTTTCTGGTCGGAAGAAAATAATAAAGAAATAGTACTAACAAGGCACTCGCAGATCTGGCACTGGTAGAGCCAGCGCTCACCGCTACGAAAGGTGATGTGATGCATCTCCTGATGACGGCAGTGGTAGCGCGCCTCGCAGTGCGGGCAGCAACCGGCTGGCGCCAGCGGCGTGCTTCCAGCGCTCTGTAACTATACCAGTTCAACAGTATTGTAACTATCTCATTCACTTGACTACACGAGGACGTGTCAGGTCATTCTAAAATTTCAAAATAGTATCCAGATCTTTTCTTAGACATAGGTCTTGCCGTAATAAATTAAAAAGGCATAAAAGAAGAGTTTTAAAACATTATATAGTTAGAGGAAAGTGGTCTCACCGCAGTGGTGTGGTTGTCGGCGCGGTCGCAGGCGCAGGCGGCGCGCGCGCACGTGGCCACGCCGCGCTCGCAGGCGCACGCGCGGCAGCCGCCCGCCTCCGCCCACGCCTCGCCGTCCGGGACCACGCGCCCCTGCCACACGCAACCTGCAACCGTACCATTTGTGACCTCTTAGCAACTTAGTTCGAAAAAAGCACCGAGATAAAATCAAATAATATCAATGTCGGGCATAAATATAATTATAATGCAATATGAGGTCAGATTCCTTTTAAGTCAAAAATTTTGTTAAGACTTACGAGAGCTCTGATGGTTTTATAGTTTCTTTAGTCGCCATAGGCAAATTTTACTTTAGATAAGTACTCACTCAATTCACAATGCTCGTCTGAGTCACATTCACATGTGAAACTGCCCTGAATATTGACACACCGTGCACTGTGGTGACACGTGTGAAACCCCTCGGCACACTCGTCTATATCTGAAAACAAAAATTATTTTATTAAAATTATTTCCTTGTTTCATTCCTTTTCACCTCGGGGGAATACTTTCAAACATCGCCATTCCGACATTAGAACAGGTTAGATACCTCAGTCAATGGTTAACGCCGTCTACTCCCACTCCGTCCGTCCGTCCGTCCGTCCGACCGTCCGTCGTGTTGAACTTTGTTTTGAATGTTTCTTTACCGTATTTCAGCAAATGCACGAAGAGGCTGGGGTGGGCCACAAACATTTAGTGGGGTTTACTTTAAAAGTGCCCAGGCTTAAAACAATCTAATGCCACTTTTAAACCCTCCAC
Source organism: Miltochrista miniata (assembly GCA_933228765.1). NCBI lineage: Eukaryota > Metazoa > Arthropoda > Insecta > Lepidoptera > Erebidae > Miltochrista > Miltochrista miniata. The sequence continues at coordinate 30,724,593 of OW121754.1, read as the reverse complement.
GAAAAGCATATAAATATAACTATATTGCTCTCGTTAGAACTTTGAAATCATCGATATTTTAAAGAGCGCTAGTGGCGTTGGCGCTGGCGTTACCTTGGCAGCCGTCGAGCAGCGCGTCGGTGCGGTAGCCGGGCGCGCACACGCAGTAGTAGGAGCCGGGCGTGTTGACGCAGAGCGCGCGCGGCGGGCAGGCGGGCGCGGGCGGCGCGCGGCACTCGTCCACGTCGCGCTCGCAGTGCGCGCCGCCGAACCCCGCCGCGCACGCGCAGCGCTCCGGCGCCACGCACTCGCCGCCGTTCAGGCACCCGCCCGTGCAGATCGCTGCGTACACTACTCGTAAGTCTTCTTTACACGAATATAAATAATGTGCGACGAAGTATTTTTACACAGGGGTGTCTATTTGAATCAAATCAATCTATGGCAGTCCAGTGCTGGATGTAGGCCGCCCCCAATTCACGCCATAACACAAGGCCCTTTGCCTTCCGCACCCAGTCCCCACCTAGTCCCCACCTTCGACCTTTTGTAGATCATCGGTCCATTCGTCAAATGGCTCTTTATAGCCTATAGGTTCATTCACTTAGCCCAGTTCGTTCCATATCTCATTGCGCATGTTTGAGGGTATGAAATAATCCCCTCGTAACTACATCCCAAATACACGATTATTTAGAAACTACTGAACACTATTAATTTGCACACAGCCCTTTGGCTTAAAAAATGCTTGCAGTAACTTTCAGAGCATCGCAGCGACTATGGCCTATGGTCAAAATAGAAAGTCAAATCATAATCTTTGAACCTAGTACGTAGGTGAATCTTTATGATAGTTACAATTCCTGAGTGGTCTGAGAAGGTAATCATCAAATTAAATTTGATAGGTAGCAATAAATTCCATACGTGTGCATTCATATCCATCGCCAGCATATCCGTCTCGACATTGGCAAGTGTAGGAGCCAGGTGTGTTAGTGCACACCGCGTACGCGTGGCACCCATGAGTATCACCAACACATTCATCCACCTGAAAACGTAAAATACAGATGTTCAACTTTATGCCTTTGGCAAACAACATAAAATCACGGCCTTATCTGAGATGGCTTAAGCTGCGAGGAATTACACGCCCATGCTTTGCCAATATGTAGTTCTATTGGTCCCTGATAACTTAATCAAATCCCAACAGCCAGAATAGATGTTATACTTATATATTTATGTCATAATTTTATGAGAATAGGAGCTATTCACATAATAAAACCAACATTCAAATCTAGTTAGGATTTGAAAGTAACTGGGAAGAGATAACAGATACTCACTTCTACACAGTTGAATTTGTCTTTGCGCGTGTATCCAGGGAGACATTGGCACACATAGCCTCCCACAACGTTGACGCACCTCGTGTTAGAATGACAATGATGTCCATCTAGCCCGCCGTCTCTTTGACATTCGTCAACATCTGAAAAATCGCATTTATTTTCGTGAAGTGCATTGTCAGGCGGCTTTTAGTCTTTCGCTTATTTTAATAAAATGAGATAAAATTATAGTAAAGGTACCTAGCCTACCTAAGATGAATAAAAGGTAGTACAGTGATACTGTTCGTTATCCTCTGTTCCTACCTGCATTTTTTTTCTTTTTGTCATGTTGGTAATAGACTTGCATCTCTATAGACATTTATGTTAGTGATGAGCACGTGAACTTTTTGATGTAATTTAACCAGCAGATTATTTCACGCAAACAATCTGAATCATTCAAATCTCTGATTTTTAAGGTCAAAGGGTGTGGCAGTAGTGTGGCAGTTATGAGGTATAGATATGCTGCAACTATAGGAAATAAATATGCTTCAGTTTAGGTGCGTAGAGTTAACCTTCATGTTCATCGTACGGTAGTTATACCACAGGGTGGAAACTCCATATAAAAATGTTCGTTTTCACCCACACTAATATACACGAATTGTGAATGCTTGAATCAAGCTTGAATGTGTGTGTGAGTATACTAGGGACACTAGCTATAGAAATTAAATAATAAGGAACAGAACGCAATCTCATGTATGTAGGTACTTTTTTTTTTCAAATCTACCCTCGGCTAAGCACAAATTAAACCAAAGCAATAGCACAAAGTACGTAGGTAGTAATACGTAATGCAACGCAGTGACACTCTCTCAAGTACTGACACGGCAAACGACACTTAAATTTTGGTGGGGGGTTGGGGAACCTTACTCGGTGGGAGGCAGGGAGTTGCCGATCTGTATGTAATACTATTATATTATCTTTGGTTATACTGTGGTAAGAGAGTCAGCTGTGCTGTTATGTCATGTTTTGTATGGGGACAAATGTCTGGTCACCGCCTATATTTATAGATCCCAGTAAGGAGCTATGTTTAAGAATTCTGACTTGACGTGGGGAGGTTCTTATGTAAATTTATATACATACACATACGAGTACATCGTCTCTGAGAGAAAACGAGAAATATAATAAAGAATAACGCGTCAATGATGGTTATAGCGGTGTCATTAAAGTGCTGGGTTTATTCCATATGCTTTCCAGAACAAACACATAAAAACATACATATAATCACGCTCTTTATATTTGAAGAGTTTGTTAAACGTTAGTGATATCTAATCCGAACATGATTAAATGGAGGGATATTTTCTAATGAGAAAGATTAAAAGGTTGATGAGAACTACTTTACCTTGACAAGTGAGGCCATCGCCCTGGAAGCCCTGGTTGCACTTGCACGTGTACTTTGTGTTGAGGTTCATGCACGTGGCGTTCTCGTCGCACGAGTGCCCCATACTGCAGTAGTCGACACCTATGTGGAAAACATAGTAACGATTTAGTTAAGCCCATGTTCTAATCGTACTTACAACATGTTATACAGAGCTTTCGCAGATACACAGATGATTAGCGAATATCTACGTGGTAAAAAACAATCCACCAAAGAAGATTAACTATACCACCATGGTAATAAAACATAAAAATCAGACCTGTATAGTGTATATTCTTGAAGAGGTACAGGGCGCTGAATTGATAAGCATTTTGATGCAATGTAATAAAACGTAAAAGAAGATCAAGCTAATGGCGAGAACAAATATATATCTACTTAAAAATATTACCTGGACAAAATTTGCAGCACTCGCCCGGCACCGTGAATTGGTAGGCGGCGTCACACGGCAACGGCGGGCAGGCCACTTCTGGATTGACTCGTGTGCACTGCATGGTTCCATCGTGGCACACACATTCGGCACACTCCTTCGGTGCGAAACGATCTCCGTGTTCGTACAGATTGCCTTTCAAGAAACACTGTTCTGAAATTATAGAAAAATATCTTAGCTCATGGCCACGATTGATTCTTTCACTTCAATTTTCAATTGATCATTTAATCACCACCAGCTGGATAACTCTTGTTTTATAGAATGGCTATCATAGTGGCCCATATATAAAGATTTTGAATCATTACAGGAGTATATTCTGGCGAAATTTGCCTAACCGACCGCCCCAGTGCCTTTATCTAAGATGTTTCCTATAGGTCTAAGATCCCGCTATAGAACGACCTTCACCGAGCTGGTTAATGGATGAAAAGTGTTATATATTCAATTAAATCTGTCAATAAATAAATTGCAATAGGGTTACCATATACTCGTAGTATCGATTATTAAATAAGTAAAAGTAAACTTAACTTACTTAAACATGTTGGACAACAGTCGCCTGGATGCAGCACCGGATTTTTACACCCTGCTCTATCGCACTCGACTGGCCTGCACGTTATCTCGCCGTGCTATATGACAAATACATTTTAGGTTAGGTAATCGAATCGATGCAGCAAATGATTCTATGATACTGGGTACTTACCACACAGGAGCAGCGATTACAATCTTTTTGCCAGGTGGCGCCATCAGCGTGGACCGTGCCGTTCGAGTAGCACGACTTCTGACAGTCACACTGTTCGAGTCGCGCTAATCTCGCTTCCGTACCAACCAACTGTAATCGTATTAACAATACTGAGTAACTATAGAATTAACAAACAATAATTGATGCTCTATAAAGTATAAGTCGTTGTACTCACTTTGAGTGAAAGGTCATGGATATGTGTAGTTAGCTCCTGCACAGTAGCCTGCAACAGGGCGAATTGCCCACACGTGGGACATTCCGAATCAAGACCCGGACATTGTGCTAAGTAACCATGTGGGCCGCTTACCAGTCTTACGTCTTGAAGAGATCCCTGAAATTACAGTTTACAACCAAAAATGTTAAAGAATTTTGCACTATTTAAGATATCATTCTTGTTGAACTATAACAAAACAATCTGAAAAGGAGATTGTATCTACCTTAAATAGGGAATGCTTGCTATTCCTCTGTCCAACCCAGAGAGCAAGTTGTGGTTGTGTGAAGTTGCGGTCGGGCGGCGGGATGAGGCGCCGGTAGAGCGGGTGGCAGTCCACGAACAACGTGGCCTGCGCCCCCGACACCGAGAGCGCCAGGCGGTGCCACGCGTCGTCCGCCAGGCGGAACGGGAACGTCTCGACGCGCGGCCCGGTGGCGCCCGCGGCCACGTAGTGCAGCCGCACCTCGTCCCGGCGGCCGCTCGACTGCACCTCCAGGTACCTGCACACGGCCACATTGATGCACTACACATCGCACACCGACCATCGCCGCGGGACGACGCCGCCGGGCCCTCGCAAACTGTTCCGAGGTACACATTAAATAAAGCAAGCAACACAAACATTGGAAAGGCGACGGGACGGAACCGACTGTGAGCGGGACTTGGTTCGCTCTACATCTCAATATCGCTCGGCCGTGGTAGGGGACCATGTACCTCGGAACTAATTGCGTTCGGTGTCGACGCTAAGGTGTCTCATAATAAACTGCTCCGATATGATAAATTCATTTTAAGGAAGTTCACTGGCCGGATATCAAAGATGACTTCGCAACGGTGCGAGTCGACAGATTCACCGAGCGAGACGTTAGACACAATACGAGACAATAGGGATCCCCATGTCGCTTGGAATGCAAGTGCAGACGAGCTCGGCAGTGTCCCCTCGGTGTAAACGCGGATCTGTGTGGCGGGCGGCCCCCGCACGGCTAACAACAACATCAATATAGAGAACATCGAGAGGCAAAATTTTAAGGGATTATCGGACATATACAGAACACAACACGTCAAGACACAGAACACAAGACGAACGGCGGTGGACGAGGCGCGGGGAGCGCATGCAAGCCGGCCCGTCCGCGCACACATACATCCATGCAGAGGAGACAGTGAGCGCAATCAGGTCAACGTTTGGATCGAGGAGGACATTCCGAGGCACAGGACATTCCAAGATACATGATTCTCCCCTACGTGCGCGTACGCATGCCGCCAGCCGAGCGGGCGAGATGCGTGCGCGCACAGCGATGTTGAGATCTAGAACTCACCGTGCGGTGTGCCGGCGCGCCGAGCCGCTCCCCGTCCTCGCCCGCCCGCGCGCGCCGCCTGCTCCGGGCGCTCATGTTCTTCCACTACTCGGTACCAGACGAATATAACATACATCATTAATTTGCAGCTTTAGCAGTTTACACCCACTCCACACTCGTACCGCGAACGCCCGCAACAACCGCGAGACATGAGAGTGGACGTTAGCGGCGCGAACCGCGATTCGTGCACGAGTGTGCAGCGAGCTCTACATGTACAGTTCATTTTTTATGGTGCTACGCGGCGTAGACAGTAAGCTACGCTGATTTATTTTGTACCACATTATAAAGCACGTTCTCTCATTCTTGATTGCTTATATTTAAAACAATAATACAATATAATAAAAGGTAAGGTAATATAATACACATATAAGCAAAATCGTGCACATATATAATTTTAAAAGAAAAAAATACCTAATACACATAGATAACAGCGATTTGCAAGCATACTAATGACACACCTGTTATATCCATGTGAGAAGGAAAGGATAGTGCCCGAGTTGGCGGGCTCTTGCTTGAGCGTGGCCAGCACTGTGAACTCTGGCGAGCGGCGCAGCAGCTCCGCGGCGCGCTCGAATGCCGCGCCTTCTACTTGTAGCGAACGAGATTCTCCTGCAATTTTTATAAACGGTGTACTTATATTAAAGGGTTTTTTAGAATCTAGTAAGATGGGCTCGAGTAACAGAGACGTCGTATTTACTTATAACTATAGGTAGAAACATTAAAATACAAAGACAAGCGTTCCTTAATAGGATTTTGAATGTCACATAGTTTAAGAAATACGATTAAAACCAATATTCTAGTCGTAAGCTAAAATCCCAGGCGAATACTTTCCTAACAAAATACGCCATTAGTTAGTAACTAGGTAATGAAGAGAGATTTGCTTGCGAGGTCAAACAGAAAGGCATTTTAATATGTTTCTGCTGCAGTAAAATAATGAAGTAGCAATCAGCTGTTATAGCGCCTGTATGGTATCGCGATCTCAGAGTCCTTGACTCGAAACGATCGCGGCGCGCTGGCTACGAGCCAACTTTATTATCTTAATTTACTGATTTCTGTGCCCGATTTCCTTGCATTATGGTATCTTATCCAATATACAAAAAAAAAACATAAATATTTGTAATAGAATTGTCGAAAGAAATTTATAGCGGCTTATCCAAACCAAATTCTCAATGTAACAATATTTGATCAAGAACTTTTTTGCAAGAATCGTTTTCTTGCGATTTCAACGTTAAAATCGTTAAAATACTCTTTGCCAGTAATTTTGTTGGTCACACATAATAAAGGGCAAAGACTAATTACGTCACCAAGCACTTTATACACAAAAAAAACTCTATAACGTATTATTATAGTTTTGTGTTGTATTGTAACTAAAATTCCTACGGCCAAGCCATAATTATACTACAAATCCATATCTACAATAATCTCTGTACTCCAATTCTAACAGGCAATATACTCACAAATAATTGTTTACCTAACTAGTCACCGGTCGATTAAAATTTTAAACAAACTATTCATATGCAATTTCCTGAAGAAGATTCACAAAAGGGTGAGGAAACCGTAGTTAGGGTAGATAGCCCTACAGATAGGGTGACTTGCTTTCCACATTTGCTGACTCATACTCATTACCTGTCTACCTTTTTTAATTAAATTACCTTAGTGCCAAGGTAATTAGGTACTGACATTCCATCCTCAGAGGTGCTAACAACGAGAAGGGTTTGTGAAATTGGTAGCAGTTACTGAGAAAGCAAATTTGAATGAGTAATGATTATAATTTTGTTAACAATCATTTTGTAATATAGGTAGATTCGTATATTTTTAACTTTATATTTGCTTATTGTAATTTGAACCAGGTAGGTATATACTTAATAAACACTTTTCAAATTATTTAAGTAACACTTACGACCATTTTAATTTGACTTTTATTGGAAAATATCCTTTCAAAATGGCAAAAATAGCCCATTTATACCGCCGCCCGTGGTTGGAGGACTATGAGACAAATTGATATAGGTCTCCTTCTTACAAAATGGTTTCAAAAATATTAAAATCGGTTCAGTTTCCACAGATAAAACATGAGAATACGAAATAGTATATTTTAATGAAATAGACAGGTACCTTTTTTTTTTGATGTGAGGGAAAATCCTCGTAGGATGCTATGCCGGACTCTTACCGACTAAAAAACCTCACGTAACGCCCAACAGCCTATGGTTGAGAGCCCCGGGTATGCCCACAGGAAGGATGTCCCGTGACTCCCAACAGACCTACGGCCGCCGCTGCGGCCTCGCCCAGGGGGTGGTTCGGGTGCAATCCCGCGTTTATGGGGGGTTTCGGGTGTGACCCCGCTTCTAAGGGGGGGCGTGCGTGAGTTGCTCACGTCACGCTGCCGTCATGGGCCTGCTTCTGTAAGGACGGTGAGCGGCCCTCTCACCGTCCTCAGACCCCGGTCATGGAGGCCGATAGTCCTCGGCGAAGACACGTCGGCGGCGCTCAGGGCGCCGACTGCGGAACTCGGGTAGGAGAGTTCTCTCCCGCACCCGGCCCGCCGCCTCCTTCGCGAGCATGACCTGCTCGCAGAAAGAGGCGGCGCAGTCCCACTTACTCCCGCTGGAGAGCATGGCTCGCACCATGGCCTCGAGCGAGAGAGTGTCCACGCCCAGACCCACTACGAGGACCTGGCGCTGTTGTGCCCACGCCGTGCACTCCACCAGCGTGTGGAGCGCCGTGTCATCGCTGCGGTCCTCGCAGTGCTGACACTCGGCCGTGGTTTCCCGGTGTTTTCGCCACAGATACCTACCGAAGCTACCGTGCCCGGCAAGCATCTGTGTCAACCGGTAGGAGAGAGCACCGTGTCTTCTCTCCAGCCACTCGTCCATGACCGGTCTGACGGCCGCGATTGTGGCGAATCCCCCCTTTGGTTGCTCAAGTCGCACCTTCCATGTCTTCACGGTTTCCTGGTGGAGCAGGGTCCGCTGGGCCTCGAATTCTCGAGACGCAGGCCTTTGGCCCCGCTCCAGCGCCTCCTTGCGCCATCTGAACAGTGACGCAAGGGCTGTCGCTTCCAGGTCCCATGGAGGGGTCCCGGCTAGGAGACATGCCGCCTCACCTCACCGGAGATCGTGCGGTATCCTCTTATCACCCTGACGGCCATCACTCTCTGCGGGCTCAGCAGTCTAGTATCATTGCTGGCCGTCAGGGTCTCCGCCCATACGGGAGCCCCGTACAGGGCCATGCTTCGCACGATCCCCAGGTACAGCCTCCTGTAGGGAGCGTTGGGTCCCCTGATGTTGGGCATCAGCCGCGCGAGTGCGGCCGATGCTCCCCTCAGTTTTGGGACCAAACTTTGGAAGTGATGTCCGAAGTTCCACCGGCCATCGAGTACGAGCCCCAGATATTTCATCGAGGGCTCGATGCCGATGCTGACGCCCCCAATAGACAGGTACCTAATATCGAATTTTGTAGACCGACGGGTCTCTATCATAATGTCGTCATTGGGGATATTAGTAGTTGATGTTGAAATATATTATGTTACTAGCTGTTGCCTGCGACTTCGTACGCGTGAAAATTATGTTATAATACCAATTTGATTGCCCTCTGCTTAGCCCCTAGGATATGTAGTTAATATTTGTGCAAAATTTGAATCAAATCTATTAAGTAAACTTTTCGAGATCCTTCCGGACAAAGCAAACAGACAAAAAAATCTAACTATATTTTCGGCTTCTGTATCTTATGTTGAACACCCAGCGAGTATTTTTTTTTTATATTTCCAATATACAGTTTTGACTTTTCTATCATTTTATTATGTGTATAGATATTCTAATATTGAACGTGACAAAATAACCGTAAATAGCTCCATATCTTCAGAAACATTTCGATTCCTATTAGGCACATAACTAAACGATGCCTTATCAGTTTAATGTGCTAGCAGAACTTTGCCAAATACGAGATTATCTCGCCAGTACGTACCTACTCGCTGATTCTGTAATGCATTAGCTGCATTGCAGTACTTGTTCTATGAACAGATAGCACTCTATTATAGAGAATTACGTTATTTTGACTGATGAGTTCGTATGCCAAACAGAATGAAAGAGTATCATCTTACTAATATTATAAACTAGCTGACGCTCGCCGCTTCGCCCGCGTGAAATTTGGTTCCCGTTCCCGCTTCCCATGGGAACATATTCCCGGAATGAAAAGTAGTCTGTGTTATTCCAGACTATAATCTACCCGGTACCAATTTTCAACCCGATCCGTTTAGCCGTTAGAGCGTGATTGAATAACAAACATCCAAACATCTTCACAAACTTTCACATTTATAATATTAGTAGGATGCGAAAGTTTGTGAGTGTGGATGTGTGGCAGTGGCGGCCGTGGGTCTATCAGTGGCGGCCGTGAGTCCGTTGGGAGTTCTGGGACATCCTTCCGAGGGCTTCCCCGGGGCTCCCAACCACAGGCTGTTGGGCGTGACGTGAGGTTTTTTAGTCGGTAGGAGTCCGGCATAACATCCATGAGGATTTCCCTCACGTTAAACAAAAAAAAAGTGTGGATGTATGGAAGTTTGTTACTCTTTCACGCTTGAACGACTGAACGACTTTGGGTGAAATTTGGTACAGGAATACATTATAGTCTGGAATAACACATAGGCTACTTTTTATCCCCGGAATTAGTTCCGCGGGAGCGACAACGGGAACAAATTTTACAGAACAGAAGCAGGCCCAAGACGACAGCGTGACGTGATAGTTAGACGCACGCCACACATCCTAAGAACCCTTTCTTGAGGTGTGTAGCGTGCGTGAGGGTGTTGTTCGGGTGTTATACCGAATATGATATTATCAAAATTTAAAATCCTATAATGCTGGTATATTAACTGCTTTAACAAATCGAATTGGAGATGTTTTAATTTTAATAGTTTTTGCTTGAAAATGTATGTGTATTAGAATTTTTAATCACTTACCTGACAGTCCCAAAGACTTGCCTATGACAAAGTTCAGCAGAAAATTGCATAGAATTTCTTAATGCAAAAAAATATTATAAAGTTTGCGAATATTGACAAATCAATAAGTATCATAAATAATATTTAAATTGTACCCTTTTGACATTTTATTAATAATGAAAATCTTGGAAAACCCCCTTAAGATGCAGGATAGCATCCGCAGTAGTAGCTGTAGGTCTGTTGGGAGTTCAGGGGTATCTTTCCTCACGTTAAAAAAAGCTATACAGAATTTATTTTCTTCTCTTGTCATTAAAAATAACTGCAATTCTTGGAATTAAAATTCTTGTTCGTCAAGTTATATTAAGTTCATACGAGAATATCGGAAACATTTATATTCGCCTAGTATAGATATCAGTGAAGGTATGTGTCAGCAATAAAACTCACAAAGATCATGAGCAGAAAATAAAGTGCGCAATAGAGTGAGATTTAAATCACAGAGGGTTCGAGGAGATGACGAAATAATATCTCGATTGAATGACGTGATAGCCCCCTGCGGTGAGGGTAAATCGTGCGGAAGGGAGAACCGGGACGGCACGCGACTCGCCCAAAGAATAATACATTTTACGACTGAAATGAAACTCCAAACTAATAAATCTGTCATTTGAATTCAATTTGAAATCTTAATTGTTTTCAATCTCAATAATATAAATCTCCTGTCACGATGTTTTTCCGCGATGGACTCCTAAACTATTGAACCGATTTTGATGAAATTTGCACACCGTGTGCAGTTTGATCCAACTTAAGAGATGGGATAGTTTTTTTTGGAAAGCCTTATCTACGACCGGCAGTAGCGGGTTACAAAAATCTTAGCCACAGCAACGTGTGGTGTGGCCCTCTAGTACGTACGTAAAAAAAAAGGAATTCCTACCTACACTGTTGGTTTTTGATATTTTTTTAGGGTTCCACCGTACGAATAGGGAACTGAGACTCCGCTGTCCTTAGCCAGGCTGTATCTCATGAACCATACCGTAAGAGCGACTCACACTTGCTTGATATTTATCAATTTAGATACACACATGTATTATATAGAGATGCAGTCCCTGATCGGGCGGCTCTCTTTTGTCCTGGGGTATCTTTCCGAGGGCTTACCCGAGGCTCCCAACTGTAGGCTGTTAGCAGGACACGTGAGGTTTTTTAGTCGGTAGGAGTCCAGCATAACATTCATGAGGATTTTCCCTCACGTAAAAAAAGAGATGTAGCTAAGAGAAAAGAGTACAATGGCACTGCATATTTCTAGAAGAAATCTCTTCCAACAACCAGCATTTTTACATACTTACATTACTAATTCTAAATAATCGGCCTCATCTGAAATTGGTGCAACTGCTGATTGATGGATGAAAATAAGGCGTAGAGGGTTGGGTGATCAGACAGCAGTTAGCCCATCAAAACAGATCCGGTCTCTAAGGCAGAATGACGAAGAATCCTCAAGAATAATATGCAAGTACTTTATTTTCGTAAGAAGTACTCAACGTTTAACAAAATTCACAAAAGATTTTACGAGTGCAAGTCCCCTACTCACAAAACATTCCTTGCTTTTTAAACATCATTGAGTGAGAGATTTGAGTAATACTCGTAACTCAAAACTATCAAAATACCTGTACAACTATTCTGAACTAAATATCCAAAACTTTAGCGCACAATTTACCGAAGTTGGAATAGTTAATAGTTGGAGTACCAATAGTAGGTAGTCGGTTTACTATTAATAGTTAATAGTTGGAGTACCAATAGTAGGTAGTCGGTTTACTATTAATAGTTAATAGTTGGAGTACCAATAGTAGGTAGTCGGTTTACTATTAATAACCGAATTCAATTCACGGCACAGTAATTAGATTATTAATCATACGCCATTAGAAATAACTTCAGAATATTATACCAAGTGTAAGATTATTAAAGCCTTCAACAAATCGTAAATCACGTTTATGAACAGTATCTATTTGTAGGGGTGGCGTTTTTTCTGCTACAGTACGTCCAATTTCTTCTATTCGAATCAGAGGCACAATAAATATTTGTTTTTCCTCTTCTGTTTTCTGAACAAATAACGACAAGGGCCGTGACGTTTCTGGCCGGTCACGTGACCGCCTTGTCACGAAAACGTCACACAGTCAGGGGTAGAAAATATAATGTAGGGAGTTTTAACAAGCAAGCGTGTCGTGTGTAAGTAAAACACAAGTTTCATAGCTAAAATAAATCAATCCCCTTCAATATCGGAGCAATGCAGTCAAGCGACCGTAAAAAGTAACAATTTTGCATTCCCTTTAGAATATTAATAAAAGAATATTGAATTAGGTAGTTTAACTTTCATTCTTCAAACTAAGCAGCGATAAACACGAAAGCACACGATACTGACTGTCTTGTTCAGAAGGTCGACGACACTCCGCCCACGCTGTCTCTGAGACACGCCAACATCATCCTAGCTGAACTAAAGTTATTGTATAAGATTGAATAAAAACAATCTCGGAGGGAGACACTTCTCTGAATCTACAAAGATTACGTAAGCCTTTGTAGAGCGGCAATATTATTCATAAGTGGATGGAATAAGAAATGGCGCTACGGGGTTCAATGAATACGATTAGATAGAGATAATTATTTGAATAAACTTGACATTGTTTTGACAAAACTACGTAAATTTATGTGTAATATTAGTGAGCGCTTAATCCACTACCAATTTTGTGTAGATGAACTCAAATTATTCTTACTTGATTTGAAGATTTTTTCACAACACAGAAAGTGCATTAATAATATTTTTGAGAAGTTTAGAAGTGCTTCGGCTTTTACATGCGTGATCCGGATAAGAGCTATGTAGCGAGCCATGCTTACACCAAGCATGTCTCGCTCCTATAAAAGATTATTCAGCCCATAACAAGAGTAGTCGATGCTCGTAGAAAAAGCGCGTTAACGTAACATTGAACTTACACGTCTGTAAAAAACCTGATGGCCGACGGAGCCAACGAGTTCTGGAATGGAGATCGCGTCTAGGCAAACATAAAGGTGGACAATCCCCCTGTCATACGGGCCGACGCACTAGAGAAGAGAAGGTATCAAGGACTGGTTACGGAAGGAGTGGAACCATGGATTGCTGCGTGACTTGAAAAAGAACGTCCATCGGTGAACTGCTACAGGCTGGTTTCATTGACGATTGATAAACACGTTTCGTCATCGGTCTCCAAGGTTACTTGTGAATGTCAGATTGTTGTTTCTACTTTTGCATTTACTGACAGATTCACAAGGCATGTGCAGAGCATGTGACGAAGAACCTGGCAATAAAACTGATATAACTATCCCCATACAAAAACAATTAATTGGAAGAGGTCTACGTTTATTTTGTTTCATTTGATTTTTATTTTTCAGCATCACGGTTGCACCTGGATCAATTCATTACTTCCTTTACGTAATCAAAAGAGTTTCTGCAATCATTCTACTATCAATTAAGCTTGGTTTTTGTTGTTCTAGCTAGATGTACCAAACTATTTGACCGTTATACAGTAAGGAAAATCACCCTCCGAATACTACGGAAATTGAAAGAGGCCTACTATGTCCATTATTGACCTGTGCTAGGCTCTTCGACAACACCTAATCCATAAAACAACCAGGTTAAGAGAACTTGGGTCAGTGGCCCTCAAATATCTCACCCCTTTAACTTTTACATAAACATTTTAGCAAATGTAAACATAGCATCCTATAAACACAAATGGATAATATCAGCTTCATGCGGATTCACTTTCCAAGAAAATACTGAATAATTCATAACCTCTCCAGTGCTTGTATTATCCCCTAGCTTACATTATTTAATAACAATTAGTTTGCACAATTCCAGTCAATAGATAGTTGAAAAATCAACCAGTGCAGAAAGAACTCTTAGTTTCTTTAGCATTGCAAATATTCAATGAAGTACAGAAGGTCAAATTATGTCGGAAGATGTAACCCTAGGTCGACTTTCCGAGGGGAAGAGGAATGCAATAATTGTTTCATATTTCATTCTCGTGTCTGAAATAACATAAGGGGCGATACTGTACTGTATAAAATGTTCTAATATTATTGTTGGATTATTAATATAGTTGGAAAACGTAAAAAATAAAACTGTGTTATCTTTTCATTAGACACGTACCCTTAACGATAGCTATCCAATATATTTACAAGGTTTGTTATGATTTCCCCGTGTGGCGACGAGGTCCCGTCTCTTTCTCATAATGTCGCCACCCTGATACATCCCGAGGGTGTCGTAAGAGGCGACTAAGGGAACACTTTTGCAAAAATATCCATTGCGTAGAGAAGGAAAACTCGAAATAAAACCCGGTTGTTAGTAAAAATAAAATCGTTAAGCCAAGTTGAAGGCCTTATGGGCGTCTTGAAAGATTTCAACTGCGGGTCGCGGCGACCTTGCCTGTCCATTACAACACGGCAATAGGCTCACCACCTATTACGTGGGACATAAAATTATAAGGTGAAATGTGGGCGTATGCTATGCCTCTGCCTACTTCTTCGGGGATAAAGGCGTGACTATATGTGATTCGTCGAATGTTTTGTCGAATATTTTTTAATAAGTCGAAATTTTCAATAAAAAGGACTTGCTTATTTAATCCACGATCATTTATTACTGTTTGCCTAAGTAATAAATATTCTTATTCAACTTCATAGTTTCAGCTTTGATCGTTTCTGCTTTACGCTCATGTTTAAGTTTCTTTTTATATTTACGTGAGGAAATGGATGTTATGCCGGAATCTTACCGACTTAAACCACACGGTGCCCATGCCCAATGCCTTAAAGACTTCTATATAAACTGAGGTAGACGTGCCGTACTCTAACAAACGAGATTTTAAAAGCAATCCTCAAATACACACATTAATAAGACTACACTCACTTATAAATATTTTTTACGAAATTGTCACCACGCACAATAGCAATATACGAATAGAAAAAGAGTAAAAGAGAAGGCGTATGGACTCCGATTGCAAGTCGAGCACCTACTTTCGAAGTTTTGACTCACAACAGTGCAAACAACGCTGCTAATTAGCTCAGTTTATAGGTTTCAAAAATCGGTGCGTAGGGCATGTCTACCTCAGTTTATATAGAAGTCTTTGCAATGCCCACGGTCGTAAGCTCCGTGAGGCCACGGCAGGATGTCCCAGGATTCCCGACAGTCATGATTCTTCTATAGGTACATCTACATATAATAAAATGATAGAAAAGACAAAACTGTACATTGGAAATATTAAAAAACTAGCTGAACCTCGCAACTTCGTTTACATCACATAATGTGCACGAAAGGAGAGGTAATTCTTCATCAGACTCGTCAAGCACCGTGTGAAACGACCCTGTTTGCTTAATCATAAAAGAGCTTAAAGATTAAGGCTATTCTAAAACAATTCAGTCCGCGCCGAAAGCGTGGACTGAATTGTTTTAGAATAGCCTTAGAATAGAATTATTTCACAACAGCCTTAATAATTAAGCTCTTTATGATTAAGCCAACACGCCCGTTTAGATTTACCCTCTCATTCAAAGGAACCCTTGAATTCTAGGTTTGGCGAAAGTTGAGATTTCTGAACTACAAACGCCTCAATCTTGAAACTTGGGTCGAAAAATCCTTAAAGTACTACCTTTCCAATACTAAAAAAATATTTGAAATCGCATCACATGTTGAGAAATTACAACTGAAAAACCATTTTATATTTCATCCCCTCTCCCGCAGGAACCGCGCAAAACATCGGGATCAAAAGTATCCTAGAACCTTCCTCGGACTATCTGCTCGGAATGTAGGTACTAAGTATCATTCAAATCACTTCAGTAGTTTGGGCGTGATACTTATTCGGGATACAGACAGACAGACAGACATGAAAAGTTTAAATTACATTTTCGGCAACAGTATCAATTAGAGAACGCCCTCCAATTAAAATTTTCAAAATATCTTCCATGTACAGACTCTCGACCCTCTACAGTTTTATTATATGTATAGAAGAAAACTCGCTGGGTGTTCAACACAAGATACCGAAGTCGAAAATATAGTTAGAAAATGGTTTGTCTGTTTGCTTTGCTTTGTCCGGAAGGATCTCGAAAAGTACTCAATAGATTTGATTCAAATTTTGCACAAATTTTAACTAGGGTCTTCAAATAGGCTATATATTATCACGCTACTTATCCTAGGGGCTAAGCAGAAAGCAATCAAATTGGCATTATAACATAATTTTCACGCGTACGAATTCGCGGGCAACAATTAGTTAAGTATACAATTATGTAGACATAGTTAACACCCGACTGAACTGTCACAGTTTCTTATAATTAGGTCATAGAGACGCATTGCTTAAACCATAAACAATTATGTGAGGTTGACTCCGAGCGGCGTCACTCCGAGATGCACAAATATTTGCAGCTCTTTGTGTAAACAGTCATTGTGTTGCCCCCTACAGTTCCATTGGCACGTCGCGATTGTGTAGTGGTCATATTTTATTGGAAATTGTTTGTCACTTACTCACACGTGGTTCTTGGTCAATATAAATAATAAATAAATAAATAAATAAATGTTCACGGACATCTCACACAACGCTATCTGATCCCAAAGTAAGTTAGGAATGACCTGCTTGTGTTATGGGTATCAGACCACGGATATTAATACTTATATACTTTTAAATACATACATATTATACATAGAAACACCCAGACTCTTGAGACAAACATAAATGGTTCACACAAATATTTGTCTCCGGTGGTAATCGAACCCACGACCTCCAGCGCCGCAGGCGGTATCACTACCGACTGCGCCACAGAGGCAGTCAATGAATATCCCTTAAAATAGTTAGACATACCATGGATAAAAGTGTTATGTTTTCTCCATGGACAAAGAGATTCCACTGTGTGGAACATCGGTTTTTTACTGATCCGTTAATAAGAAAATATTATTGTTAATTGTTATAATGGTAATAGATTAACCCCTACTACACAATGTTAAATTTACAGAACTTGGGGTGATAAAAGAAATGACCCCTGAACTATGCTCTATAAGTTTCTTCGTGCGTATAAATCCAGAGTACAAATGATTCTTCGTACGTAATTTACATATTCTTGTCTGAATACATAGGTATTATGTGGGACAATATGTTTTACTTCAAAGTAAAATGAGAATTTTTTACAGTCACCGGTTCAGAGAGGTCACCTCACACTTGCCCGGTTTATCTTATTTTGGATTTTTACTAAAGGAGCTCTGGGCGCCGATTCTCGAACACTCGACGCGAATGCGTGGACGCAAATTTACGGCTGAAACGTCGTCCGTCTCATGTTCGCCGTTCCTAAATATGAGACAGGCGACGCGTCACCCGCCGATTTCCATCCACGCATTCATGTCGTGTGAAGCGAGAATCGGTGCCCTGGACCTTTTTTTTTATTATATACTAGCTGATGCCCGCAGCTTCGCCTGCGTAAAATTTTGTTCCTAGACTATTACATTATCCCCTGGAAAGACAGCCTATGTCCACTAAAATCCATTAAATCACTGTAGGACCAAATTTCAGCCAGATCCGTTCAGCCGTTACAGCGTGAAAGAGTAACAAACATCCACACTCACAAACATTTGCATTTATAATACCTAGCTAGTTCTGATTATCAAATTCATAATGCATAATAATATGAGCTAAGTAAATTTATTTATTAAATACATTTCTTAATTCAATGGCTAAACAACTACTTGACACAACTTCTCTTCTAAGCAATTGACATCGTAACTTAATTCCTTCTTCAGGTACTAAGAACTACTGTAGGCTTTGTCCTCCTAATACAGATGGTCCAACCAAGACCTGGTAACGTAATAACAATACACAATACTTAATGGCTCTTTTCAGTCCTGTCGAATGTAGTCTACGTAGAGGCCATTCCCGTATTTTACAAATACTTAGCGAGTCTGTTTCCTGACAGAATGCAGTCGGCACTATAATGTAGAATAAAGTTTATGCCTTCCATGACCAGTTGCTTAGGGCAGCTGACAACCTTTGTCGTAAGGATTGAGCGTAGATGGTATCTTGACCAGTGGATACTACCTAACTTAGAATTTTCTTCTTCTTTTCACGATTGTATTATTGTCACACACAATTTGACTTACCAATTAATAAAGCATATTAATTGGTAAAATTATACCAAAACAGCGCTTCTTTTTAACTTTATGGCTATGTACTAAAATCATCTGTTTGAAGTTTGAAATAAAACATAAATAAAAACGTCAATTTTATCGAACTTTCACAAATTATGTGTCAAAATAAAAAGTAATTTAAGTATAAAATAAGAGTATTTAAGGAGTATTGATGTCAACTTCGGAGAAAATCGGCCCCAAAATAATCTACATTCCCTTTTTAGCTCGTTATAGCATAAATATCAAAAAAATATGAAACACGTCTTCCATCAATTATGTTAATAATGCTATATGCGTCGGACCAAGGAATCACGTTGTCTCATACAAACTTTACCCTCCTTTTTTATACCTTTGGAGGTGGAATTTGCAAAAATGTTGAAATTACTTTTTTCAAATTGTAACAAACAACGCTCATGCTTAGTTTCATCATCGTACCATTAACCGTTTAAGCAATAATTGATAATAACTTTCGGTCTAGGGATCGAACCGCAAAATTAAGTTTGGTTTGAATTCTATGTACTTTTCCGGGATAAAAAGTACCCAGTGTCATCGTAATCGAACCGGTAGTTTTTGCGTGATGCCTGAACAAACAGACAGACAGACAGACAAAAAATTTTTTAATCACATTTTTGGGTTTCGGTGTCGATCTAGTAACGCCCCCTGCTATTTATTTTTTTGATATTTTGAATGTACAGAATTTTCACTTCTACAGATTTATTATAAGTATAGATTTACTAAGGACTGGTCAATTGCCATAATTATGCTCGATGAAAACATGGTTGAAACAGGAAAACTGGAAGACATAAATATTGAATCTTGATGAAATTTTTGGAGGAAGAATTCCTTGACTTAAATATCTCCCAATTTATGCGCCTTCTGCATCCAGTTCCTCCTTGCTACCTTTTCAGGTCGTCGCGTCGGTCCATCTTGTGGGGGTCATCCTACCAACATCGATAACGGACACCCAACACATTTTAGTATATTATTGTACCAATAAAAAGTAGTCATATTTACTTAGGGTAACACAGAACCATGTTTATTCAATGTCCAAAATCATTGACACCGACAAAGTTTGAAAGCGGTAACAAGGTAATATTTGCTCAACTTTTGGTATTACTTACTGAAGTGCGTATCACAAGCTTTTTGACACTTCCGATTACATAACAGGATAGCTTTACATGCGGGTCAGACAAACTGTTTGTAACTCTGTGTATTAATTGTAACTCGATATTTCAAGAGAGGGAAAGTTATGATTAGGTACTTCATAAGGTAATTACCCTAGTTAACACCCGAGAAACACACAGTACTCATACCATTGCAGTTGGGATTGATATTGTGGGTATTGTACAGGGATCCAACTAAAAGTTTCACTTTTTAAACCAATTGTCATTAAAAAATTTATCTTTTTTTATATTTAACCTTTATTGATATTCGCCTGCCATTGACTTTACACCTAACAATAAATTACTAACTTTAAACTAATGCGTTCCACGCTTTTTTTTTAGCGTGAGGGAAAATCCTCATGGATGCTATGCCGGACTCCTACCGACTTAAAAACCTCACGTTACGCCCAACACGACAACCAGAGCGTTCCACGCATACTTCTTTTTCTTGTCTAACGTTTTAACTAGGTTGCACTGCACCGTGGTCACACGTTAACACACATACAAACATACATATAATCACGCCTGTTTCCCATCAGGGTAGACAGATACACAGTGCAAGTTAACATTGTCGTGTTTATCCACGTAAAAATAAATATTCCTACTTACTATTAATTACATTCATGTAACTATAATTCCTATTTCCTATAAAGAAAATAAGATTCTAAGCGCAAACTACGCAATTTCAACGCGAAGATGTGATTAATATTACCGCAGAGGGTAAAAGAGAACAACATATACGTACATTTTCAGCAAGAAATCTTATTATAAATACAGAAAGCCTACCTACTTTTACAGGTAACGCAACGTGCGTGGTATATTCCTACTATAACACAAAAGTAGCATGAAATTTTTAGTTCCCTTATGGCCGTGGCGAGAATTATAAATGAGGTATGTGAGTTTAAACGTAATGGTTCTTAAATTAGTTATGAGTATACGAAAGTGAACACCAAAATTGCCTTTTCATGTGGTTAGCTCCTAACATCGCATGTTCAGTTCATTGGGTAAAATAAGATCATTGCACACCAATGGCGTGAGTGAATACATTAGGGTTGCCAGCGTAGCGTAGGCATGTATCAATAGAGAAACACATTTTTGCAATCCTATGAAGATATTTGGATGTTTTTATTAAATCACGCTCTAACGATTAAACGAATATGGCTGAAATTTGACACAGGGATAGATCTATAGTCTGGTATCAGCTACTTTTTATCTAGGAAATATACCTATAATATCGCTCGCTTCCCATAGGAATATATAAATATTCCTATGGGAAGCGGGACATCCTAGTACAACTTGTATAAACTATTGTGAATGTGTGTTTGATTACTTTGTCTAATATTTCAGTTACATTTAACATTTCAAGTTAGGTAACTGAAATATTAGACAAAGTAATTGGCAAGACAATTATTTTATACTAGCTGTTCCCCGCGGCTTCGACCGCGTAGAAGTCGTTATTGCGTAAGAGTCGTTTATATCGTAAAATCATAACCCTCCTTTTGCAGAGTCGGTTAAAAAGTGGCCTATGTCCTTCCCAGGGCCTAACTATCCCTATACCAAATTTCATCTCAATCGCTCCAGCCGTTTAGGCGTGAAAGCGTAACAGACCGACATGCAGATAGACAGACAGAGTTACTTTCGCTCTATAATATTAAGTAGGGAAGTGGGGATTATTCACCTGCTCGACAAGATTCTTGTTATTATTTAAAATCTAAGTGAAAATTTTCTTTTCGTCAATGTGGAACGTGTATTTTAAAGATTCCACAAACAATGCGTTGCTTGATTCATGTCAGACAAATGTGATTTGTATAGAAACAATCCCAATGGCCAACGCACCACAAAAACATATTATATTTTAATTTTTATAAACACTACTTCTATTTAGATTATACAAAAGAAATATAAGTTACATAAAACTACAAGAACATTAATTAAGCTTTAAAACTGTGTAGGAACGTACCTACTTCATAAAAAATTAACGCGGTTTGCGCGGGTGATTCCCCGAGGTAAATTAATTAATCCGTGTTGTTACTGTCACTGCTTTTGACATTAGAACGTCCCCAACCCATAGACCTGAATTAATTCATCTTTAATTCGACCATTATACCAACTGTCAGCCACAGAATTACTGTATGAGATATAGCGATTTAGTACGTTTCAGAATAGAAAAAATACATCTAATGGCACATTTTATCATGTTGTTTGTGCTATAGATTATTTTTATATCCAAACGTTTTATTTACTTAATAAACCTAAGTGTTTTTACGAATGGTTTGTATTTCGCAACAAACACGTTTCACGTCCCTAATCCCAACACTTTTGGCGTTTGACACTTGAATCAGCGATGAGACAATATGGCCCTGTCTGTGATCCCCGCAAATTAGGGTGAACACCCTTCGACAATTAGACCATTGCACGCAACTTGCTTAATGGTGAGGATTAGGTTACCCGTAAGTGAAATGCGAAAACGGTCCCCAAATTTATAGGGTTGCCTGGGGACTATTAATGTCGTATAAATTACAACATTCTATATTTTGTAACATAATATTGTTAAAGTTTAATTTCGATAAGCGAGTATAAGTGTTTTAATGTTGTTAATACAATACATAATGCTATTAAGACTGGTCTTTGACCCCGATGTTTTTCGTTTTGTTGTGATAATGAAGCAATCTCAATAAAATCTGAAACTTTTACTCAAATCACAGTACAAGTTTCCCAATTGAAAATATTGAAATACTTGATACAAACAATCCATCGTAATATGACAATACTAGATAATACCATGGCTTCGCCCGCGTGAAATTCGGTACCAGTTCCAGCTTCCAGTGGGAACATTTTCCCGGGATGAAAAGTAGCCTATGTGTTATTCCAGACTATAAGCTATCTCTGTACCAAATTTCAGCCCAATCCGTTTAGCCGTAAGAGCGTGATTGAGCAGCAAACATTCAAACATCTTCACAAACTTTCATATTTATAATATTAGTAGGATATCAAACTTTGCAAAATAAATTCTAGAGTGACAGTCCTGCCCTACATTTGAGTTGTGATAGAATTCAGGGCTATTTAGAGGCGAGTTAATCACTGGTCGCGGTGAGGGATGTCGGATATTTGCCGGTCGGATTATAGCTTGGCCGTCGACAATGGGCTCGCGTCGATGGGGACCGCGCTACGGCCGCATGCCTACACGCCACCGGCACCGCTACGACATTTGCACCGTTACGAACACTCTCTACGGATTACAATCAATTTAGGTACATCTAAGTATTTTCTTTAAGTATTTTACTTTGGGACTTATATAGAAAAAGTAATATGCATTTTGATATATCAGATTTTATACAATATAATATTGAAGTTGGTGCCATTAATAATACCTAATTAAACCAATGGGTTTACTTGGCGCCGACTTCAATATGATATTGAATAAAATCTGGTAAACCAAAATACATATAACTTTGTGCTAAGTATCTATACTAATATTATAAAGAGGAAAGATTTGATTGTTTGTTTGTTTGCATCGAATAGGCTCCGGAACTACTAAACCTATTAGAAAAATTCTTTCACTGTTGGAAAGCTACACTCTTTGCGGTGAAGATAGGCTATATTTTATTCCCGTATTCCCACGGGAACGGGAACTACGCGGGTAAAACCACGTGACGTCCGCTAGTGTTTTATAATATTATACAAGTTAGTATCAGCGCCATTGTATAAGCTTTTTTTTTGTATTTTTTTTTATGTCTGGAAATCCTACATGGATGCTATGTCGGACTCCTATCGACTAAAACCACACAATGCCTTACAATAGTCTATGGCCGGAAGTCCCGGGTAAGCCCTCGGAAGGATGTCCCAGGGCTCCCGGCAGACTTTGGCTACCACCGCGGCCTCGCCTAAATGGTTCGGGTACTATCCCGCGTCTGGGGTGTTTGTTCGGGTGTTACCCCGCTACTTGGGGAAGGGGGGATAATTGGGTGCTATCCCACTACTATGAGGGGCGAAGAGACATGCCACTGTCTTGGCCTGCTTCTGTAAGAACGACGAGCAGCCGACTCGCCGTTCTCAGGCCCTCAGTCATGGAGGCCGATAGTCTTGGGCGAACAGCAACCGGCGAACGAACAGCAACCGGCGAACGAACAGCAACCGGCGACCCATTGTATAAGCTTAGTAACTTCTTTTTTCGGATATGCAGTGGCATACAATTCACATACATTTAACCAGTTTCATTTTTCTCTAGATGGTTTATGCCTTAATCTTTAAAGACTTAATCTTTATATTATAAAATTTATAAATGGCTATGCTTCATCAGTAAAGCATTGTTTAATGAAATAATTTTACCGCACCCATAGTACCTCATACTTCGTCTAATCTTTAAACCATATACTTAGTCTTTTTTTACGTGTGGAAAATCCGTCATGGATGCCATACCGGACTGTTACCGACTCTAAAACCAGCACGTACCCTACCTACTGCCTACGGTTGGGAGCCCCAATAACTATGTGCCCTCTTTTTAAATACTAAATTAAGTAGGAAACTGAGTATAATCGCCCACAGACTGAGGTCTGGACATATATCACTCAACAAGTTTGGGTTCTTAATGAAAAAAATATGTTGAGGTTATAAGATAGCCTGTAAATGGAGACAACATTATGTAAATAAGGTACGATGGGTCTGGTATGTACGGTTGTAGAAAAGTCCCAAAAAAAAATAAAGAGGAAAAAAAAAGAAAACCTATGTGCCCTAGTTAAAATGATGCCTACGGCCCATTCTATCAATCTCCAAATTACGAATCTCTGAAACTAACGGGGGAACGAATGTCCCCTAGTCATTATTGTTGTGGCGTAATACGAATCGTAGGTCAGATATTGTGCATTATTATCCATCATCAGAAAATTGGTTTGGTTAATACTTAGATGTTATTCAAAGTCATAGAATAAAATAGGTACCTAACTGGAAAAATAAAAAGAGATTACCTATCAAAGTGTTAATTCATTAATTAAATATAACATTGTACAACTGAAAGAAAATACTTTTAAATGCTATTACTCG
The DNA here is from genome assembly GCA_933228765.1 of Miltochrista miniata. Lineage (NCBI taxonomy): Eukaryota > Metazoa > Arthropoda > Insecta > Lepidoptera > Erebidae > Miltochrista > Miltochrista miniata. Next base: position 30,699,858 of record OW121754.1, on the reverse strand, counting down.
TAGAATGAAGTTTGCTAAATCTATACTAATATTACAAAGATTTGATTGTTTGTTTGTTTGCATCGAATAGGCTCCGAAACTACTGCACCGATTTGTAAAATTCACTGTTGGGAAGCTTCTCTCTTCCCGGTGAACATAGGCTATATTATGTCCCCGTATTCCGACGAGAACAGTAGCTACGCGGGTGAAACCGCGTGACGTCCGTTCGTATTCATTAAACACGTCACATTTTACAACTCAAATAAAATACTTTTAAGTGCTATTAGAGTGAAGTTTTCTAAAGTTAATATAAAATTCCAAAATAATTATTTTACTCTACTTGAATATTTTACTCTATTTGATTGAGTGATAAATAGTATGTACCTATGTATTTTAACCTCACAATATTTAAGTCAAGTCTAAAATAACAATGTTGGGAGGGAAAACCAATAGCGATAATCGCCCCTTATAAAATCCATTACTTGTATCTATTAGGTGCTTACATATGAAATTGGCGTTTTGTATAGGAGGAACAAAAAGTCGAATATTTTTAAATATAATATATTTAATTGATCAAAGTATGAACCATTGTTTTCTATGCATTTTTGCCATCTCATAGGTAGTTCATTGATCCCTTTACTAAGAAAACCAGTCGGACGGGAATCAATAAAACCTGTGAAGGCGATTTGGACTGCCCCATCAGAGTTGAATTTTTTCCCTTGCAAGAAGTTGTCCAAATTTCGAAAAAAATGGTAATCTGTTGGAGCAAGATCCGGGGAGTACGGAGGATGTTTTAGACATTCCAATTGAAGCTCTTCTAATTTGGTAGCCGTCTGTTGTGCAGTGTGTGGTCTAGCGTTGTCGTGAAGCAGCAGTGGCGTGGAGCGATTGACCAGCCTAGGTTGTTTAGCCGCTAGCTTTTCCATCATGGTTTGCAATTGCTGACAATAGACATCAGCCGTAATAGTCTGGCCAGATTTGAGAAAACTGTAATGAACAATACCGGCACTAGTCCACCAAACGCTTACAAGTAACTTTTTTGGGGTTAATTTTCGCTTGGGGCAGGATTTGGCTGGCTGGCCAGGATCCAACCATTGCGCTGAGCGCTTTCGATTATCGTAAAGAATCCATTTTTCGTCACAGGTAATGATTCGGTTTAAAATACCTTCATTATTGTGCCGGTTCAGTAATGTAACGCAGCAGTCGACGCGCTTTTGCCGGTTTGCTTCAGTCAATTCGTGAGGTACCCACCTTTCAAGCTTTTTAATCTTCCCGATTTGCTTCAAGTGAATTAAAACAGTTTTATCACTAACACCGCAGCCTGCAGCTAACTCGGACGTGGTTTGCGATGGATCCGCTTCCACAATAGCCTTCAATACTTCATTATCAACTTGAGTCTCAGGCCGTCCACGGGGCTTGTTCTGCAGGTCGACATTTCCTGAACGAAAACGTTGGAACCAAAAACGAACTGTGTTTTCTTTTGCAACATGACCGCCATACACATCATTCACCCTTCTAGTCGTTTCCGCAGCACTAGTGCCACGGCGGAACTCGTACTCGTAAATAATGCGATATTTTAAGTTTTCCATTTTGTAAAATGAGTGACGCAAACAGAAAAAAACAGAAGAAAAAAACAAATGAATGACGGTCATCGAAGGATAAATACATGAGTAAATAGCTGGGAAAATTTGAATTTGGAATTCCTTACCAAAGAGGAGAAAATCGTAATTAAAGTGGCCAGTACGAAAAACGCCAATTTGATGTGTAAGCACCTAATATTTCGCCATCAAAGGAAACGGGTTGAACACGAACCAATAGTAAAATTAAAAACCGCAACGATATCACGAATGCTACTAAAGACGAAACAGGCGCGTCAGACTCGTTAATGGACGGCTCGTCTAAGTGCTGGGACTGTAGACCACAGTGTATTGTGCTCATATGACTTGCCAATGTTTGTATTACATTAATGTACGTCACATGTCTTAGCATGTTTTACTGTGTACATGCACGTGCTGATATACATTACCGAGATGAATATCAGCTTCAAAAAACCGGCCAAGTGCGAGTTGGACTCGCCCATGAAGGGTTTCGTAGCAGCAAGTAACATAATATAAAAGTTCTTATAGTTCGTTGTAACTTTGATTGATGTTTTAACACGCTCGCAGTGGTAGTGATTTTCTTAACCGAAAATTGCGGTTTATGACGTATTAAAAAAAAACTACCTAGATAGAGCTCTATTTTCGTTAGTAGTTTTTATGGCAATGTACATCATATGTTTTTTTTAGATTTATCATTCTCTTAGTTTAGAAGTTAGAGGGGGGGGGGGGATACACATTTTTCCACTTTGGAAGTCTCTCCTGCGCAAACTATTCACTTTAGAAAAAAATGATGTTAACAAGCTCAATAGCAATTTTAAAAACCTATCTATAGATATCCAACACGTATGGGTATGATGAAAAAAAAAAAATTGAGTTTCAGTTCTGAGTATGGGGACCCCCAAATTTTACAGCATTTTTTCTAGTTTTATATAAGAATCTTAATGCAGTTTACAGAATACATCTAGTTACCGAGTTTCAATAGCATAGACCTTATAGTTTCGGAGAAAAAAGGCTGTGACACACGGACGGACAGACAGACAGACAGACAGACAGACATGACGAATCTATAAGGGTTCCGTTTTTGCCATTTGGCTACGAAACCCTAAAAAGCAGACGTCACGGGGTTTCATACACGTAATTCCCGTTTCCATCGGAATGCAGGTAGAAAATATAGCCAATATTCACCGGGGATAAAGTAGCTTCCCAATAGCAAAAGAATTTCCAAATTGGTTCAGTAGTTTTGGAGCCTATTCAATGCAAATAAACAATCAAATATTTCCTCTGTATAATATTCGTTTAGATATAGATAATTGAGATCTAATCTGAAATATTTTCCGATCATGTAATCGAATATTAAAAAGTGGCCTAGTGGGAGCCCCAGACATTGTAAGCAATGTAGGAAAATTGTTTCTCCTACATTGCCTGCATTGTACCAGTCAACTAACAACCGATTCGTCGATTTAATACACTTGCCTCAGACAACAAAAAAGCAATGCATGGAACCAGCGTAGGGTACCTAAAGTAGAAATATATAACAACTCTAACTTTACTCGAAAATGTAAAATTTCGAAGTTTAAATACGGAAATCTTAAAGAAGCTGCTTAAGAAAATATTTCACGATTTGGTTATTTATAGTAGCGTTTTACAGCTTCATAAAATTTCAATAGGTAGTCATTTTCTCTCGAGTTGAATTTTATTCTAAATGGTTAAAGTTCACTGAAAAGTTGTAAAATGTATGATCTAGCTGCTAGTAAACCGTATAAATTTCATCAAGCGGAATTGAAAATATTTTGATAGAAACTTTCAATTATTGACTGGATTGGATTATATCTAATCTAGATTACCTAAAGAAACTAGGGCGCCGTCACCAGAAATTGTCTATAGTTTACAATTAAATCTTATAAACCCTTTCGTGAAATATTGCACTTTAATCTCTAAGCACTCCGAGCCCCGCTTGCTCAGAGCATTTCCGCAGACACGTTAATCCTCTGGAACCGGGTGTTAACATCATGGTCGTTAGGTCAACTTGAACAGCTCATAGGTAGCTTAAAAAACCAGGTAGCCACTATCAGTTCCTGTCGATTTCAACATTGCAATAGAATTACCAACTATTACTGCAGTAAATCGTTAGAAAATAAATAAATAAGAGCTTAACAAAATATGTCTATGTTTGTCACACAATAGCCTCATTCGTATAAATCACCTTGCCGTATAACGTTCAACCTTGCTTAATTTATTAAAGCTGTGTTGGCAATGGGGCGGTAGAGCCTATTATGAAGGCGATAACTATGGTGAATTTGAAAGTGATAATGATAATAGCACGACACTAAATTGTGTAAGCAAAGTTAATGTTACACAATTGTTTCTTCAAAAGCTTAAGCTTTTGGTAGGGAATTTTCTGCGTCAATAGTCAGGTATGGGATACTAGCTGAACCGCATAACGGTGTTTACGTTATAGATCGACTTTTCTGTACTATAATCTGTATGTATTATACATATGAACCTTGCTTTTGAATCACTCTATATATTGTTCAAAACCTTATAGTTTAAAAAAATTAAGCTAACAACATTGAACTAATATTAGTTACGTCATACATTATAACTCAATGGCGAACAGATAGAAAGTGTAACTGTGTGTACTATGTAAAGATACGAGAGTAAAGAAAGAAGAGGTTCGCGTGTTATTCCACGTCTTTGAGGGTAGCTTCGAGGTGTTATCCCGCTTTATGTAGGGTGAGGCTATCCGTATTCACCTATGCAACTAATACATCAAAACAAAGTTTGTTATTATTTACCAAAGTCACTCACACGATTGACTAAGCTAACAAATCATGTTTATCGATTGTCGTCTCTATTCCTGGCATATTGAATTACTATTATAACGACTTGCTCTTTAAGCGACACGTTGATGACAGCTCTTGTCAACATTACGTGGAGGTTTAGTTACTATAAATGTTTTGGGAAGGTATTAACAAGCATCACTACCCTATCGTGGAACACGGATGACTAGGGCTGTTACTAAATCATAGCTTAGTATTTTATGGGGTTGTACACATGCTATTAGTAGCGGTTTTTAGTTCTGAACTCTACCAGCAGGCACCCACTTTTGAGTTTAGCAAAAATTCTACCAGTTGAAAAATTTGGTAACATACGTACAACTTTTTTTAAATATAGCACCTACCCAGCATCGTTTTCTTTTCAAGGATTGGGTAAGATAAAAGTTAGTACTATCTTGTGAAAAGTCAAATAATATTAGTAAACGGTTGAATATAATAATTGACAGTTTGTATGTAGAAGAATAGTGATGCTTTGATAAGAATTACAGTGGAATTTCAACATCCAACGGGTGTTCAGTATTCATAAAATTTCAGCAGTATTGATTTATGGATATATTAGGTACCTAAAATAAATACAGTTTATCGTCTGTCTTCTTCAGTATCGTAAAATGAACGACTGTTATGGTTTAAGCTTCTCTTCTTGTATAATACTGGAGGAATGGTAGCTGTCAGTCATGTCATAAGTCTGTTGTTGGATTTTTTTTCCGCTTTGACGATCAGACTGCAACCATCACCGCAAAATGCCTTTAAAGTGTAAGATAATAAATAACTTAATGACTTACCTTGTAACATATAAGCAGTGCGTTGCGGTTGCATGCCCTGCGCGATTGTAACTCCGGCGCGCGACACGTTGTGCAGCGACAAAGCGCCCAGCAAGTCTAGCTCGGTGGCTGTGGAAATATACATCCATATTACCATTTGATAGAACAAAAACACAGGGAGAGAGAGAGAGAGAGAGAGAGAGAGAGAGAGTAGTAACAAATATGCATACAAACTCTCTTATTTTAAGCTTATTATTCTTAATTGTTAATTAAATTCTTAAAGTTCTCCATGAAAATTAATGTCAATAATTGTATTTATGCGTTAGCTCTAAGTACACGTTGAACTGATAAAGCTTATTTTTGAAATCATCTTTTAACTGTACTACAAAATACGAATCACTAATGAATGAAGTGGTTCTTATCTTTTATAAATTTATTCTGTCTTTTATGTGGGACATTGGGCGATGGGAATTGCGCACACATCTACTACTCAATCAATTTCATTTTACAAATATCTTGTCGAGTATAACGATCTCAAATGTCGTGAAAAGCTTAGTGGTATCGAGATTTTGTCTTTTAAAATGCACTACTATAAGATGCACGTATTATTTACTAGCCATAAAGCTATATTATTCCTTTACTATAACCTATTTCACGGAAGTATTATTACCTACTATCATTTAAGCACATTCAAGACGACAATCATAAAATCTCCGATTATGGACGTTTGTTTACGAATATACTGTAAGTTATTGTTTGCTACATATAATATTTACGACCTAATAAACTGCTGGCCTACATTCCCACAATCAATCAAAGCATTGCAAGAAGGATTCCGAAAGTCAGACGTTTTTGAACACATCGATCAGAATTATGCGACCTTTACGACTTTGGTAGAACTAAACCAACAGTCCTCCTCGTCATTTAAATAATTGCCTGGCATTCGTTTTGTGTTATTGATAGTTCAGTTACACACGAAAAAGTATACCTTAAATGTAATAAAAAAGCGGAACTTTCGAACTAGCTTTGTGTGACACAGACTTTATACTGGCAAAAGAATACGAGTATCATCTATCAACAGTAACCCGGTCACGTAGCTAGCTACTGTTCGTAGCACCCGCGTTACGACTAAACTACAACTAGGCTACGAACGACGAGAGACTTTATAAACGACTGTAAACTTAAGCCACAAAGTTGCCAACAGACGGTTTATAACGTCTGCAATAAAAGTTATGAATAATTAATAACATATATTGAAAAAAAATGGGTTTGTTTCGTTGTTGAATTCCTTGGTTGATGATCTTTTTCGAGGAGCAAGTATATTTTCAAGCACCGTAGAAGTTGTAGGGACATAAAGTATGGTATTTTGTAGTTGTTTATTTAACATTTTGACGTTATATCTGTTGGCAACTTTGTGGCTTAAGTTAACAGTAGTTTATAAAGTCTCTCGTAGTTCATAGCCTAGTTGTAGCTTAGTCGTAACGCGGGTGCTACGAACAGATAGCTAGCTACGTGACCGGGTTACTATTGATAGATTCGTCGTAGCATTTTGCTAGTATAAATTCTGTGTCACACTGTGTAACTCAGCAGGACAGTTTTCTTTTTCACGCTGTACAACTATTTAAGGTTTTAGATTTTATTTTATTGGTTTAAGGTTAAGGTAACTGACAAGTACTTGACCCACTAGCTTAATATAATAGTAGTAAGCTTTGAACTGAATTTAACGACAATTATGTTATGGGTACTTGCGCCTGGTACCAACGACGCCTTCCGAAGCACGAAAACGCTAATGAATAGAAATAATATAAATTATCACCCTACTCAAAGCTTAACCCAGTAATTGCCTACCGAACACTGAGCTGACGGTGACGATGAGTGCTACACGCTATAAACACTTCAATACATCTATACTTATAATAAATCTGTAGAAGTGAAAATTCTGTACATTCAAAATATCAAAAAAATAAATAGCAGGGGGTGTTACTAGACCGACACCGAACCCAAAAATATGATTAAAAATTTTTTTGTCTGTCTGTCTGTCTGTCTGTCTGTCTGTCTGTTTGTTCAGGCATCACGCAAAAACTACCGGTTCGATTACGATGAAACTTGGTATAATTATTCTTTAATAGCCTGGGCACCACACTGGGTACTTTTTATTCCGGAAAAGTATATAGAATTCGAAGCAAACTTAATTTTGCGGTTCGATCCCTAGACCCAAAGTTATTATCAATTATTGCTTAAACGGTTAATGATACGATGATGAAACTAAGCATGAGCGTTGTTTGTTACAATTTGAAAAAAGTAATTTTTACATTTTTGCAAATTCCACCTCCAAAGGTATAAAAAAGGAGGGTAAAGTTTGTACGGGATAGCGTGATTCCTTGGTCCGATCTACTTAAAATTTGGCATATAGCATTATTAACATAATTTATTGAAGACGTGTTTCGTATTTTATTGAAATTTATGCTATAACGAGCTAAAAAGGGAATGTAAATAATTTTGGGGTCGATTTTCTCCAGAGTTGATATCAATACTCCTTAAATACTATTACTTTTTACTAAAATTACTTTTTATTTTGACAAATAATTTGTGAAAGTTCAATACAATTGACGTTTTCATTTATGTTTTATTTCAAACTTCAAACAGATAATTTTACTACATAGCCATAAAGTTAAATAAAAAGCGCTATTTTGGTATAATAATATTAACCAAATATGCTCTAGGGAAGTATTATTGCTAATTTATTCAAATTTTGTGTGACAAAAATACATATGTGAAAAGAAGAAGAAAATTCTAAGAGGGCTAGCCAGAAAAAATGAAAGACCGCGCTTCAGGTAGTATCCACTGGTCAATAAAATGCCCTAGCCCTAAGCGACTGGTCATGGGAGGCATGAACTTTGTTCTACATATAGTGCCGACTGGATTCTGTCAGGAAACAGACTCACTAAGTCTTTGTGAAATACGGGAATGGCCTCTACGTAGACTACATTCGACAGGACTGGAAAGAGCCATTACAATGAACATGAACGCTCAGCTGATGAAATTTACATTGTTATTACGTTACCAGGTCTTGGTTGGACCATCTGTGTTAGGAGGACAAAGCCTACAGTAGTTCGATTTGTCCAAACGTCGTAGACTGGGACTACCTGAAGAAGGAACTAAGTTAGGGTGCCAATTGGTTAGTTTAGCCATTGAATTAAGAAATGTATTTAATAAATAAATTTACTTAGCTCATATTATTATGCATTATGAATTTGTTAATCAGAAATCTATCTAACTAGGTATTATTATAAATGCGAATATTTGTGAGTGTTGATGTTTGTTAATCTTTCACGCTGTAACGGCTGAACGGATCTGGCTGAAATTCTATACCTACAGAGATATGTTATAGTCTAGGAACAAAATTTCACGCATGCGAAGCTGCGGGCATCAGCTAGTATAAACTAAGTGTGGAAAAATTATTTTCGAAAACAAGTGTTTTCCAAAACGGAGCGACGACGGTGGAGTCCGGCACTCGGTGCTCCCACCAAAACTCTCACTTTTGAACCGCAATTAAGAAGCGTCAAAGATTGTGTCAACAACTCTTGTGCAGGGGCACAAGCTCCAATTTGCGAGGCGTATGTAAGACACTTTATTTTAGGGCTGATATTAGTTGTAACACACTTTATTTTAGGGCTACATTTAGGCAACGTTTTTAAAATAACATTCTGATCGTTGAAAATAAAACAAATTTAAAAAAATACGTAATAGAAATTGTGCACTGTTATTTTTTTGTTTTACGATTCTTAAAAATACTCGAAAAGGATATTAGGGCTGTCAAGTCAACTGTGTTTAAAGGTTGTTCAAGTATTTCCTGGTGGACAGTAAAGAATCATATCTTCCGGAAATCGCAGGAGAGGTTTGGCATAAGTAATGTAAATTTATAATCTTACTAGCTGACCCGCGCAACTTCGTTTGCGTGATAAATGAAGAACCGCTCGACCGATTTTGTGCAAACTTCACATAAACCATCTACTAAATAGTCCGAACAAAGCCTAAACATTTGGTTTGGATAGTTGAGCCCGTTCTTGAGTTATAAAATTACAACGAAAAGTGGCATTGATTTTTATATATATAGATTATAATCTACCATACTATCTGATTGGCATAGTTGTGTATAAAAAGACGTGTGGCACTCGGGGACTGCCGCGGTAAAGCTATTACATAGCATTTTTTACCAACTATGCTAGTATAATTATTTCTATATAAGAATACTAGCTGATGCCCGCAGCTTCGCCTGCGTAAAATTTGTTACCGCGGGAAGTTATTCCCGGGATAAAAGGTAGCCTATGTGTTATTCCAGACTATAATGTATCTCCGTACCAAATTTCAGCCCGATCCGTTCAGCGGTTTGAGCGTGAAAGAGTAACAAACATCCACACTCACAAACTTTCGCATTTATAATATTAGTAAGAAGTAAGATTTTAAGGCCTATGTTCAACAAAGTAAAGTACCAAGTGCCTACTTGACTGTGGACATTTGGGCTTTTGGAATTTTGTTTTAGAACTTTTTAAGAAGAACAATTATTTTGTAATAAATTATTTTTATGTAACTTCAACCATTTACGCAGAGGCGCAACGGATACTCTTATAACGATTAAATGTTTTCCGTTTTCGAAACATTCCTCATTGCTGCACCACTCCTATTAATCTTCGCATTATGTTATGTAGCCTATAGCCACTATCAATAAATGTACCTACTTACTATCGAACAGTTTTTGAAAGCCTATCAGTAGTTTCAGTAAGGCTTGCCTTGGTATGATGTGATTCATGGTCCCTTTGCAGCGTGTGTCCAATCCAGCGCAGCAGCTACACTTCCGACGTTTGATCTGTTGGGGTCTCACTGCAGCGTTCCAATAGTCTTACGTTCGTGATGTTCTCGGGCCCATATGTACCGAGGATCCATTGGAGGCAGCGTTTGACGAAGACTTATAGCTGGTAGCTGGTGCGAAATGTCTTTACTTTAGTGACCTTCCATGTCTCGCATCCGTATAGCAGTTAGCAGTACAGTTTTAACGTTTACTTTGTTTTGAGTTTCACTCTTCGTGTCTATTTTCGCAACTGCCTACGGGGCGCAGCTGTGTAAAGGTTATTCTGGCCTTGGCGAGACTCGAAATGATGTAGGGTACTCTTCTATTCCATCAGTTTCTGACACGACACTCCCGAGGTACGTGAATTAGTGCCTCCACCACATCTCTTGCGTCTGTCGATTTTAATTTCAGTCCAGCCATTCGCTGCCTCATCCTGCTCGTTGTCCTGCACGTTGTCCTGCAGACATGCATGACGGCGTGTGTGTGCCTCAGCAGGCACAGGACATCGGCATCATTAATATCCTCCAGGATATCAGTATAGGCCCCATTCTATGCCGCGCCGATTGTTCTTTGCGGTATTCAGCATTATACCATCTATTTTCTATGGATGGTTGTTAACTATCCTGTTATCTTCATAACGATCCTCTAAGGTAGGTACAGTATGTATTTTCAAAAGAGTTTGTGAACTCTATTTTTAATTTCTTTTTCAGAATATTGATGACATTTGATTGATGTCATTTTATACACGTTACGTCTACTACATTGATACATGTAATAAAATTCTAACACGCCGGTGTTTGTATGTAAATTGTTTATACTGAGGAAAATTCTATACTGAGGAATAGTTTTAACCATTAAGCTCTATTTTGATATAGCATACAGGGCAGATTTACACGCTACTTGATGAGTATGATTAATAAATACCTCTAATTTCATAGACCTTGTGTGACGTAAACAAAGTTGCGAGGGTCAGCTAGTTAAAAGATAAAACAATAGGTTTCTTCTTTCTACTTAAAAACTATTTTTACAAATTTTATGGTAATAATAGACATTCTTTGAAATATGCATCTATGGTATTGTTGTGACTTTTATGACACGTTTAAAGTACATAGGTATGGGATGGATGGCGCTCGCGGCTACGTCAGCGTGAAATTTTCTTCCCGCTTCCCATGGGAACGTACTCCCGGGTTTGGTTATCTTTATAGCAGTATTATATATAAATTAACAAAACAAAAAATGATACTGCATTGGTGATAATAATAATAAAATGTATGTATATAGAGTACTCACTCATTTTCTTTCACTATTTTTCGTGACTTTCTACATTAATAAATGCACTTTGTTTATTTATATTTAAAACACTTTTTACACAAATTATACGAGTACAGTTCACTGTTGTACATAGATGATGAATACCTATACACCTATAGTCGAATTTTTAAGCTATTGCATAGCTTCTATCGCGGGCCTTGCGTGGAGACCGAATCCAGAAATTGTGTCACGAAAACGAGTCACACTCTCGGCTACCTTCGGCCACGTTCGTGTATCTAGTCTAGCAATTCATAATTTTTTTGTTTACGTCAATTATGAACTCTGCAGTCGTTATATATTATTATTATTATGTCAAATAATCCAAAAATTGATGCTAGTACCCAGAATCGATCTTGCGCCTTCTGCGTACCGATCCGCGTCTTAACCACTCGACCAAAGTTGAATTAAGAGTGTTGGTCGAATTTAGAGTTCTTAATGTGAAATGACAATTTCGATGCTGTCAATTACATTAGTTGCTGTCAATTTACTTCGTCTAAATAAAAATTCGACTATAGGTGTATAGGTATTCATCATCTATGTACAACAGTGAACTGTACTCGTATAATTTGTGTAAAAAGTGTTTTAAATATAAATAAACAAAGTGCATTTATTAATGTAGAAAGTCACGAAAAATAGTGAAAGAAAATGAGTGAGTACTCTATATACATACATTCTATTATTATTATCACCAATGCAGTATCATTTTTTGTTTTGTTAATTTATATATAATACTGCTATAAAGATAACCAAACCCGGGAGTACGTTCCCATGGGAAGCGGGAAGAAAATTTCACGCTGACGTAGCCGCGAGCGCCATCTATCCCATACCTATGTACTTTAAACGTGTCATAAAAGTCACAACAATACCATACATGCATATTTCAAAGTATGTCTATTATTACCATAAAATTTGTAAAAATAGTTTTTAAGTAGAAAGAAGAAACCTATTGTTTTATCTTTTAACTAGCTGACCCTCGCAACTTTGTTTACGTCACACAAGGTCTATGAAATTAGAGGTATTTATTAATCATACTCATCAAGTAGCGTGTAAATCTGCCCTGTATGCTATATCAAAATAGAGCTTAATGGTTAAAACTATTCCTCAGTATAGAATTTTCCTCAGTATAAACAATTTACATACAAACACCGGCGTGTTAGAATTTTATTACATGTATCAATGTAGTAGACGTAACGTGTATAAAATGACATCAATCAAATGTCATCAACATTCTGAAAAAGAAATTAAAAATAGAGTTGACAAACTCTTTTGAAAATACATACTGTACCTACCTTAGAGGATCGTTATGAAGAAAACAGGATAGTTAACAACCATCCATAGAAAATAGATGGTATAATGCTGAATACCGCAAAGAACAATCGGCGCGGCATAGAATGGGGCCTATACTGATATCCTGGAGGATATTAATGATGCCGATGTCCTGTGCCTGCTGAGGCACACACACGCCGTCATGCATGTCTGCAGGACAACGTGCAGGACAACGAGCAGGATGAGGCAGCGAATGGCTGGACTGAAATTAAAATCGACAGACGCAAGAGATGTGGTGGAGGCACTAATTCACGTACCTCGGGAGTGTCGTGTCAGAAACTGATGGAATAGAAGAGTACCCTACATTATTTCGAGTCTCGCCAAGGCCAGAATAACCTTTACACAGCTGCGCCCCGTAGGCAGTTGCGAAAATAGACACGAAGAGTGAAACTCAAAACAAAGTAAACGTTAAAACTGTACTGCTAACTGCTATACGGATGCGAGACATGGAAGGTCACTAAAGTAAAGACATTTCGCACCAGCTACCAGCTATAAGTCTTCGTCAAACGCTGCCTCCAATGGATCCTCGGTACATATGGGCCCGAGAACATCACGAACGTAAGACTATTGGAACGCTGCAGTGAGACCCCAACAGATCAAACGTCGGAAGTGTAGCTGCTGCGCTGGATTGGACACACGCTGCAAAGGGACCATGAATCACATCATACCAAGGCAAGCCTTACTGAAACTACTGGTAGGCTTTCAAAAACTGTTCGATAGTAAGTAGGTACATTTATTGATAGTGGCTATAGGCTACATAACATAATGCGAAGATTTATAGGAGTGGTGCAGCAATGAGGAATGTTTCGAAAACGGAAAACATTTAATCGTTATAAGAGTATCCGTTGCGCCTCTGCGTAAATGGTTGAAGTTACATAAAAATAATTTATTACAAAATAATTGTTCTTCTTAAAAAGTTCTAAAACAAAATTCCAAAAGCCCAAATGTCCACAGTCAAGTAGGCACTTGGTACTTTACTTTATTGAACATAGGCCTTAAAATCTTACTTCTTACTAATATTATAAATGCGAAAGTTTGTGAGTGTGGATGTTTGTTACTCTTTCACGCTCAAACCGCTGAACGGATCGGGCTGAAATTTGGTACGGAGATACATTATAGTCTGGAATAACACATAGGCTACCTTTTATCCCGGGAATAACTTCCCGCGGTAACAAATTCTACGCCGGCGAAGCTGCGGGCATCAGCTAGTATTCTTATATAGAAATAATTATACTAGCATAGCATAGTTGGTAAAAAATGCTATGTAATAGCTTTACCGCGGCAGTCCCCGAGTGCCACACGTCTTTTTTATTTAGACGAAGTAAATTGACAGCAACTAATGTAATTGACAGCATCGAAATTGTCATTTCACATTAAGAACTCTAAATTCGACCAACACTCTTAATTCAACTTTGGTCGAGTGGTTAAGACGCGGATCGGTACGCAGAAGGCGCAAGATCGATTCTGGGTACAAGCATCAATTTTTGGATTATTTGACACAATAATAATAATATATAACGACTGCAGAGTTCATAATTGACGTAAACAAAAAAAATTATGAATTGCTAGACTAGATACACGAACGTGGCCGAAGGTAGCCGAGAGTGTGACTCGTTTTCGTGACACAATTTCTGGATTCGGTCTCCACGCAAGGCCCGCGATAGAAGCTATGCAATAGCTTAATAAAAAAATAAACTGTAACTTAATCAACTTGTGTATCATCATCAATCGAATATCCTCGTACCATATGCTGATATATTCCAGCATATAATATTAAACAGAGTAACATAAAAATTAAAAAAGAAATAACTAAACAACCAAGTAATCGTAGGTGACATCCCTAGTTTTTGTGGAGCGAACAGAGGCGCCACCGCGTCGGGTTGTCGCCGGCACGTCTACCCTCTTCCCGTCACAGATACGGCTCACAACATAAAAAGAGATGCTCCAGATTGGCTCGTAAACTGTGTCTCTGTAGCCTGTGCGTCTCGCCGACTCACAACTACCAGTTTAATTTTAGCCATCTCCGTTACATAGTAGGCTATTTGAGTTAACAATTGCTGTAACTGCCTCTGTAATGTACGACTGCCGTCGCTAAGAGTCCGAAGTTAGAAATTTTTCTATGAATAGGAGGTTTTTATTTAAAAATGTTATTAGTATGTTTATTAGTTGGGATATAACCCCATAACACAAGCTTATATTAGTGTAATAAGCTAGATGTTGGAGACGGTGTATGAGAAAGATTATTTGACAGATAGCCCTGGCAAGGTCCATTTTTATTCGTGTTCGGAAAAACACACACACAATTTGAAATTGAAATTCTAAGATAGGTAGGTATTATAGAGCAACATTTTTCTCAAAGCTTTTATTTGAACGCTATACCTAATATCGAAAACTATTTCACTTACGAAGTGTGTTTTAAAAGAAAGGTTCAATGTAAATTTAATTATATGCGAGTGAAGCCGAAAGCCTTTTGGCGTTCAGCCCAGTATGCGAGCAATGTTACACTGCAATTCCATTTAGATGGCCGCCTTGCGTTAATTACTTGTTCACGAAATATACTTTTTTTTGGGGTGCTTTCTGTGTTAATACAATTGTGAGAATAAAAGTTCCAATATACAATACCCAGATTGTTGTTTCTAATAGTTGTAATGTATTGATAGTAATAGCTGTAATGATAGAAGTAGGTTCTGTTGAAATAAATAAAAAAAAGTTACATGTTTAAACAAAACCACGGAAAATCTTCATAAACTTTTACTGCATCGACGGCGAAAGCGGTGGTGAATTGGAAATCAATAAGGCTGACTGTGGTTGTGGATTTTATTCTCGATTCAGTCTAAGAAATTTACTTTTTAAAACGTTGCTACTTTTTAGCGGAAAATGTTCAAGAATATTTTCCGTTAAAAAGTAGCGACGTTTTAAAACGTCTCATACCGGAACTACGAAAATCAAAATACAATACGCTTTGTCAAATAATCACTTTGTCTGCCTATGCTTTTGAGCTCTGTAGTACACAGTCGTTTGCAGCAATCAAATCAGTAATGCACCAGTTTTATACCACACGAGCACTACCGGATCCCATCTACCCTGTTACTGCCTGAAAGTCATAAAACGTACTTTCCACGCGATCGTAAACACTTCAACTTCACAGTTTAATAGTACGCCGCCTTCAGATGCCATTACGACTAGATAATATTACATTGCTTCTGTGGAAAGTGCAATAGTTCCTGCTGAAGAAACATAGCTCCTAATTCCACGCGCTACAGAAGCTTTTCAAAATACCGAAAATTCTTTAACGAGAAATGCAGTTTCGGTGCAATTTATGGCTCTGAAATTGCAGTAGGCATTAGTAGGTACGGGCGATAACATTTTTATTAACCTCAATTAATAGGTTTTGTAGCTAAGTAATCGATTTCATGATTTATTGCTACACTTCGTCATCAATAGATTTTGAGGCGTTGCGATGAATGGCTCGCTTTAATACTGATGAACGTTTAAAGCTTTTATGAATTCATAGTAATTGCTTATGTAATTTATCAAAACAGTCTGAAAGGCTCGTGGCAATTTGTGATACATTACTTACAGTTTAAGGATCTTGGGTGTTAATGTTTAACTAGGCGGAACAGAGCCGCTTACTACGGCCACTGCTAGGAAATTAATTACCACCGAAGTTGTTACCAAAATGGACCTTACGTTTAGCTTTATTAGTATAGCGGTTGCTTTTAATAGTAGGTATCTCTTCACGATAATAACGAATCTAGTAATCTATACATATATTGAAATTATAGAGAGTCGAGAATCTATACATCTATAGTAATACACTCGAGAGCAATGAATCCGGGTCACTTAAAGAATCCTAAAAATCTCGGAAACTAAAAATGCTACGTTAATGCAAAAAATTGTATTTAATAGACAATGTAATACTCCTTAAATGAAGGTATTAAAACTTCTTAGTTATTGTAAAGTTATATCATAAAAAAATCTAATTTGAAAAAGGGCCACTTTCGAAGATGGAACTACGAAATTACAGCATTTGGTGTTGCTTTTGTTTGTAATCTGTCATTTATGTGGGTACATAAACCATGTTGATAGTGCTCTATATTCATTAATCAAGCTGAAATTATGTCGCTTACGCCTGAAGAATGCACCAGAATACTTACAATGCTGGAAACCGGCCGGAGTCAGCGCGATACAGCCAGGACTGTCGGTGTGTCGCTGTCAACAGTACAAAGAGTTCTCCGACGTTACGAAGAAACTGGTTCTAACCTACGCAGACCAGGAACGGGCAGAACCAGGTGTACCACAGCACGAGAAGACCGATACTTGGTGAACACCATGCTTCGAAATCGCTTTCTCACAGGAACTGAACTCACCAATTAGTTTCGACGCCTCGGAGGAAGTAACCCAAGTGCATGGACAGTAAGACGTCGGCTTGCTGAATCTAACTTAAAACCCCTTAGACCTGCAAACGGCCCTAAACTGGAGCGTGGGCATCGTATTTCGAGACTAAGGTATGCCCAGAGCCACGTAAATTGGAGTATTGAAGATTGGTCAAAAGTTATGTTCTCCGACGAATCAAAATTTATGCTCTACAAGCACGATGGAAGACACAGAGTGTATCGAAGACCAGGGGAAAGATTCAAGCAAGCATGCATCGAAGAAAAAGTAGCCTACGGTGGTGGGTCTGTACTTGTGTGGGCCGGAATTTCTTCTGAAAGTCGCACAGAGCTGGTGATCATAGAAAACGGCTCTTTAACTAGCGTAAGATATGTGGAAGAAATCCTCAATGATCACGTTGGTCCATTTATGGTCAATTTAGGTGAGGATGCTATATTTATGCATGACAATGCCCGACCTCATACAGGTAGGATTGTGAATGACTACCTTCAAGAGATGAACATTACTCGTATGGAGTGGCCAGCGCGCAGCCCGGATATCAACCCGATCGAGCATGCTTGGGACGAGCTAGGCAGATGCGTAAAACAACGAAACCCTCCCCCAATCACGCTTCGTGAGCTCAAAATTGCTCTCACAGAGGAATGGGAGAATATTCCCCAAAATCGTATAAGGAACTTGGTGTACAGCATGCCAAACCGCGTAAACGCAGTAATGGAAGCACGAGGAGGCAATACGAAGTATTAAAATTCAAGAAAATCGTAATAAAGTTCAAAAATTTCATGTTTCCTATTTTTGTTTTAAGGAGAGATCAGCAGTTTTTTCTTTATGTAATTTTGTGTTAATAAAATGTATTGTGACTCATATTTTTTTTACTTTCATTTAAGGAGTATTACATTGTCTATTAAATACAATTTATTGCATTAACCTATCATTTTTAGTTTCCGAGATTTTTAACATTCTTTAAGTGACCCGGATTCATTGCTCTCGAGTGTATTTTAAAGAGGAAAGATTTGATTGTTTGTTTGTTGGCATCAAATAGGCTCCATAACTACTGAACGAATTTGAAAAATTTATTCACTGTTGGGAAGCTACAGTATCCCCGAGTAACATAGGCTGTATTTTATTCCCGTATTCCTACGGGACCGGGAACTACGCGGGTGAAACCGCGTGACGTCCGCTGGGCGATATTTTTAATATTTTAATTCTAATCTACAAAACATCAACGAATTATTACGGGTATACTACGCCAAATCGAATGCCAAATAATCAAACATCCAAATACTCGAACGTTCAAAATATCAAAGATTGAAATTGTAATCTTCGATATTTTGAACGTTCGATATATTGAACGTTCGATATTTTGAACGTTCGATTATTTGGCATTCGATTTGGCGTAGTATACCCAATTATTACGGTACGATCAATCGATGCCCACCAAATTAATGCTGTAACTCAACACCCTGTATTAAAGTTATCAATAACCAATCGCCTGGAAGGTGATCACAAGTAAGGGCTAATATCAATTAAGTGAAGTCCCTTGTAACAAGAGCCGGCACGCGCGGGGAAACCTGCCATGTTGGCGAAACGACCATATGGAGGTGCCAACTTAATACCAGTCATTATTTATGTTAAACCTCAAAACAAGGGGACAGCTTAAGTAGCCATTTAAAATTCGATTCTTGAAATGTGAATTACACGGTAGCAAACAAATAATAGTGTAAGTAGTCGTCAATCAAAATTATTTTTAGACCTAAAATCGAGTTGAACTAATATTATAAAGAGGAAAGATTTGTTTGGTGAATCTATAAACTCTGAAAGTACAAAACGGCGGTTTAAAAAAATATCACCTTTATGATGTAATATTATTCTGCAGTGACATATGCTGAGCGTCATGCTACAACTTAAGATAAATTTGGCATACTTATTTCAGAACTCGTTTGTTCCACAGCCGTTGGTTTTTCTGCAGATGTGGCCAGCCCACTGCCACTTTAATGTATAAGCACATCTGCACACTACTACCGCTCTAGTTCTCTGCCGGATAACCAGATTCCGGAGTTTAAATACGGGTATGTATGGGGTTCGTCGCAGCTTACAGGCGAAGGAGAAACACCTAAGCTAGTTAGTTATCTTTTCCGTGACTTAATGGCAATAGTCAAATCATTATCTTTTACTTAAGCACGATCTTGAACTACACGACCTTTCGTTTCTCTTCCAAAGCGTTGTTTTATTAAACGATTGTACGCCGTTATTTCTGGGATACCCTTAATAACAACAGCACAGTAATGAAATCTGGACGAAAGTACCTAACAAATGAACTTGGAATGTACACTACAAGTCTCAAGATTCCTTCCAAGTTCAATTAATCCACTTGTTTGTTAAAACAAACAGTCGTAAGCTTATATATTTTGACTACAGCACCTTCTGTTACATTTTCTTGGAATAAATTTGAAACATTTTGCCTTATTAACAGAAAGGCCAATAAACTGTAGCAATAAACACAACAAATTCGTAGAATATTGTGTTCAGAAGGCAACAACGAATTAATTAGAACAAAATTCCGACATAACGCACACTAAAACCAGATAAGAAAGAATTACGTCATCAAAAGAAAAAAAAACTGAGCTAATAAACACCCGGTCAGGTAAAAAAGGGGCTGCCGTTAGTTGTGACATATGTCGAGCGCGCGTGCCGCTATGGCTGCCGAGTGCCGACTCCTCGAGCGTTTAGACCCGATAGGGTTTATGACATAACTCAACCGCGATAGTCTATTAAAACGAGTCTTTCAGTAAAAATGAACGAATCATTCGACTGGCACTGGATTTGAACGTCCTAGAAGTAAATATTTCCATACGAAAATGTTACACAACTAAATACTTATGATTCGAACTCAAATTAAAATATCTTCAAATACTGTATGAAATTTTTACTTTGCCTAGTAATTTAATATTTTCCAGAAATAGCAATCGAAAGACATAGATGAGTAGTTTTGAGCAATATGGTAACTTATTAAGCTTTACTTGCTACAGATTACTAAATATACATCTTCTCATCACTCACATATTTTTTTCCTGACCAGGTAGGCAGTAAAGACATTCCATCAATCAATCAATTAATCAATTCAGCCTATAGCAGGACGTAGGCCTCTCCCAGTTCAGGCCACAGTAGCGGTCCTGTGCCTTTCGCATCTAGTCCCAACCTGCGACCTTAACCAGGTCGTAGGTCCATATGGCGGGTGAGGCATACCATACCATACCAACCCCAATTCCCCGTAGAGACGCGGGATAGTACTCGAACCCCCTGTTTCGAACGCAGAGATAGCAAAAGTTTGACATCCTTTTGTGGTCCTACCCAGGGCCGTGGACAGTGGTAGGGCACCGTGTGGTTTTCCATCTATGAAGAATTTCCACACGTGTAAAAAACTGACTTAAAAATTTTACAAATTGTGTTTTGGCTTGAATTTTTGGATCCCCATTGCACTCTACTGTACATCTTAACTTAAGAATAATAAAACTAACTGAAGTCAGAATAAACCTGGTAATGCCTTCCTCGCATACTTCATACCCGTTGTACCCATTACAAAAAGAAAATCTGAAATATTTCATCGTAAAACAACAATCGCTGTACATCGTAGGTACCTTTCCTACTAAGTACTCTTTTGATCAACCGCTTGCCGTATTCATTCCTTGGCAAAGTCGAGTCATGGTACCTACTTATCTACTTATTAATACTGTGTAGGTACATTTTTTGCTAACATGCGAAACCTAAATAAAGGTTGGAAATTATTTGTAGGTACGTTTGCCTGTGAACCAACCTTAGTATTTGTATTGTGATTATTGATTACATTGCGTGCTGATCAGGTATTGTCTACTCATTATCCTACTAAAACAAAATGTGAAATTTGGAAATGGTGAAAGTGTTAATCGCGTTCCAACCTCTGAACCAATTCAACTGACGTTTAATAAAGAAATAACTGACACCGTAGATAAACAGATAGGTTACCAGTTCCTGATATTGGAGAATTTTACCAAGGTTGAATAATAATAAGTGTGTAATATTTTGGCACATTTTCTTTTTTGCATACCATTGAACCTTTGCATAACATGATAAGTATGTGGCAAAATGTTTTAAACTCCAGATCTTGTTATCTACCCCATTTAAAGCAAATAAGTGATTATGATTATTATTCGCGCGTTAGCGACTAATATATCTACATAAAACATCTTTAAGTTCTTAATCTGCTGAGAACGAGCTTCTTCTATCCTGATGTCTCAACTTAGCGCAAAATTCTAAATCTATGTCTCAACTATGCCATAACTGCTGTGCACTTTCTGAGGTATGCGCCGCGAGGTGGGAGCCGGGGAAAAAACCGCATGAGTACATATGCGATTAATACACGTCGGACAAATCTTACGATATCAGTTTACATTTTTAAAACTGATGAATTTTTCTTCTGATAACTCCAAGATCAAAATCATCGACAACATGGAATGCACAGCAGTTATAGCCCGACTATACTTCTTAAAAAGCGCAAAAATCATAATGCAACTCAGTTTTGTTCAGGTATATGGGCTTAGTTTTGCAATATAAATCTGCACTTCTTCTTGGGTATCGATTTACAGCACACAAATTTAAAGAGGCCTCTAAAAGTAAATAGCAGATTTACGAAGCCTTTAATGTGACAACTTAGGAGGTGACTAAAACTGGACTTAGCACCAAATGGGTCGTTCTTAGTGTTCCACACTCTGTGTCCGAAAACTGCGCGCGTGTTATCGCAGCTGGTATTATCAAACACTTCTAAGTACATCGTACGATGTCGGCCAATAATGCTGACAATGACATCACCCGATTCCCATCACTTAAAGGTATATTATTATAAACAATCGTAACAGTTAAAGTATTACCTCACAGAGATTGTAATTATGAACATTGCAAATTGTGTATAATCATCAGTATTGATTCTCGTTCGACATATCGTTCGATATAACATTTTTCTTCGAAGTTGGTTGTGTCACAGTTGAGAAAGATTCAACAAACAAAAACCGATCAAGTGCGAGTTGGTTCATTAGATGGTCTGGTAACAGACAGACAGACAGCGTAGTCTAGGTAATAGGGTTTTTACCGTTTAAGCACAGAAACGGAACTCTAATAAAGTGATTGTGCTTCAAAGGGAGATTCATTGAGAATTTCTTTCCATCTTAAATTAATTACCCACGACATTTTTATACTTGTGGAAATTGTCATAGATGCTCTTACCGACTAAAACCACATAGTGCCCTACCACTGCCTACGGCCCCACAGGCCCACGACATTAATAGACTCTACTATGAATCTCTTTGCCCCTTTTAAGCCAGTAACTTAAAAAACAGTGTTGGAAAATCCACACGTCAATCATGATCGCAAAATCAAATCACCATTTTCCGAAAGAAAAATCTGTTCGATTAACTTAATGCATTATGCATGTATGTTAGATTTTGGAATAAAGTTCGGTTAATAAGGCAGTAGCGAGTGGTAGTCGTGGGGTGGCCGGGAATCGAACCGGTGCGCTGACAGGTGGTGGACACGCGTGGCTGCCCGCCGACCGCGCCGACCGCGCCGGCTCGTGCCGTGCCGTACCACCGACTACTCATGGTGCTAGGAATACTCCCAACGTTTTTGTATGACGCGGCAACTTATTCCAGTAATTTGGTTGATAATTCTTGTCTTCTTTACTTTTACTTGTGGTGTACGGTTCGCCGCCATATGTCACGTTGTAGTGAACGTATTATAATTAAACTATTTAACGACGGTTGACAATTTATTTGACAATGGTTCTGTCAAATAATTTTAACGCCTATTGATATTCATAGCAGTTGTAGAAACTATAATTCTAAGATTAAGGTTTATTTTCAGCAAAAAAAACTTTAAATGAATTTGAAATTTTGATAATTTGCTGCGTTAAGAGACGGCTTGTACCTATTACAAGAAAAATCTGTTAAGTTACAAAACTTCACCCATTCATTAAGAAAATATTAATATGTGTATATTAGGTAGGCACAGAGAGCAAAGTGCCCCAATACCCAATAGGTACTTACTTAGACTTTAAAAAGAAATATTTGTAATATAAATAAATTATTTGACCAAATCAGTTGACTGGAACGGAGTAGAAAACTATGCAAAACTTTTTTCAGTAGATACTGTAGCGGTACTCAAAACATTTCGGCTAAAGAATACATAACTTCATGCATATTTCAATGCAAACTATCTTCATAATTCTAACACCATGTTATTTAAAGTTCCGATATCAATGTCCTTCGCATACCCTCCACTATGTACTCAACTGCTTGCAAACAACATCCGGTGGTGTGATCGGTACTGTCACACGATACACACACTATATCTTAGCTAAACATAGGTACATGATTGTACAATGTATGCTGCATAGGTATTAGACACCTGCCGATAGAACCGCGTTGGATTTGTGCACGGCGCTGCGCTGCTAAGCTTAATGACATGTAAATTTATTCGGATAAAGTCCAACGTTTATGAATTAATTTATATTTTTATGATAATTTCGATGAAATATGAAGATTTGTTATTAAAAATTGAGATTTATTACAATAGTCATTTTAGATATCTTTCTAGTCAGAACCCTCTTTAAATACTAATATCTTGACAAACATAAGTAGGTAGTAGGTAGGCATATATTATTTCCAAAACCGAGTAGCATTAAATAGAGTTTGAAAAATCTCTTTCAGCTCTATTATCTTTCCTTATATTTAAAAATATTATGTACATGTAGAATTATTTCCACAATATGGTATTTTGGCAATAATTCGACAATGAAATATCAGGTGACATCAAATTTTCTTTAAGTACATAATTTCACTAGGAACTATAATTTCTGCCTTTAATTCTGTTCCCATTCCCGCATCTGCTGGGAACATACTCCAGGGACAAAGAGTAGCATATATTATTATCTATCCCTGTACCAAATTTCAGCCACCGTTACAGGCGGTCGGTCGACACGACATTAATTTTGTTGCACATTATTTTGATTTTGCTTTATCTTCTAAGGATTTTTTTTTAATCTGCATGGTCTACCTAAAGAATTTTTTTTCATAAAATGCTCAAGTCAAATAATACCTACCTTTTTAAATTTTCAAATCCTTAACATAAATATATTATGCTACCTCAGACTTTTAAGATTACATGAGAAAGATTACATGAGATACACAATTTCTCCTTACATTATTTTGTTTTATCTCGAAGGGTTCAGGCAGCGTTTTCGTTGCAAGCTCCCAGATACCTAAATCATTTCCGACACCTTCAATAAATATCGTTATGTTTTAGTTACTCAATGAATACAAAAAACTTAACAACTTATTTACTTAAACCTTTCTCGAGAACGACTCTATCTATTGGTGATCTCAGTTTGAAAATCTATTGAGTAGTTTTTGAGTATATTGCGAACAAACAGATAGACATACGCGGACGACGCGGCGGAGGAATTTATTTATTACATAATATGTCATCTTCACACAAACATATATATATATATAGAATAAACAGACTAAAATTATACACCCTCACTTTAATAGTAGTTTAGTTGGTTTTGAAGAAAATCTTTTTCCATTCTGTAATCCGACCTAAAATTCTTACATTTGCAAAATATATCGTCAAAATACCATACATTACATTACAACATGTTTACCTACATTTGAACCATTTAACCCTTTAAAAAAACACGTGTGATCGGATATCGACGCTCCTTAACAGAGGGTTCGTACACATTACACACACGAGTTACACATAACCTTCAACAGTTCACCGCGGAGTGTCTATGACATTTTGAACTTGACAGTGGGCAATACGGCTGGATGAGCGCTTGTCTAATCCTGAGCAAACAGCACGAGAGATAAGGCCAGATAGCGTCGCACGTGTATACAAACCGCTATTGTAATTTTGTACACACTCGCCGCTTCCTGCACCTTGAGACGCGGCATGTAACGGGCCACACACTTCAATAGCCATCGGTAGGTGTGACCCTATCTTAGGCCATTGCGTCTCTATTGACTACGAAATAATAGAAAAAATTGACCTGAAAAATTTACTAAGCTCCTGATTCCCGCGCAGGTAGCTTTTTCGCGCAAAGGTTTTTCATAGCTATTCAGCGTGGAAACGCTGTCTGTGTCATGGGCACCCTACCGAGGAGACCAAGTCTATCTTTTTTATGATTAAGCAAACAGGACAGATTCATATGCTCCCATGAGTCTGTTGAAAAAATACCTGTCCTTTCATACACCTCATGTGGCGTATACGAAGTTGCGAGGATCAGCTAGTACTAAATACGCTCGGGTCTCGCACTGCATGAATTCAAATTTATAGTGGAATCTACCAAATCACAATATAATTTTTCAGGCAAGTTATTATTATAATTTCAACGATAATACGCATCGAAAGAAAATAATGTAAACATATAAATTACAGCTATTTGAAAATTGTTGTTTATGGAGGTAAATAAATTTATTCGTCTGTGTGATTGCATTAAAATAAATTACCCGGCCCCACGGCGAGACGTTTATTATTTATATTCAGATTCATTGCACATTAAATAAAATCATAGTGTCGCATTGAGTAAACTGTGTACCGTGCCGTAGTATCTGCGGAGTAAGTAATTCCTAAATTGGGGTAGTGTCGCGGTCGTTAGTCGTGTGGCGTGGGGTGGCGACAACCTGTCGGTGGCGGCACCGGTAACCCTCTATGAATACATTCCAACCCTCGCTCGCCGACGGACAATTGGCCGAACTTATTGCTGTATATTATGAGTAGAACAAATTTATACAAGTGTAATAAATCTGCTTGATACAATTGCAGTCATTATTAGTTCCTGCGGCGAAACTAATAAATTTTTATCACTTACTAGCTGTACCCCCCGGATTCGCTCGTGACTTACTTCGATAAACTTTAACCCCTATTTTACCCTTACGGGTCGAATTTTGAAGACCCCTTACTTAGTACAAAATCAGGATTGCAAAGTATAGTTTTTAGATTTTCTCCTATATGTAGATATCTATACTTTTATTTGTATATTTATATTTTACTTGTATTTTTATTTTACTTGTATATTAATACGGTAGACACCTACGTAACCGTTAACCTCGAACTATGAAATTTAGCAAGTAACATATTCATATATATATGAAGACATTTTCATTGCCATAAGAGCGTCAAAATAGACGTAACTTTTTTCTGGCTAAACTTAGAAGTTGATTTTTTTACAGTGTCAAGGGAACAGTCCCTTGACACTGTAAAAAACCAATTTTTAGTAGGGGCCTACCGTATTAATATACAAGTACGAGTAACTACACCTAAATAGCGATTGTTCAAGCTAGGATTTGTTTTTAGTATAAGATATCGTACATAGGATGTTACTATTAATTCATGTCTATATAATGGTTCATAGTTCAACTAATATGAGTCGGTAAGTACTTAGGATTAGGATCGGTCTACACCATGGGAGACGGATATGTGAATGTGACGCGTTTCGCAATCAGGATAAAGTAGAAGACACTTACTATAACAACGGGCTGCAAGTTTTACCGATTATAATGGTCTTCTCATACATACATATATTCATGCCTTTATCCGTGAAAGGGTAGGCAGAGAGAGCGCACAGTGGGACATTTCACATAAAGTCTCTGTTCCACGTAATAGGGGCGATTTTTGTTAATATTACCGTGTAGAAATGGACAGATGCAGGTTTCATCTTATCCCCTATTTAAACATTTTCAAGCCTTTTTTCCGACAAACAATAGACTTAGTCCGTGCCCAAGCCCTTATTTGAATGACATGTAATTGAAAGCGCGAGCGCAGCACCTCTGATGAAGCAAAACAAGCGTTGAGTTAAGGTGTTCTGTATGCTTGTCTGCCACCTTAGTGGTAACTTAAAAAAATGTAGAAATTAAAACGCGACTATCTATTTGAATTTAAAAATTATTACAGTACTTAAGTACTGCCATCATGACATCATTTTGGTTTTTATATAAGTAACGTAGTAGGTTAAAATATTCAAGTGTTGCAATCAATCAAATCAGCCTAAGGAAGTCACTGGACGTAGGCCTCCCTCAAATTACGCCACAATACACAGTCCTGCGCCTTCCGCATCCAGTCAGTCCCCGCGACCTTTTTCAGCTCGAAGGTCCATCTGGCAGGGAGTCGTTCGACCCCACGTGTACCAAGGCACGGTCTAGTGTTGTAATAGAACTTATTATTTCCAAACGTCAGGTGTTTATCGTCGAGTACATCGCAATCCTATAGAGCGAAACGGCCTCACTCGCTAATTAACTGCAACCTAAACTCTTTTACTACCTCAAAATTAATTTATTTTTGAGTATGTAGACAGTCCATTATTTTAAAAGCTTTATCCAGCAATGCCACCACTTAGGCGGCTTCTGCGGGCGAAGTATCCAAATGTTAAATTTTAATTTTATAGACGTCTCTGATAAAAAACATTTCTTATTCACATAAAACATTCAACATCTTTATTAAAGACTAGCTGACCCCGCAACTTCGTTTACGTCACATAATGTGTATAAACGGAGAGGTATTTCTTCATAAGACTCATCAAGCAGCGTGTGAAACTGCCCTGTTTGCTTAATCATAAAAGAGCTTAAAGATGAAGTCTATTCTAAAACAATTCAATTCACGCCTTCGGCGCGGACTAAATTGTTTTAATCATTAAGCTCTTTATGATTAAGCCCACACGCCAGTTTAGATTTACCCATTTTTAGATTCATGTGTCTATGTATGATTCTTTAAAGTTATATAACTTTTTTATTTATTAACCGATTGAATTGAAATAAACACTAAACGCTAAGTAGAGCAAACCTCAACACAATAAAGAAAACTGCATTGCAATCGGTTAAGAGGTTACTGAGATTAGCGTGCACAAACGTACTGACAAACAGATATACAGACATACAGACATGCAGACAAACAGACAAAAATTCTATAAATCATTGTTTTGGGTTCTATTGCGTTCATAAAGCCCCCCTATAATATTTTTTTCTTATTTATCTTCCATGCACAGACAGCGACCTGTTACGATTTTATTATATGTAAGTATATTAATATTGATATTGATGTTAAACATTTTTATGTTTAATTAGAAATATTTTCTAGTACATTAATTGAATATATATTTGAAGATATTATATATGCATTTAAACATGCCATGTTAAGTATTTTCTCTACATACAAGCTACACCTAAATTTTAATTACGCCAGCACGTCATGACCAAAATCGGCAAAAAATTTCACGTGGACAATAATATATAAAACTGTACAATAACTTTACTAAGATGGGTTATTTAAGAATATTCATCGTGTAAACCGTAGTCCTTATGTACCAACTAGCTAATGCGCGCGGCTTCGCCCGCGTGAAAAATAGTTCCCGTTCCCGCTTCCCGTGGAAACATTTTCTCGGGATGAAAAGTAGCCTTTGTGTTATTCCAAACTACACTCTATCCCTGTACCAAATTTCATCCAGATCCATTCAGTCGTTAGAGCGTGATTGAGTAACAAATATCCAAACATCCAAACATCTTCACAAACTTTCACATTTATAATATTAGTAGGAAGTAGGATAACCCGTTAATGCAATAATATACGGAACTATAAAAAAATTAAAGAAACATAATGTTTTCAATTTCAAGTAATTCACTTTTTTTTCGATGTATGGGTACTTATGTATTATTCCTGTGACAGTAGAACCTTAAGACTATTACTTGGTCCGCAATGCCACTACAATAACATTATATCTATCACGACCTGACCTTGATTTCACCAGAGAACAAAATTAGACCATTGATAAAAGGGTCTAAATGGCAGATACTAACATCGATTGGGTTTTATTTCGTGACATCATTCTAGATAAGATTAGTGTTAGTGAAGTCAGTGAAGCTTTTATTCATGATATTTATATGGTATCTAGCTTATCAGACAGGGTATTCATCCTCACACGTTGCGCCCTGAGCGCTCGAGCACGGTGAGATCCGATAGAGGCTTTCTTCCGCGTACGCTTAGGTTGTGGAATGATCTCCCTGCTTCGGTTTTCCCAAACGCCTACAGTATGGGGTTCTTCAAAAGGGGACTTAGAAGGTTTTTACAGGGTCGGCAGCGCGATTGTGGCGCTTCTGGTGTTGCAAGCGTCCATAGGCTGCGTTGACCACCGGTACATCTGGTGGGGCCGTATGCTTGTCTGCCACTTTAGTGGTAAATAAAAAAACCGTCACGCTCACACAAACTCTTTTAAAATGCAAGTAATTTATCAAAAATTTTTAGTGAAATTTTGACCCAACTCTCAACACTTGCTAAGCAAGAATTTTACCAAGGAGCTTTCAAATAATAAAGCTAATATTCTATTTATTGAGCAAATATAAACCATTCATTTCGTCAGCCGTATTAGGGCTCGTAAATAACAGGAAAGTACACGAGTGAGTTATTACAGTTACTGAAGACGACCTACATAGCGTGCTCGTAGCCGTCCATAATTTAACACAGACAAGGTCTACGGCAAACGTAGAGGCTCGGTACATATGAGTACAAAAGTGTATATGCAGAACATACACCCAATTTGTGTTAACAATTTTATATAAATGAATGTTTTAATAATTCAGCACTGACAAGACCTTTCAACAACAAGGTAGAATTAAAGTTACGGGCAGAAGATAACGACAAATCTTCAGAATTGTTGGGCATTCTTTTTAAACTAGTTTACCCTGTAATTTTATTAATATAGATTCACTGTGTGATCTTGGATATAACGCGAAACAACTCGTAGAAACCGTGTACAGTAAGGTCCTTACCCTCCTAAAATTAAAACTTCAGGAGATTTGACAGGCTAATTTGATTGATTTAATATGGTCCTAATAGGTAACATTACGGGGCTCCCAACCGAAAACTGTTAGGCAGGATACGTGGGGCTTTTTAGTCGGTAGGAGTCCGGCATAGCATATATAAAAGATTTTCCCTCACGTAAAAAAAATAGGTTATAAACAACACAACTAATAGCAGGCTTCTTAATTTCATGACACATTTACTGTAGGTATATCATGGGTACTACGAGTATACAGTATCTACTACAAGATAAAGTTTGGCCATTGGGAAACGTCGGAAACAATCGGATCGCATTTGTAATTTCAACTTTATGCAATAAATCTCTATGTGTAACAAACAGCACATATTTTATTTCGTAGTAACGTACTTTCGTGCTCCAAGTAGATTGAAATTAGAGAAAATAAGTTTCAATGGGAGAACTTGCAATGAAATCTGACAAAACAGCTTATCATTGTGCAACAAGACAGACTGCCACGGCGGCGCAGGAGGCAGTGTAACCAACTAGCGCCCAGAGGTCCTCGGTTCCATTCCCGAATCGGACGAAATATTTGTGTGATTCTCAAATTTTGGTTCCGACTTTGGGTGTTTCTATGTTTAATTTTATATGCTTTTAGCAATATACATAAATATTAGTAAGTTTAACAGTTATCAAGTTCCCAGCTAAGCTTTTTTATTGGTTAAGCGGATAAGCGCCGCGCCGGGGAGCTTCTCAGAAATACGAGCTACTAGGACTCCCGGCAGATGCTAATGTAGCTACGATATCACCAGCCATATGAGTCATTCAAGTTAGAAGATTGTTGGTTTGGAATTGGTGTTTGCAAAATAATGCAGAAATTGATGAGTTTCAACCGCTAGAAATAGTTCTCGCGTTTTTATGATTTACTTTTTTTGTAAGTAATAACGCCCATAGTCGTGGTTTCAATAAGAATATTTATGAATTCAATAAGTTTAAGTACACACTGTGCAAGACTAAAAACACAAAAAATTAAATAAACACAAAAAATGTAAAACACGCCTCCACAATAATCCCAAACAAGTTTCTATATACCCCTGATTAAAGTGATTTGAAAAAGTTAACACGTACTTAGGTACTCGCAGTCGTATTTAAGAGCTATACATGAACTAGAGCCAAACACCAAACTCAATTTGAATCTAGTAGGAGCAGCCGCATTGCGCTCAATGCGACATCTGCATCACCCACTGCATTATATCATCGCCAAATCAAATAAACCAAATGTATTTATAACCAGAATATTTACAAAACGACAAATTAACGTCACAAGTTTAATATGCCTACCTACGCAAAAAAAAATACAAGACTAACAGTACCCTGCCTAAGTGTCGAAAAATTCCACGTCAATTGGTAGGGTCCTCATCATTGTTGTCCCGAGAAAGACGAAATATAACAGAAATATCGATAGATTTAGAATTTAAGTAATTGACCGGTACTTACTAAGTTACTAAATTACACGAATATAATATTTCATCTTTTGCAAAGGCATGGGAAATAGAGTAGTGATTTGATACATATTTAATTATTCATCGTGTTACTACAACTAAGGGAACCAATGAGCAAATACCCATAGATTGAAATAGGTACCTATACAAAACTCTACACAAAACAGAGCTTGTAATACAAAGTTGTCAGCACAACAACATCTAAATACATATTCGTTAAAAATATTATTTCGTCCTCATCACGTAAAGATTTATTCAAGTTACCTAACCTAGCAATAGTCGGCGAATTCATAACCGTCCAATTATCAAGCCAGACATGCAAATATCAATACATTGACTACTTGTCAGACAAATAGTTCCCATTATAGGACATTAAATATTCACGTGAATAGCTATCGTCAACTGGTGGCTAACTAACCATCTGCATGAACACCTGTCCGTGAAAATAAATTGCCATTACGTCATCAATATTAGATTTCCAAGGAAAATTTTCAATGTAAATGATATGAGCAGTGCAGGTAGGCATCTCATGAAATATGTAACAGCAAGTTCGCTACACTTATCAATGTCATTGCCGAAGATTGAATAAATATACAATGAAATATTTATATTTCACTTGTCTGACTGAAAACTGCGATCGATTACGTAGAGAAGGAAATCTCGAAATATAAACCCGGTTTTTAGTAAAATGACAGTCGTTGAGCCAAGTTAAGGGCCCTATGGACGGCTTTAAAAATTACAACTGTGGATCGGCACAACCTGCACCTGTCCATATCAATATGGCAATAGACTCACCACCTTGTTACATGGTGAAATGTGGGCGTATGCTATGCCTCGGCCTACCCCTTCGGGGATAATGCGTGCAGCGTGTATGTTTGTATGACTGAAAACTGGAATGTCACGTAGGTATTTGTGGACATCCATTAGATGGGTGCGATAGTATATAGTATATCCTCTTCTATTGCCATTTCATTGCGGAGTTATTTGCATACGAGTTATTTGTTCTCTAGTCTGTTTCCTAGCAGACTTAGGAATTGATTTCGCGGCTTTACCTAAAGGTTGAGGTTTCATCTCTGGACATAAGATGTGCATAAAACTCTTGGGGTGCGTAAGAGTGCGTAAAGATGGCGAGCGACAACGTCTGAAGCTCAAACAAATACCTAAATTAAATTAAATACCCTTATACTATACACTCAGAAAGTATTTTGAAGCAGACCTTTCTGTATACTGAGCAAGTGCGTACAAATCTTTTAACAGGGTGCTCTTTATGAATTCCAAAGGTGAGTTCGTGTGAACTTTAATATTAGTTGAAGGGGGACACATGTTGTGTATAATGGTATATATCGTGTAAATAGTAGGTAGAGAATAGAACATAGAGCTAAAATATTCACGAAACGTGACTACGTGCGCCCACTGTTATTCTATAAGTTTCAGACCATCATATTCAGTTACTACACAAGTTTGACTATATTTCGTAACTGAATGGATTAAGTTGGTGAAGACTGTACGTTATTGTAGTCGAAAATATCTTTCTGTTTTATCACGATCACGAAACGTTCATGACCAAAATGTACAGCTTTAAATACATCTTCTTTTTACTGGTATCTATGCCTTACTTTTTTAATTTTCTGGACTGTTTGGTGGCAAAATTAGACAGAGCTGAATTACTTTAATACTTTTTAAAGGGGTGATATTAATCGACTTAAAACTTTGAAATGGTAAATCCTATTACTTTTCTGTTTATAGTTCTCATGCCATTTACCAACACTTCCCTATGGCCAGACCATTTCACCAATTTGGTTTCACACTAAGCATAATGGTAAATGTCATGTCGCCAATCTGCGGACCGAGTAAATAACTTCAGCACGCGGAACTATAATATTGAGTGAGCACATGCTGCGGGGGAGACGCCAACAGCAACCTTGGTTATGTGAGGAACGAATGTCTAACCAGACCGTCCTCACGGCTATGACAGGGACTTATCCGTAGCTTAGAGTCTTCAAGTGGGGGATTGCTGGTAGTGGTAACCCGCGCTTGGTTATTTTTAGGATTCCGCACTCAATGGGCAAAAACAGGACGTTACTGGGACGGCTAAAATTTTACAGGTAATGCATTTTGTTCACAAATACTACAAACAAAAAAAATAACAGGGGCTCTCTTACAAGATTTGCCGTTTATTGGAATCATGCTTTGCCGGTTTTAGTATTTGTTGTTCGGCTTTATTGAGAGTGATTTCTCGGAAATAATTTTGTATGTACGAGTAGAACAGTAACAAAGTCATTTCTTATATCACCAGCGGAGATTGGCTTTAACCAAACTCTTTTATCGTAGTATAATTCATGTCAACATTTTTTAAGTAGGATGAATAGAAATCGATACCTAATTGAGTTTTTTCCGTATGAGGGCGTGGTAACGGGTCAATGACACGAGCAATAACGCCGGATTAAATTGCCGATTGTGTTCTAAAGCCTCTTAATCCCTAAGGCACTGATACATAATTCGTGTACCTTTTAACAGGTGTAAAGTGAAGTATTTTATGGGATGTAAAGTTTAATTAAAGCTTATGATATTAATATTCATTTCAGCAATGTTTAATGGAGGGTAAATAAAGGCATGTTGCACGCTACATTTTACCGGCGAGTAGACTTAATGAAGGCGGGGATAGAAGCTGTTTATATAGGTATAGTATACAGGCGGCGCAAAAATATATACAAAAGGTCTAAACGGGGTACCTATTACTTAATTTACATTACGCAGCCTAAATGAGGCATGCCTTAGGTAATTTCCTTAAAAAAACAAAATGGTGAAACATCTGATGGTGTAAAATCTTTTGAAAGTTTTGAGCTGAAAATTGTGCTAATTTTCATAGCACGTGGTAGGTAAGTTGGAAATAAAATATTTTCAAACACAATGTTGTCAATTCTTTCCGGTTTTCGGGTCTTTTTAACCGACTTCAAAAAAAGGAGGAGGTTCTCAATTCGTCTGTATATATTTTTTTTATGTATGTTAAGCGATATTTCCGTCGATTATAGACGGATTTCAAAATTTTTTTTTTTGTTGAATAGGGATTACTTCTGAGGTGGTCCCATTTTCACCAGGAGAAAACGAGGGCAACCACCGAAAATTGTAGGGACAACTAGACGTGCGCTTGTTAACTTTTTAATTAAGTGCTTTAATGTTCTACACTTTTATGAAGGTTAGGCGTCGATCTGATGATAGAGTCGAAAGACAGTCAAGGGCATTCCTAAACAATTTACAGCAGTTATCTTGTGTTTGGGCTTGATTGATTTGTATTGATGAGAACTTTACACCTAGATTGATAGATCCAACTTAAAAAAAAAGAAAGGTCTCAATGTTTTATATATGTTCACCGATATTTCTGTCAATTATAGACGGATTTCAATTTTTTTTGTTGAATTGGGTTTACTTCTGAGGTGGTCCCATTTTAACCACGTTGGGATCAGATTATAAGATCCTGGAGAAATCGAGGGAAACCACCGAAAATTATAGGGACAACTAGTGCGTTTGTTAACTTTTTAATTCAGTGCTTTAATGTAAGTACCACCATTAATGAAGGTCTGGAGTCGATCTGATGATGGAACCAAAAGAGATTCGAGGGAATTCCTTAACGATTTATAGCAGCTACCTTGTGTTGGGGTTTGATTAATTTGTATTGATGAGAACTTTCACCTAGATAGATATATATTTCGGTACACCCGTCACTTAAAACAATGAAAAAAAAAAATTTCAATAAAAAATACAACCGACTTCAAAGAAATCCTGAAAAATACAATTTACTTAGCACAAACCAAGTAATATGTATTTTGATTTATCAGATTTTATTCAATATAATATTGAAGTTGGTGCCGTGAATAATACCTCCCTAAACCTATGAATTTACTTGGCGCCGACTTCAATATGATATTGAATAAAATTTGATAAGTAAATCAAAATACATATTACTTAGTTTGTGCTAAGTAAATTTTATTTTTCAGGATTTCTTTGATGTCGTTTGTATTTTTTATTGAAAATTTTTTAGAGTATATTTTTGAAACTATTCTTAATGCTTATCTCTCAATGTTTTAGCTATATTGCAAAGGCCGAGTACACGTTTGCCGTTTCTTGGTTTGGAACTCACCGTGTTCGAGTCCAACTCGCCCTTGGCAGGTTTTTATATTCTTATGTTTATCCGCCCACCGCTTGAGAATATAATGTTGCATACGTCGGATAGATGAATATCTAACTGTTAAATTTCACTTTACCAATCGCATATCTTTGAGTACCTTTTTTACAGATCGGTAAATTAAATGCTGTCAATACTAACCTTTTCTAGGTGTATTGCAAAAGTAGTACAAGTAAAATTATTATGTTATCATGACCAAAAACAAGACAATTGCAATATAGTTATGGTCACTATCCTACTTCCTACTAAAATTATAAATGTGAAAGTTTGTGAAGATGTATGGATGTTTGTTACTCAATCACGCTCTAACGGCTCAATGGATCTGGCTGAAATTTAACAAAAATAATAACACATAGGCTACTTTTTATCCCGGAAAAATGCGTCCACGGGAAGCAGGAACGGGAACTAATTTCACGCGGGCGAAGCCGCGCGCATCAGCTAGTATTACCATAATAAACTGTACAAGTTGTGTGATTACAGAAACATTATCCTACTTAATATCTAGACTACACACAAATGAAATGTCGTGTAAATATTACACACAAGAGGTAACCCTACGGAATGCACAAGACGGAGTTGTTCCCCAGTAAAAGGTCCCAGACATCCTCGAGGGTGCATGGCGGAGCGCTGACGGACGGCACGCGACTTCAACGTTTAATTCCATTATTCATCACAATTCACTACGAACGATGAACTTTAAGATTTCACTTACTTTTACCACTGGAACGTAGGAAAATTTCATGTGTTTTATTTCACAAATAGGTGGCAAAGATTACCTACCTGCTTGTTAGAAAATGGTCCCATGGACGAATTGGCTAAGACGGTTCAATGAGACATGGAGAAGATCTTCCGACCAAGATGATTTTATTTAAATATGAATCGAGTTATGTATACCTTTTTAACTGACTTCAAAAAAAGAGGAGGTTGCTCAATTCAACCGTTTATATATCTTTTTATGTTTGTTCGCGAAGAACTCCGTCGTTTATGGACCGATTTAAAAAATGTTATTTTCGTTGGAAAATATATACTCCCAAGGTAGTCCCATTTCAAGGAAGTCAGGATCTGTTACTGGCATCTTGGAGCAATCGAAGGGAACTTTTGAAAATTGTAGGGGCATCTAGGGCGTTTCTATATTTTTTATTAAGTGCTTTATAATAGTACAATTTAATTAAGGTCTGCAGTCGATCTGATGATGGAGACTTAACACAGTAGAGAGAATTTTCTAACGATATATCGGACTGGAATAAGCTATCCCAAGCGAGTAGTGTTTTACAAAATGGCTAAATGTTCCCATAGCTTATTCCCGCCTGTAAATGTTGCCGACAAAGTAAAACAGTAAGTAGCTATAGAAAATCTCAAAAGAAATGGAGTGCTTGTTTTTTGCTTTTCAGTTGTATTTTTTTTACATGGCAGTCGGGTTTTTTGTATTCTTAATAATTTAGTTTATTTAAGACTTTTTAGTTAAGTTAGTAATGGAGTTAATCATTTTCGTGTAGTGAAGGGACATCACCGAAATTCAACCTTAATTATAAAATTTTTGGTTATATTTCCGGTTCTACTCAACCGATTGCAATCAAACAAATGTAAGATTTTAAGTCTGATCAAGACCTTATAAACAAATAATATTGCATCAAAATCGGTTCAGTAGTTTTTGCGTCCATCGCAGTCAAATAACCATAGCGCCAAAAATACGCCATTTGGATTTTCTAGAAATTTTCACAACGAATCAAATGACTCCTTCTATTTCAAAATCCGTCAAGTCGTTCACGCTGTAGAGCGTGCAAGAAAAAAAATTAAGTTTTTCATTTTAGCGCCAAAAGTCAGCCATTTTGATTTTGTAGAAATTTTAATATGCCTCGTGTCACTCACACAATCACGACGAATCAAATGACACCTTGTATGTCAAAATCCGTCAAGCCGTTCAGGCTGTAGGACGTGACAAAGAAATACATAGTCTCGAAAAACATTACCCTCCTTTCTTCGGCAGTTCGGTTAAAAATAGGAATATGCAAAATACAATACATTTCTATTTCCTAAAAAAAATTGAAATGGAATTTTAGAACGTAATAAAGAAATTTTCACGGACATTTTTACGGAGCGCCATCTGATCCCAAAGTAAGCTAGGATTAACCTGCTTGTATTATGGCTACTAGAAAAGTGATATTAATATTTATACACTTTTTTTTACACTTAGTAATACCTAATATATTATCTTTGGTAGCGCACATTTAATAAACATAACCTATAGATAGAGATACATTAATAATGTAAGTTTAAACAGTGTCAACTCATTTCAGTATTAGGGGAGTGACATATCGTTTGTCAACAGTTCGAAAGCGAAGCGGTCAATACCGACACGACACGAGTGTGTTTGTTCCAACTAAACTTTCCCACGTTGAAATTGTTCCGAGAATAATAATTCGTCTGGAAACAATGCCATTAACTTCGATTTAGGTCATACATGACATTGTATGATATTTTAGAAAGAAAACGTAAGTACATAATCAAAAACGTAATTTAATAAGTGTCCGGTGTTAGGACCACAGCCTACAGATCATAGTAGGTTTTCTCTGTATACTAGTGTGGTTAGGGCACCTCATCTAATAACAAATTTAATGTGAAAAAATTTTGGTCTCGAGCAGGATTCGAACCTGCGTCTTCTGGTTTGACCAAACGAGACCAAAATTTATCTCATCTAATAAGTTCAAACTTGGTATTTCCTCGTAATGAAATCGCTCTAACCCTGAAAGCCGAATTGACCGAACTCTGTTCATTATTTAGCGGAAATTGCCGTATTCCCACCCTAGATGTGCTTCTGTTCTAGGGGTATAACTAGTCCGAACTGTCGCTGCTGACCTAGTGAGCCATCCTGCCTATTGTGCCAAGCTGGGCATTCTGCCAACGAGTAGAACACTGTGTCCTCTGACAATTCCCATCAATAATGGCATTCGGGGCTTTCGATTCTGATAAGAATAAGCTCCTTTAAAGGGATATTTAGTACTGCCTGATACTCGCGACTCCGTCAGCGAAGGCGTTTACTCGTATTAGTTTCTCGTCGCTAATATTGCAATTTACGAATTTGATTTCCTTTAAACATTGTCTCATTGTGAGCCAACCTTAAAATATAGATATGCTGCCGTGGACTTATTTGAGAACTTTTTAACTCCATCCATTTAGGCAGCGTACGCAAGGAATACTTTTTCCTTATAAGGAAAACCTCTTCCCGTTTTCTCTGACATTTTTAGTTGCTGCTCAGCTCCTATTCGTCGTAGTGTGATGTTGTAGCATAATTGTAGCAATTCCCGATAAATAGAGTATCGAAGCCTAAGAAACTTTTTTAAATCCAACGCGTAGTTCCTGAAATGATCGCGTTCAAAGAAACAAACTATTTATGTGTATATACTCGTATTAGGAAGTAGAAAATTCGATAACTATATTTATAAGCCGCGAACTCGTATAATAATCAAATACAGGCCGGTGCTGAGCAGACAGGTCGGTGCCAGCGCGGCGCCAATGCCTTTACAAAACAACATGAATTCGTACATATGGGACACATCACATCACACATCACAGTCAAGTTTTGTACAAAATGATATCATTCTCTTAATATTAGGAGAGAAAGTTTGTGAAGATGTATGTTACTCAATCATGCCCTAACCTCTGAACTACTATATGTCTGAAATTCGGTATACAAATAGCTGATACCCTAGCTAGATTAAGACTACTGTTATTACTTTTATTCCAGGACTAATTAAGTTCACGAGGGAAATGGATATCGCAGGATCGTACTACCGCCCCGGCTAGTTTTCAAGAAATCCTTAATCCTTAACTAAAATACGAAGACCTAGACGAAACATCAGTCTACGTAGCCTGGAAACCTTGTGCATCCTCGACATGCAATCCCCAGAAAAAAAGGGTCGCACCTACCTACATATCACGGAAGGATGCTCATTAAATGATCAAGCCATTTATATATTTTCCGTATAATTCCGTAACCCAACACATTGTATATGTCATCTGTTTTGCGACGGAGTACAATGCCTTATCTGCCGATGGATTATGCTCTTTAAACAGATTTGGTAGATAAGATAGTGTGCTCTCATGATCCCACCACCGATTACCGGTGTGTGTAGCTATTAAACAAAGTTATATTTCCATTGGATAATTAGTTTTCCTCGAGACTACTAAAAGACAAGTACTTCTATATTAACTAGCAATACCCCACGACTTCTAGACGCTTCGAATTCCCATTGCATCCTCACCTCTAATAATTGCAATTATGTATGACTAAGTTGGTCCGATTCGATCCTTTCGGCCGTAGGCACCGTGGGGTTTTAGTCGGTAGGAGTCCGGCATAATAATGCATTAGAAGTACCACCACCATACATACAAAAAAGATGGGCCGATTTGGCAACTATGACTTTCGCCGTGAGTGAGATACACTAAAGCCAAGTCCCTCACATCTTCAAGAGCAGCTGTAAACAGTTTCGGAGAAATAAAATCTCCCTGTCTCACTCCTTGCTGCATTAGGAAGAATTTGGAGTTCAGTATTCGGATGGATATTGTGGCATTACCTACTGTACATGCACTTAAACATTCCAATATACCGATAGTCGATTCGGCAACAACGATAACATCGCCCAGGTCTCGAACGAATCGAAAGCCTTCTCATCTAGTCCACAAACGCCTTGCATAAATAGTGTAATTATATACCTAATTATAGGCACGAAAATTCAAAGCTTAAGCTAAGTACTACCCTTTAGCTCCAAGTTTGCCGGTCGCTTCCCATACTACGCCTCTACGCCAGAGGCAAACTTAAAACTAACGGGCTTTATTAATCTTCCTATGACTATAAATCTTATTAGCAAGGCTTGTCACCTGATTGTGACTACTGAGACTTTCTTCGCAAAAAGTTCATTTCATATCATTTATTGTTGAAATTTCGATAGTATTTTACCCTAAACTTATTATAATATGCAACGATTGCACACCATTCGACTGCGATACAACAACAACGTGAGTCAACTCGAGCTAATAGGAATTGTGTATAGTGTTCGTAGCACGGTAAAGGGTGTTGGCGACGAGACTGTTCAACATCATCCTAGCAATGCATTATGATTTCCGAGTATATTTTGCGTATTAATATTTGCTAAACTTTTCTCATCTCTCGACGATTCGCTGTTCTTCGGTTATATTACAATAGCCGTGGTCTGGTAAATGTGGAAAGCTACGAACGTCATCTTCTTG
Organism: Miltochrista miniata; assembly: GCA_933228765.1. Taxonomy (NCBI): domain Eukaryota; kingdom Metazoa; phylum Arthropoda; class Insecta; order Lepidoptera; family Erebidae; genus Miltochrista; species Miltochrista miniata. The sequence continues at coordinate 30,659,038 of OW121754.1, read as the reverse complement.
CCTTCTTGAGTTAAATTTAATTATTTATTTGGGGAACATTGGTACAAAAAGGCGTTGTAACAGAATTATATCATTATCACCAACCCCATTCCGCCTCCAACTACATTGTCATCATTGTGATAAACTTGGGCAGTATAGCAAGTTCTTGCCATTTTACTTGTGACCACGGTTAGTGCAATATAGCCGAAACGTGACATATAGCCAAAGATGAAGATTTTTGTCTAAACAGCCAAATAAGATACGGTTTGATTTCATATTTTGCTAATTTTAACAGTAAGATTGGCTCTATATAACTGACTTTCCTACACCTGATGGAAAGTGGTTATAAATGTTTGCAACACTAGAAGTGCTACACTCGCGCCGCCTACCATTCTTTTTTCTATATCTAGCTCGCCAAATTGACGTCGATGAAAGCCGTGGCACATCTAGCGATTGGGGGCCACTTTCGACAGTGGTCCTCAAGTTGGCGGCCCTGTGAAATGCCTCTTCTCGCTCCTCTTGAAGAACCCGGGATTGTAAGATGTGGGAAACACGTGTGCGAGCAGGTCGTTCCGTGTTTTTAAAGTTCAAATACTTTTTAGACCCTTTTTAAAAACCCTAAATGTAGACATTTTGGACAACCGAGGCAGAGAGTTAATTTCACAACCCTAGCGGAAGAAAGTCAAAGACTTCTATATAAACTGAGGGCATGGAGGCCATTAGCAAAAGACTTGTATTTAAACCTGAGTTTATATAAAAGTATTTGAAAAAAATCCCTATCAAACGTTACGGTGTTTGAACGTTGTATAACAAGTTATAGGACTGAATACAATAAGTTAAGTAATGTAAACTTCTTTAACTTATACTTTAAGCGTCGATAACGTCAGTCCCTATCGAATGTGATAAATGACGAAAGGAAACGACAGCCTCTCTTTGGCGGTTGCTCCACTTTGAATTTGCTTTGTAATGCTATTATTTCACGTTTGGCAGAAAATTGATTTCCTTTTGATTTCGGGCTATGTTCTCTGGAGGATTTTATACATATTAGCTTATACTTTGCCCGCGACATATATCTTATACTGCCCTTCATAGACGTAGCTATAATATACATACATATCATCACGCCTGTTTTCCAACGGGGTAGGCAGAGACTATGGCTTTCCACTTGCTACGATCCTTGTATACTACTTTTGCTTCTTCTACTTTCAGTAGTACTTTCGTACACGCTCGCCGATTAAGGGTCTCTTGACCTGGTGTTTTTCCAACAGGTCATCAATTTGATTGCCGATTAAAACCCGGTTGTCAGTAAAATGACAATCGTTAAGCCAAGTTGAGGACCATATGGGCGGCTTGAAAATTTCAACTGCGGCTCATCGTGGTTTGCGCCTGTCCAGTTCAACACGACAATAGGCTCACCACATTACGTGGGACATAGAACTATAAGGTGAAATATGGGCGTATACTATGCCTCTGCCTACTCTTATGGGGATAAAAGCGTGACTATATAATGTATATATGAAACTGCCTAATGAGCCCTTGGTGCAAGTTGTATGAAAATCCATTGACCATGAACGGATTTTCATGCGATTTTCTTTGAGTTACCGCGGACGGACAGTTAGTAGCGTAGGAGGCGTTTTTTTTATAATGGAGTAGAAACTATGATTTTAGTATACATTTTTGACGTATTACTCTGGGACTCTACACTCTCATACGAAGAAAGTATCCTGAGTAATTTATTTCTTTATACCAGCTAGTCCGACCAGTAGCAACGTAGAGACAAAAGTGCTGATCCTCGATTGATTTAAACTTAAAATACAGCATTTTTCGATATTTATTGAAATAAAATGTTCATAGATATTTATTATTTACTTATTGTGTCCCTATGATGAAATCTAAGGAATAAAAGTGGTACCTTGTCCTTAATTTTAAAGCACTAATTTATGTTATACTAATTGATGCTCGCGACTTCGCCCGCGTGAAATTCGGTGCCCGTTCCCGCTTCCCGTGGGAACAAATTTCCGGGCATGAAAAGTAGCCTATGCTATGTTCCAGACTATATAAGCTATCTCTGTACGAAATTTCAGCCTAATCCGTTTAGCCGTTAGAGCGTGATTGAGTAACAAACATCCAAACATCTTCACAAAATTTTTTACATTTATAATATTAGTAGGATAGGATAATACTCGCTAGCTGATGTCCGCATGTAATTCTGTTCCCGTTCCCAGATCTCATGGGAACATATTGCAGAAAGCTTTTGTGTTTTTTCAGACTATTATCTATCCCTGTAAAAATTTTCAGCCTGACCCATTCAGCCATTAGAGCCCGATAGCCGTGATATGATGGTGGATGATGGTAACAAATATTGAAATATCCAAATATCTTCTCAAACTTTCACATTTACAATAGATATTAATAGGAAGTAAGATTTTCACATAATTAATATATGATAATACAATAAATTCAGGGTCTCCGGTCTGTTAGGTTATCTAAATAAGACCAAACTCAACTGGACCCAACTTGACCTCTTCAGGTAAATTTGATTAATACAGTTTTTCGGTTTAGAAAAACATTCCACCACCTGAACAATTGAGACACTACATTCCGTCAATTAAATATTTAAATTCTAAATAAATGTATTCTTCAATTTTATAAAATGTAAGAGTCTACACATCATCCTCTCCTGAAATAAGAGAACGATCAGAAACTGCAGCGCGTTGAAGTCTTTTAAAAGCAATTGAATGTTATAAATTAAAGATATTGTTTCAGATAAAATTTTACTAACAATATATTATGACATACATATGTTAATGTATATCCATATACAACTCTTTTTATATTAATAAACGAAAAAAGTATTCCACAGACATTAGTAATCTAATCGATTTTTTAATACCTGTTATAATGATAAATTCGATGGATAAACTGATTCTGTGTCAGAGACACAGAATCCGTTTATCTGTATTGTAATTTGTCAACATTTGTAATTTGTGTCAACTTTACAGCTAATTTGACATTGTAGAGTTAGTAACGCGGATTTGACGTTAGTGGGTTCAACGCTTAGGGCCGGCAGGTGTCGGCGCGGCCGGTGCGGAGTCATGCACGCCTGCACCATACTCCTGACTTCCCAAACCCACAGTGGCGTGATTGTGATCAATATTTATGCAGATGTGTCACTTGTACCACTGGCACTGTCGCGTTGCGTAATAATGCTAACGTTTGTTTAGTTATTGCTTGGAGCAAGGACGACCTAGGGCTGCGGCCTGCTGAATAGTGCCGGCTGGCGACAACCCCGAGCGACCTATATGTTGCCAGTGCGTTATATAATAACTGCTTTCATTTAAGTCATTTATGTTTAAAATTAAGTTAATTTTTGAAGCATAGAAACTATTTCTAAAATTCTTTAAAACTACTTATTACTAAAAAAAATTAAGGAAAATTTGTCACGTAATAAAAAACATCTCAGTACACCTCACCTTTTCACGAAACTCAGTCAAAAGCCTACAACGTACGCGACACCGGGGGAAAATCGTGAAAAATCATATGTCGTAGAATCAGCCGTTGTGGAGGTCACATCGTGCGGATCAGCTGATCGGCAGATCGGGCGAGTCGCGGAGAGGTGTGTAGTAATGTGATGGGTACTCACCGGCTGCGGTAATCAGCCACCACCAGCAGCAGCAGAGGGGCAGGAGCGCCCGAGCGCCGGCCATCTTAGCGGCAGCGCATGACACGCGCGCTCTCGCCGGCCGCCCCGGCGGACTGACGGCCGGGCGGGTGCGGGGCGATCGATGCCGGCGCCCCACGGCCCCACACGCACCCTGCACCCTCCGGCCGCCCCCGTCCCGCCCCGCCCCCTCCCCCTCCCCCTCCCCCGCCGAAACCCGCAACCATTTTCCGAGTTTCCTTGGAGAGCGCGCGCGCTGCCCTCTTTTCTGGCGGATCGCTGACCGCCCCTAATTGATTGGGCCCGTTCACTTGCCGAACAAGTTTTAGGTCAGTTCAGCCGCAGAGCCTCTGCGCTCAACTTTCAGCAACTTGCAAGTTTTGGGAGGATGCAGCGCTGTACACTTGTACAGTACTGTAGTGGCACACACTATATAAATGTATTTCATTCTTATTATTTGCCGTCTTCGAGAGATCTGAAGGAGGCACGAATATAAAGTAAATTTAATTGCTAAGAAAGCAAAAATTGCAATCAGCAATATGCAAAATATAACAATACATACTCAATAGGTACTCATGTTGGCATTAAACATTTTTAAAGTTTCTTAACCTATTAATCTGTACTTATAATATAACTGTAGAGGCGCAAAAATCTATACATCGAAGATTTTTTTTTGTTAGCGTATTCTATGATGTATACTTTAATTTTGTCTGTCTCTCCGTTTCCTGAATAACGAGTAGGTCATCAATCACGTCGAAAAAGAATCAATTCAAACGATACTTAGCATAATCGCGGTTACTTTTGGAGAGGGGATGAAAGACCAAAAGGTTTTTCAGTTGTAATTTCTCGTTGCGAAGTACTCCGAGCTCAATATATTTTTAGTTCCCTTTTGAGCGAAGTACCTAAATTGCACGATGCCTATGAAGCAATTGCTTAATCATAATAGAGCTAAAGAAAGAGAGAGGAAGTGTTTTTCACCAAACACAAAGAAGTAGCTCTCCATTGAGCCTGGTGAATAAATATACCCCTCTCTCTTTCTCTCTTTATCTCTTCTTCTCTCTTTCTCTGAAGTGACGTAAACCAAATTACGCTGATCAAACAGCTATAATCATTATCTATTTTCAGACAGTGTCTATAAAATTCATAATCACAGAAAATAAGGAAATAAAGAAATTATTTTTATTCTATCAGCTATGCTAGTTGGGAGTTCTTATTTACCATTTAACTACCTATTGACGCTAGCGATTCAGTCTATACTTTCATTAGGTACTAACTAATACGTCAGAAAATTGATCAAAAATATTTTATTTTGTAGTTTTGTAGTGTTTTAAACAGTAGTGTCCGACCGAAACTGGTTTTCCAGCCGAAACCGAAACCGAAACCGAACTTTCGGCCCCAGGGTCGGTTTCGGCCGAAACCGAAACTCACGTGTTCACATTGAAAAAAAAACAGCCAAGTGCGAGTCGGATTCCCGCACAGAGGGTTCCGATTTTAGTATTTTTTTAATTTATAGCGGCAAATGATCAGGGTGGCAGTGTCTCTTCGACATCGCCAACGCTATCAACACTTTGCCCTGGAGCTGCGTTTGGGAGGTACTTATATTACCATGGAATGCCCCCATACCTCCGTCGAATTGTCGGGGCCTATCTTTCCGAGAGGGCCATAACTTACCCGAGCTGGCTAGGGCCGGGTCGACGAGATGTGTCGTTCGGTGTTCCATAGGGATCGGTCTTAGAACTGAGGGGCAAGTGCGAGTTTTGGCGAGCGCTTGTCAACATTCACGGGTGAGCGCGTTATGGCCGATTTGTATGGAATCGAGACAAGTTCCCGCGTTTACAGCTAGGTGGCGGGGCCTCGATTCCATACGAATTGGCGCGCCGTGAGTGTCGACAAGCTCACGCAAAAACTCGCACTTGCCCCTCTGCTTCTGTGGAACATCGGTTACGATTGGGTGTTGCGTGGTCTGTTGCTCAGAGATGTCTGCGTAACGTGTTACGTGCGTAACATGTTACGACGACACCCATATTAAAGCGCGAGGAGCAATGCACCGAGACGCTGCCCTAAAGGCCACCTGCGGGTTCCAGCTTACATATCGATACCTCTGGGCTCAAAGGTCGTAAAGGACAAAATGGGACTTTCCAGGAGAAGCAAAAAACAAAAGAAAAAAAATATTTTGTACTCTAACTTTTTTGTTTCTTGAGCTATTTTAATAAAACCAAGGAAGAAAGTGCTTAGAATTTATAGTATTTTCTAAGGCAGATTAAAAAAAATACCCTAGTGCTGTATTTACCGAGATAGATTTCCTTTACGACCATAAATTTGAAAATAAAAGTCCTTTACACCCGTCAAGTTTTCATCCTAAGATTTTACCGAAGGGTGTAAATCTACTTCACTGCGCAATTCTGAAGAAAATAAGGTAATAATCGACTAGTGTAATAATTTTTAGGTCATAAGGATCACTTGCTAACTCATTTTTAAGGGCTACATTATTAAATAAACTTATATTTTTTAATATTAAGCTCGTCAAATTGTCTTCACCACCACCCTGATGGTAAGCCGTGGTGCATCTAACGATTGGGGGTCAGTCTCACAGTCTGTAAGACTTTCGACAGTTGTTCCTCAAGATGCCGGCCCTGTGATGTGCCTCTTCACGCTCCTCTTGAAGAACCCGGGATTGTAAGATGAGGGAAAAACGTATGCGGGCAGGTCGTTCCATGTTCTTATAGTTCGACAGATGTACGATCTTTTGAAATGCTTGGTTCAGGCGAAAATTCTCTCCACTGTGTATGAGTGGCATCTCTGCCCCGGCACGCGTTGTTCGGGTTTGGAAAGGAGATGGTAGGATTAGGGTCGGTAGAAGGCAGCCAAGGACACTAAGGTTTTTCGTTGCGCTAACGGTTCGAGGCCTCCCGTCACCTCAGGACAACCAATTATTCGGATAGCACGTCGCTGCATAGCGTTGACGCTAGTAGGTGTCTTGCGGAGTCATCCCAAATGTGAGAACAGAATTCGACGCATGGGCGAATCTTCGTCTTGTACAGTAAACATCTCTGATGTGACATGAAATAGTCTCAGCTTATTCAGGAATTCTAGTTTCCACGAGGCCAGCCCAATACATCTCTCTACGTAGGTTTTGTGATTGAGCTTTCTTTTAGTGGAACCGTAATGTTCCGAAGTAAGGGTAGGGATAGGAATGGGGACTTCTTAGCTGTAAACTGTGTGTTTTTCTGGCATTGAACTCGACCAGGTTGTCCGAACCCCATTGGGCAATGCGACCCAGGGCCCGGTGAAGATCCGCCACGAGTTGTCGTCTCTTTCCTTCCACGTCGCCTCGCCCCTCCGCTGGACGGCCAGAATAGCTCCCATGCAGAGTACTATCATCCGCATAACAATGAATGCACCCAAGGGACAGGATGTCATTGATATGCAGAAGAAAGAGAGTTGGGTAAAATACCGATCCCTGTGGTACTCCGGCATATACCTGCAAAAAGCAGGAAGCCTGACCATCACAGAGGACCCATGTACGTCGCCCGTGCAGGAAGCTGGCCAACCATCGGCACAACTGAGGCGATAGACCATATGCCGGCAGCTTGGAAAGATGCGACGCATGTCATACCCTATCAAAGGCTTTAGCCATGTCTAGGCCAATAGCCAGAGATTCACTGTGCTTCTCCATAGCCTCACCCCAGGTGTGTGTAATGTACGCTAAGTGGTCACCCGTTGATCGTTTCGGCCTAAAGCCATATTGACAATCGCTAATTAACGAGTGATCCTCCAGATAGCGCATGAGCTGTTTGTTGATAATTAGCTCGAACACTTTGCAGATTACGGTGGTTACGGCTATGGTGCGATAGTTGGCCGGATCCGACCGATCCCCTTTCTTGGGGATCGGCTGAACGTTCGCCTCCTACCAAGCCTTCGACTCTTCTCCCGACGAATAGGAAAGACGATACAGGCGTGTTAGCGTTGGACATAATTCAGCTGCACACTTCTTCAGCACCAATGCCGCACTGCCGGATTACAATATCCGGCATCGTGGTTCCACAGTCGGCGATAGTGGGAGGTTGCTTGCCACAGTCATCGACCCGGGAGTTAGCCGCAAAGAGATTGGCCAGCATTTCTGATTTCTCTTGGGCCTTGTGAGCCAGTCATCCGTCAAGATAGCGCAGCGGCGCGGCGGCAGCAAGAGCTTGCAAAAGTTGGCCTGCACGGCTTTGGTCAGTTGTCAGTATTCACGTCTGCCCGTCGGATGTTACGTGAGCTCCTGACCAAGCCGCGTGATGCGCTGGGCGTCCACTCTCTTGAAGGCTCTCTTACTGGACCTAGTGGCTCTGTTGTACGCTGCTCTGAGGCGGGCCACTTTCTGGTCGCGCACAGACCGAGCCCTGATCCAGGCGCGGTAAGCCGCCTGTTTTTGTTGAACAGCTATGGCGCACTCGCGCCCGAACAAGGGGCGGGCTTTGCGGATGCTGGCGACATCAATGTATGGAATGTAATCTCAATGATGAAGCCCTCCCTGCAAAGCAGAGCTGACTCCACGGGACGGCCGACTGACTCAGGAGGACTCAGGGCAAAATAAACGGATTTCAGGTCGTCCGTTGGCGCTGAAGAACGAAGAAATTTTATTATATTTGCGGTTTTTCGCACTCCGTTTGACAAAACGATGATGTGTTTTTTAACAAGTTTTCGTCAATAATTACGCCAAGGTATTTAATGCTGTCTGTCCTTTGGATGAATTCACATTTGCAACCTTTCATTTCTTTGCAGTAGTGTAATTTGATACCAAGAGATGTGTAATGGGCCGATGTGTCTAGCTGTTTTATGAAAACATACATATTTAGTTTTACTGGCATTCAGTGTTACTAAATTATCACGCAACCATGTTGTCACTTGCCCCAGGCCCAACTCGGCTTTCGTAAATTTTTCAGCTCAACTTGCACCATCAAATATAACAACAGTGTCATCGGCATAGCATATTATGTTATCCATATACATTATAAAAAGCGTTGGGCCAAGCACGCTACCCTGTGGGTCTCCAAAGCCGATTGTATCCAGCTCACTTTTAAAGTTACCCACTTTAACACACTGCTACAAGTAGCAGTATGGATGTAAAGGACATCAGGACAAGTCCTGATTAGACTTGGGTAGGTACTGTTCGTACTGCCGGACGTGTTATATGGCATAACCGCGTACTGGTTCAGTACCCAGTACGCGACAGAATTTAGCAGGACCCAGGACCTTTATCGGACGCGTTATACCGCTCGGGCGCGTACAGTCGACGTTCGGCCGCGTTCGGCCGGCCCGCGTCCGAGTCCGAGATAGATTACAAATACTCGGCCGCGTCCGAGTCCGAGATAGAATATATTATACTATCTGTGGTCCGAGCGACCGGGTGACCGGAATGATGCACGCTTGGGAACATTTTGCTACGTAGTGTATCTCAACTTAACGTGTACGAGTAGTAACGAATACTGATGAATGTTATATGAATACTTGAGGCACGCCTGCCTGCTTAATGGGCTCAGGAGATGGTCAAGCGACTTGAGTCAATATCAAGTGTACATACACGTCGATGCATACACATGTGCAAAGAAATCATGCACACTGAAGCTACTTTCATTAATATTTTAATCGACTTGTCAAGTGCATATTGACCACATAAGAGCCCATTAGTCGAGCCACGTGTAGTACCTGCCAGATAATAATATATTAAACGAATAATATTTATTATTAGGATAAATGAAGAAAAAGTGAATAATTTTATTTTTTAATTATCTCGAAAACGGTGCGTGCTATCGTAAAAATAATGGCATTTTTGACCCCCCTTTGAAACCCCCCATCCGCCAAATATACAATACGAATAACGATTTTTTATACCACTAAGGTGGCATAATGTTGCCTGTAGTATAGGTTTATTTGTTGGTTTGATATTAATCGTCAAAAAGGGTCCATGCTGGCGGTGTTGCAGTCATCCTCATCAGCTAGCAGTTTCATAGAAGAGAATGATTACAAGGTAGATTTTTTTTTCTAAATCTTGTATCTCGAAAACCGTGCGTGATATCCTGATCAAATACAACAAAATTTTCATCCCCCTTTAAGAAAGCCCCAACTATAAGGGGCAAACACTTACAAACATAAGTGACCCTTGCCCCCCCCCCCCCCCTTTATTTATTGCAAAGCGAAAATTAGTACATTATGGCATTCATAAGAACTGCAGATATATTATGGTCTAAGTGTCTTGTTGCTGTTTTATACGGCATCAGGACTTTTAGGCGCGAAGCAGGCAAGGGCGGTTATCGCTCCGTCGTATATTTTTTTCTAAATTAGAGTATTTTCTAATGTTTTGTGTGTATCAACGGAGGATTCCGAAGACTATACTTGACTTTGACTGGGACTTAGAGGAAATGTGAAATGAAGATGAAAAAAGAAACAAGACTTGGCATTCGGTCTAAGTAACCAAAGCGTGTTCAAATTAATAATAAAAAAAAGAACCGGGACCTGTCAGAACACTCAGCAGGACCTTTCCGTTCCGTTTTCATAAACTTAGTTTAGGCTTTATTTTGTCTGAATAAAGATAATATTAGTATAATAGCAGTACCAACGCCATCTAGAGCACGTTGACCGCATTTCTTACTTTCACGAAACAAATGAGTTAGTTCTTTTATAAAAAATATTATAAATTATCTGTGGTTCTATGTTCTATTCGATCGTACCAACCTAGGCAACTCAAAGGGACTTTATCAAGAAAAATAGACCATAATCTATATAATTCAAGGTCTTGTACTTTATAAAAAATATTATAAATTATCTGTGGTTCTCTGTTCTATTCGATCGTACCAACATAAGCAACTCAAAGGGACTTTATCAAGAAAAATAGACCTTATTCTATATAATTCAAGGTCTTGTACCTATCTACACTTGTACACATACATTTTATAACAGCGACATCTGCTGCAACTGGGATAATTCAGATACGTCCACCCCATCGTATCTGTTTTGCCTGGGTTGCCCTAGATGGCGCATAATGGCATGCAAATTCAAAAGAACTTTATATACATTAAAATAAGGTGTATTTTTCTTGATACAATTTATGAGGGTCCGGCACCTGTCAGAACAATCACTACACTGTATGTACTCGTACGAAAGACCGGGTACTGGTCCGGGTTCAAGAGAACTTTATTACCTTGCGAATAAGGTCTATTTTTCTTAATACGGTTTATGAAGGTCCGACACCTGTCAGAACAATCAGAACACTGTACTTGTACGAAAGATCGGGTACTGGTCCGGGTACTGTTCGAATGCCATATGGCACGGTTCGGAAAGCTATGCCATATGTCAGGACATCATCGGGTACTGTTTTGCGCAAGTCTAGTCCTGATGTCCTTTACATCCATATTTTTGAGGTGACTTATAGGGAGTATAGGACCATTTAAATTTTTTATGTGTTTTACACCCAAAATTTTCTTTATATTTTCCTTTACTACCAAAATAATTTCACTCCAGTAGGTAAGTGTTATTTACTTCCATATTTTCACGGTAAACTTGGCTTAAAGTCTCAGATTATGTGGGTCGTAAAGGCATTTTTTTTGCGAATTTCGTGACACGGAATATACAGATCGATAGGGAATTAAAAATTGAGTAAAACTGTATCAAAAAGTCATTTTCGCCCAAATGTCCTTTACGACCTTTGAGCCCAGAGGTATCGATATAGGGGGGCGTCAGTCAGCATCGGCATTGGCATCGAGCTCGCGATGATTCTGGGGCTCATACTCGATAGTCGTTGGAACTTCGGATACGATTTCCGAAGTTTGGTCCCATAACAAAGAGAGGGGGCATCAGCCGCACTCTCATGGTTGTTGCCCAATATCAGGAGACTAACGCTCCCTGCAGGAGACTGTACCTTGGGATCGTGCGGAGCATGGCCCTATACGGGGCCCCCGTATAGATGGGCGTAGATCCTGATGACCAGTAATGCGGCTAGATTGCTTAGCCCGCAGAAGGCGACGGCTGTCAGGGTGATAAGGGGATATCGCACGATCTCAGTCAAGGCGGCATGTCTTCTAGCCGGGAACCCTCTATAGGACCTGGAAGCAAGGGCCCTTGCGTCATTGTTTCAATGGCGCAAGGAAGCGCTGAAGCGGGGCCATAGGCCTCTTCCTGTGAGACAGGTCATGCTCATGATAGAGACGGCGGGGAGGAAGCGGGAGAGAACTCTACCACTCGAGTTCCACAATCTGCGGCGGCGCCCCATACTCCATGACCGGGGGCCTGAGTACGGTGACGGGGTTGCTCACCGTCCTTACAGAACCTTAGACGATGGCGTGACGTAAGAGGTTCATGCACGCCCCCGTCAAGAAGCAGGATAACAACTGAACAACCCCCCAAAGATGCGGCCGCAGTATGCATCATTCCAAGGGCATACTCGGGACTCCGAACCGTAGGCTGTTAGGTACGATACGCGTGGTTTTTAGTCGGTAGGACTACTGTACAATGAACTATCAGGCACGCAGGCACGGTTCCAGCGATACAACCTCGTGACTGATAGACAGGCTAGGCCTCAAGTCTCGTTAATAGGGTCCCGCTTTAACCCCTCCGTGCGAGAGTTCGACTTGCAATTGGCCGGTTATTTTTTCAATAGGTGCAGCAAGTTCCACCAAGTGCCATCAATCAACGGTATAAATCTTATTAAGTATTTATTTGAGAAATATTTCCACTTAAAGATAAGTTTCTTTCTTTTACGTGTGGAATTACTCAATGATGCTATTGCGAACTCCTGCCGACTAAAACCACACGGTGCTCTGCTAAAATAAAATAAATAAAATAAAATAAAATAAAATTTATTCCCTTTGAAATTTTTAAAAAAATATTTAGGTTTGTCAAAATTTTTGTGACTCTACCGGGGGTTCGGAAATGCTACAGACTGAGAAGAACACCCCAAGAGAAACTCAGTCCGGTCCCTCTTATTCATCTTAGTATCTAATACAGTTTTTTTTTTAAATGTAGAAAGGAGCAATTCGTGTCACTGCCAGGCAGTCTTGTCTTCTAGAAAGTCTTTAATGCTATAATAAGCTTTCTGGCACAATTTAAGTTTTACTAGTTTTTTAAATTTATTAAGGGGCGGTTATAGCGCACAAGTAGGCATTTGGCGCTCCCCTCGCCCCGGGCGCGAGACACACCGCGCGCCGGCAGCGGCAGTCAACTCTCATGCCACAGTATACAGTAGAGTAGAAAGAAACAGCATGCTAACTTTGTTTGACGTAGTAAATGCATCTAACTTTATTAAGTGTAGTGATTTATTCGAGTTTCCTAAATAAATGAGTTAATTATATTTATTATACTATTATTTTTAAGCTAAAGAGTTTGTTTGTTTGTTTAGTTGTTTGAACTCTAGAGTCTAAGAGACTGCTAGTTGAATTTCAAAAGTGTCTTAACAGAATGTCCATTTTTGAAAAATACCAAAATATATAACATCACGCTAAGGCGAATAAGAGCTGAGCAGCAACGAAACATTTTTCGAAAACTAGGATATTTCATTTCTTTTGAGAGTTTCCGTTGCGTAAGTTTGCTAGATGGTTACAGTTGCGTAAAAAATGTAAATTACATTATAACTGGTCATAAAAAATTCTAAAGTTTTCTAAAGTTGGTATGCTAAGTATGAATCACGTGATCATTTTGCAATCCAAAATGGCCGCCGCGGTGTAATCACAAAATTTCATGATGGGTATCATTTAAAGGGTTTTTTGGTATGCTGAGTACCAATCACGTAATAATTTTGCAATCCAACATGGGCGCAACGCCGTAATTACAAAATTTCATGATGGGTATAGTTTAAGGGGTTTTTTGGTATGCTGAGTACGAATTACGTGATAATTCTGCAATCCAATATGGCCGCCGCGCCGTAATCACAAAATTTCATGATGGGTATCGTTTAAGAGGTTTTTTGGTATGCTGAGTACGAATCACGTACTAATTTTGCAATCCAATATGGGCGCCGCGCCGTAATCACAAAATTTCATGATGGGTATCGTTTAAGGGGTTTCTTGGTATGCTGAGTATGAATCACGTGATAATTTTGCAATCCAAAATGGCCGCCACGGTGTAATCACAAAATTTCATGATGTGTATCGTTTATAGGGTTTTTTGGTATGCTGAGTACGAATCACGTACTAATTTTGCAATCCAATATGGCCATCGCGCCTTAATCGCAAAAATCCATGATGGTTATCGTTTAAGGGGTTTTTTGGTATGCTGAGTACGAATCACATGATAATTTTGCAATCCAAAATGGCCACCGCGCCGTAATCACATAATTTCGTGATGGATATCGTTTAATGGGTTTTTTCTAATGCTGAGTACGAATAACATGATAATTTTGGAATTCAATTTGGCCGCCTAAGCTAATAACAGTAGTAAACTAAAAAGATTTGCTTATTAAGTTCAGGCCTAGCAATGCGAAAATACTATGACAAAAGGTTTTTATTGTAAAATTAAGGCCAATGACATTAAATTGCTACCTAGCATACGAAAGAATCCCTTAATCGATACCCATCATGAAATTTTGTGATTACGGCGCGGTGGCCATATTGGATTGCAAAATTATCACATGATTCGTACTCAGCATTCCAAAAACCCCTTAAACGATATCCATCATAGAATTTTGTGATAACGGCACGGCGGCCATATTGGATTGCAAAATTATCACGTGATTCGTACTCAGCATACTAAAAAACCCCTTAAACGATACCCATCATGAAATTTTGTGATTACGGCGCGGCGGCCATATTGGATTGCAAAATTATCACGTGACTCGTACTCAGCATAGCAAAAAACCCCTTAAACGATACCCATCATGAATATTTGTGATTACGTAGCGGCGGCCATCTTGTATTGCAAAATTAGTACGTGATTCGTACTCAGCATACGAAAAAACCCCTTAAACGATACCCATCATGAAATTTTGTGATTACGTAGCGGCGGCCATATTGGATTGTAAAATTATCACGTGATTCGTACTCAGCATAGCAAAAAACCCCTTAAACGATACCCATCATGAATATTTGTGATTACGTAGCGGCGGCCATCTTGTATTGCAAAATTAGTACGTGATTCGTACTCAGCATACCAAAAAACCCCTTAAACGATACCCATCATGAAATTTTTTGATTACGGCGCGGCGGCCATATTGGATTGTAAAATTATCACGTGATTCGTACTCAGCATACGAAAAAACCCCTTAAACGATACTCATCATGAAATTTTGTGATTACGGCGCGGCGGCCATTTTGAATTGCAAAATTATCACGTGATTCGTACTCAGCATAGCAAAAAACCCCTTAAACGATACCCATCATGAAATTTTGTGATTACGGCGCGGCGGCCATCTTGTATTGCAAAATTAGTACGCGATTCGTACTCAGCATACCAAAAAACCCCTTAAACGATACCCATCATGAAATTTTGTGATTACGGCGCGGCGGCTATATTCGATTGCAAAATTATCACGTTATTCGTACTCAGCATACGAACAAACCCTTAAACAATACCCATCATGAAATTTTGTGATTACCGCGCGGCGGCCATATTGGATTGCAAAATTATTACGTACTTCGTACTCAGCATACCAAAAAACCCCTTAAACGATACCCATCACGAAATTTTGTGATTACGGCGTGGCCGCCATGTTGGATTGCGAAATTATCATGTAATTCGTAGACATTTTAATGCATTAGGTAGCTGGTTACCATGTCGTGAAAACACTTAAAAAGTAAAAGATCACCACATTTTTACCATGAGTCGCATTTGTAACGGTTAATCTAATTACATTTTGCCCATTACTGATATTCTTATACTGTGGCGCGATTTCAACGTAATTTGGCATAATAATTACGAAATAGTTGCGAAAAAAACTGACACAGGTCCTGCCTCCACAAGCGCCAGGGCGAGACTGATCGGCCGTCAGCGGCGCAATTCTATTGCGTTTAGTAGATATTCGTACATGATAACTATGTAAGTAGTTGTTTATAGAAAAACGCTCGGAAAATGTGTATAAAACCTTAATACCTTTAATTGAGTGCAAAAAAAATATATAAAATATTAATAGTTTAGCCACAGTTTTGAAAAAACTTTTCTGAGAGAGTCAACTTTGGGATTTTTTTCTATCTAGTGAAATTTATTGGATCGTGTAACGGGCTCGGAATATGTTTAGCTTATATCCTTAACTATTATATATATATTTATCAGAATTATAAACCCTTTACTTTTTGAGTAGGATTGTTTCAAAAAACTCAAAATCTGACCCACGCGGCCTTAACTGACAAACCTGTTATGGCTGTCGGCAATGTATTGTACATTCGAATACAATTGCCCGCAAAAGAATTGCTTATTTTATTAAGCCTAAATCTAGGTACAGCCAATTTATTCTTATTTCTTAAGTTTAGGTTATGGATATCACTATTTTTAATAAATTTACTGTTATTTTTATGAGTATATAATAAGTTTTCATATATGTACTGTGAATACACAGTAAGGATGTTGATATCCTTAAACTTTTCTCTTAATGACTCCCGAAACCCCATACCATAGATAGCCCGGACAGCCCTTTTTTGCAACACAAAGATACATTCGATGTCGGCAGCGTTACCCCATAATAGTATGCCATAGGTCATGACACTGTGGAAATAGCTAAAGTCAATGATGTTATAGTAAAAAACAGGTAGATATCGCATTACCGCCCAAAAACTGTTGCGGACAAAGTCACACAATTGTTATAATTCCATTGAGTCGGCTAATAGCTGCGAGCGAAACAAGTCGTGTTGTGGTCGGCTGCTGTGTGCAAAACGACACAGATAGCTATCCCTCTCTGTTTTAAATGTTTTGTATTCTCTATCGCATTCATAGATGAAATCTATTAGGTACCGATAGGTAAGCACGTGAAATTATAACTCAACAATAACTGAATGCTGTTTTGTATGAAGGTAGCATATCTTTACTTAAATATCATTGGCTAAAGTAGACAAGACGCGCTGTTCTAATGTCTGTCAGTTGTCGGATCTTTTTAACGGCATAGGCTGCAGAGCTCAGTCTGCCCGAGACTTTCTCGATATGAGGCCCCCACTGCAAGTTGGAGTCTAACTTTATGCCCAGAAAGACAGTTTCATCGACCAATTCTACTTGATCATCCCTAACTACTAGATCTCTGCTGGTTTTGGTTACATTCTAGAACTATATGTATAACCAAAACTGGACAACAGTGAGCCGGACTGGCGCACGCAGAGTTCCGTACAAGAAAATCGGCAAAAATCACGTCTGTTGTAATATGTTCTATATTTTGGTTGGCCCCCTTTAATATTATTAATTTGCTTATCTATATACAGGGTGGAATTTAAAGACGGTAGTTGGAGGTAAAGTACCCTTAATATTAATAATGGCAAGTTTTGCTGAAAGGAGACATTCCTTTATTTTTAAAAGTAAGTAAAACTGCATTTAAAGATTTTTGAAAAATCACCTGCTTGAGCCGGGAATCGAACCTAGGAGATGTGGAAAAAAAACATTCTGTATTTTATGATACCAACCGAATGAGTCTTTAATAGGGAACAATTTCTTATAAGCAGCATAGTATCTTAAATTAAAGGAAGACCTAGTAAAATATGTTTTATTGTAAAGCTTACTCACTATCTGAAGAAGAAGAAAACAGTCTCATCGAGATTCTTCTCTTTTTTATGAAGTTGGATAAAAAGATGTTCTAGTTTCTGTGAATGGAAATATTCGTTCTGGTCACTTAACCAACCAACTTAAAAAAAATAGGAGTTTCTCAATTAGACTATTTTTTTTTCTTCAGATAGTGAGTAAGCTTTACAATAAAAACGTATTTTACTAGGTCTTCCTTTAATTTAAGATACTATGTTGCTTAAAAGAAATTGATCCTTATTAAAGACTGTTGCGGTTGGTTTTATAAAATACAGGATGTTTTTTTTTCCACATCTCCCAGGTTCGATTCCCGGCTCAAGCAGGTGATTTTTTAAAAATCTTTGGATACAGTTATACTTACTTCTGAAAATAAAGGAATGTTTCCTTTCAGCAAAACTTGCCATTATCAATATTATGGATACTTTCCCTCCAATTACCGTCTTTAAATTCCATCCTGTACATAGGTAAAAATCAATGCCACTTTTCGTTGTAATTTTATAACTCAAGAACGGGCTCACCTATCCAAACCAAATGTATAGGCTTTGTTCGGAATATTTAGTAGCTGGTTTATGTGAAGTTTGCACAAAATCGGTCGAGCGGTTCTTCATTTATCACGCAAACGAAGCTGCGCGGGTCAGCTAGTTTTTATTATTTTTTGCTATAGCGGCAATAGAAATAAGTAGGTAGGTACCTACATCATCGGTAAATTTTTTAACTACCTATCTAACTATCACGGTGCATGAGTTAAAGCCTGCTGACAGACAGACAGACGACCAACAAAGTCAACGGAACCGACAACAAAGGGGTATGTAATGTCCTAGATCACCTTTTTAGGATTCCGTAAAAATTATAACTATTGATTGAATAAATCTTCGGTTAGTAACATATTAACTGGTTTTCAAGTCACAAGCAGAGCCAGGCACTCAAAATTCATGAACACGTGAGTTTCGGCCCGGCCGAAACCGAAACTGCGGCCGAAACTCGATTTTTTGGCCGAAACTGGCCGAAACCGAAACTTCGGTCGGTCACTGGTAAACAGTCGTATCAGGGGAGTATTCCCGTTCGTCCCCTTGACTTCGAAATATTTAATCAGTTCCCGATCGTCCCCTCCTAATTCAAGAGGGGACGAATGGGAATATGTTCTTCGATTAAGTGCCATTCGTCCCCCTTTCGTCCCCCTAGACCAAAATCAAATGAAAAAACAAAAAACAAATGACGATAAACAGATGAAAAAAAAAGCAAATGAAGATCGACAAAACAAATGACCTTTGGATAAACAAATGATGATCGAAAAAACAAGTGACGATCGAATAAACAAATGACGATCGAAAAAACAAATGAAGATCTATAAAACAAATGATGATCGGATAAACAAATGATGATCGAAAAAACAAGCGAAGATCTGTAAAACAAATGACGATCGGATAAACAAATGACGATCGAAAAAACAAATGAAGATCTATAAAACAAATGACGATCGTCATAACAAATGACGGTCGAATAAACAAATGACGATCGAAAAAACATGCAGATCAGTAAAACAAAAGACTATAAGCAAGTTGATAAGGTCAAAAGTTACTTGCAGCTATATTTTGTAATCTAGATGCGATTGCCATTCGAAAAGATAGGAGCAAGCAAATCTCGACCTTAATAACACTTCTCAAAAATGTGCTTTTTGGCGTTTATAGACATCACTGATCATGAATATGTAAAAAATAAATAAATTTATTTTATTTTATTTTATTTTATTTATTTATTTATTTATTATCACAAACAATTATTACATTGTGTCGGATTTACATGCACTTAAAATTAACACACAATCCTCAAGGCAGAGCGAAACGAAACAGGCATCAGTCAATAAAATTTAGCATCGGTTCAATGCATTAATGTAAAACATTTAAAATTATTTCATCATATAAATAAATAACATAATAAAATTCAATTCAAAACATAGCATAATATAATTATACAATTCAAATACATATCATTTTAAAAATAATACTTGTATAAATATAAAGCAATTTAAAATGTCAGCCAAATATAGGTAATTAAAACAACCATATCTCAATAGCTTTGCACAAAAATGTAAACAAACACATTTCATCCTATATATCCATAGTTACTTGCAATTGAGTATTCACCCTGATTATATTCTAGTATCCAGGAGTCACTCAGTGTTCTTACAATCATTTCGACACCAAACAACCTCCCCATGATAGTTTATTTTCATTTAAAATACCTACTCAGGATAGTAAAAAATTCAATTATATGTCATACTATATTTTTCTACTTATTCTCTTAGACAAGGATTGTCAAACATGACATGTTTACATCACTGCCAGATCGGGCAGGATTGGACTATCTATAGTCTTAACAATGTCAGTCAGATAGTTCCTATTTAAAGGTCAGTTTGTCAATTAAAAATCATCCACAGAGTAAAAGCTCCCTTCTATCAAATATTCTCTCAATTTGGACAGAAATTCACCCTTATACAACAACAATTTTATTTTAGTGGGCAGTCTATTAAATATTATGCATGTCCATAGGGTAAAGAGTTGCTTGCACCTATTTTTTTGAATGTTTATCGCATCTAGAATACAAAAAGGGTCCAAGCAAATTTCGACCTTATGAGCATGCATAATATCTATTTATTTTTTAATTATATTCGTGATCAGTGATGTCCATAAACGCCTAAAAGCAAATTTTTAGATAAATGTCATTAAGGTCGAGCTTGCACCTATTTTTTTGAATGGCTCTCGCATCTAGATCAGTGGCGGCCGTACCTTAGGTGCGCTCGTGCGGTGAACCACCAGCTCAAAAGATTTAAAAATTACGCCTTCTTTATTATTAAATTACTTACCAATCTTACCATTAGGTATGTAACACTTATTATTTAAACATACAAAAACTCAAAACTATAACATACCTAATTATGACGAAACAATTTAAGCCCTTTGCTACACTACCAAATAGTACCAAAGCCTAGTTTCCCTGTAAAAAAAATCGGCGTGCGCTTTCCCGAGTGCACGAGGGCTGCCCATACATCTTGTACTAGATTCGAGCTAGCCCGCTTGACGCATGAGACAAAACATCGGTCATAGAAAATGTACCGGGCAATGAGTCGCTTTTCGTGCGTCGCACGCGTTCGGGCAATCCGAAGGTTACCGAGAGTACTCGATGTTTTGTTTGACGAAATTCAAATTCTCCCGGTATTGTTTCGCTGTTTCTGTGACGCGTTAAATATTTATTGATTGGTTTGAATTTTAAATTATTATCTCTTTTTATTTTGTTCTTAGTTCTATTCTATACTGCGTGTAAAGTTTGTGGAGTGTGTGAAAATGAGCATAAACATTAACTAAGTACTTACACTTACCCATACAAAACTTTTCAAAATAAAGTTGATATAAAATTAATACTTATTAAATTTAAAACAAGAAAGCACGTAAAGTGCACCACCAGATCGAGGATCCACCAGCCGCCACTGATCTAGATTACAAAATATGGCTGCAAGTAGTTTTTGACCTTATTAACTTGCTTAGTCTTTTGTTTTATTGATCAGATTATGTTTTTTCAATCGTCATTTGTTTATCCGACCGTCATTTGTTTTGCCGATCCTCATTTGTTTTGTCGATCTTCATTTGTTTCGCCGGTCTTCATTTGTTTCGTCGACCTTCATTTGTTTCGTCGATCTTCATTTGTTTTGTCGATCTTCATTTGTTTTGTCGATCTTCATTTGTTTTGTTGATCTTCATTTGTTTTGTTGATCTTCATTTGTAAATAAAAATAGAATTTCAAATTTGATTTTTTACCAACGCACCTGTCTTATATTATTTGTTAGGAGCAATAGAACAAAAAAGAATTTAAAAATTATTCCCGTTCGTCCCCCCAAAAACATTAAGGGGACCATCGGGAAAATAAAATATTAAAGTCCCGTTCGTCCCCCTAGGGCAGGGGTCGGCAAGGCGCGGCTCGCGAGCCGCATGCGGCTCTTTGGGTGTAGACCTGCGGCTCTTTAGTTGCATACATAATTATCATAATAATCATTTTCAAGAACATTATCACCCTTTCATTTTAAAAATACCACAAAAGTCTTACTAGTAGATAAACAAGCAAACTTGCCTAATGGTGGTGTGCTGCGCTTGAAAGCGTTATATGAAGCACCATTTTCTTTCTAATAGGATTCTTCTGCGATTTCCGCAGCGGGCCATAGTCCAGAGAATATAATATCATAAGAGACGGTATGTCTAATTCTGACAGTCCGTCGCGGAACCTAGAGGCCGCAGTTCTGGCAGAAATCTACCGGCCCAATGCTTTGGTGCGTCAAAATGGCCAGCCAACAACCATCTTCGGAAGAGATTGAAAGCTGGCGTGTTAGAGCGCGCAATGATCTCATTCATAAATGACGCACCAGGCTAGAAGCATTGAACTCGTCTCTGACATCTTATTTATTCTGAGGTCCTGGGTAGAAAAGCGGCACTGACATACCTACCACCTCACACAGCTCCTCACGGATATTTTAGTAAATACATGCATGATGTGGTAGGCATTGAGCCTTAGGCAACGTACCCACTGCGAGGACGGCGCCGTGGATAAAGCGCTGCACACCCTCGCTTATGTACGGAGTGGAGTGGCGAGCGTACCGCTCTAAGAGTCCTAAATTGGCCCGGTGGCGTCGCTGTCTATTATAGTTTACGCTATGTTAGACAGCGAAGAAAATTGGTTCGGCTGTTGTTTTGAGGTCAACGGCTATAAGAAAAGCGCTGCGGGTGCCAGAGCGGGGTGGCCTAACACTTCTAGTATGCCAACCTCGTACGCGTGGCCGACGATGGAAGCTTTATGACAGCCGTGAGACTGACTAAGACGCACCCCTCGTGTTCAGGCGTCGCGGCATTGAAGTTTCGGTGGGTAATATTTAGACCCCCAGAGTCGAGACTGTTGCAGGTAGCTGTTGTACGCTAAGAAGGAACATCCCAGGGTTTTAGTGGAAGAATCCCACATAATCACTCAGATTTTTTTAATTGTGGAAATTCTCCAAAACCACCCTGTGACTTACCATCTGCCTATGGCCGTAAGTCCTGGAGACGCCCTTCGAAGAATGTTCTCAGAGCTTCCGACAGACTTGGTTTGTCTCTATAGCAGACTTTTCCCGCAGTCTAGTCCATCCCACTTCTTACGGGGGGGGGGGGATCGTGGGATCAAGAAAGATTTTGTGGCTCTTTAAAAATGTTGTAATTTAAAATCATCATTTTTGGCTCTTCCGACTCGGAAGGTTGCCGACCCCTGCCCTAGGGGGACGAAGTCAAGGGGACGAACGGGAATACTCCGTATCAGGTTCCACTTTCCTAAAATACACAGTATCAACAAAATATTTTTAATTCCATACATATTATAAAACTGTAGAAAGTCCAAAATCAGTGCATTCTTTAATCCTGGGGTCATCCTTTCGAGGGCCTAGGGCTCTCAACCGTAGGTATTAGGTAGGGAACGTCTCGCATTTAGTCGGTAGGAGTCCGGCAGAGCATCCATGTAGGATGTTCCTCATGTTAAAGAAAGGGCATTCTTTAATCAATACTAAATACTGAAGACGAAAACGACATTGAAATAAAAAAATGTCTTTCTGTCTGTATCCCGATTAAGTATCGCAATTAGAGCTACTGATCCGAGGAAGCCGTTTTTTAACGTGAGGAAATATCCTTCATTGATGCTATGCCGGACTCCTACCGACTAAAAAACCTCACGTAACGCCCAACAGCCTACGATTGGTAAGCCCTCGGGAGGATGTCCCAGGACTCTCAACAGACCTACGGCTACCACTGTGCCTCGCCTAGGGGGTGGTTCTGGTGCCATCCCACGTCTTTGGGGGGTTTTCGGGTGTCATCCCGCTTCATGGGGGGGGGGGGTATGCATGAATCCTTCACGTCACGCTGCCGCTTAGGCCCGCTTCTGTTAGGACGGTGAGCAGCCCCCTCACCGTCCTCAGCCCCCCGGTTATGGAGGCCGATAGTCTTCGGCGAAGACACGTCGGTGGCGCCCAAGCCGCCAACTGCGAGCTCGGGTGGGAGAGTTCTCTCCCGCTCCCGCCTTGCGCCTCTATCACGAGCATGACCTGCTCGCAGAAAGAGGCGCCGGAGTCCCACTTACTCCCGCTGGAGATTTTGGCTGGCACCATCTTCTCGAGCGAGAGAGTGTCTACGTCCAGACCTGCCACGAGGACCTGGCACTGTTGCGCCCACGCCGTGCACTCCACTAGCGTGTGGAGCGATGTGTCATCGCTGCGGTCCTCGCAGTGCTGGCACTCGGCCGTGGTTTCACTTTATCGTCATAGATACTTACCGAAGCTACCGTGCCTAGTAAGTATCTGTGGCAACCGGTAGAAGAGAGCACCGTGTCTCCTCTCCAGCCACTATCCGAGGTAGGCTTTAGAAAACTTTTGATATCGATATTATCCTTTGGAACAGAGGATGAAGGACGAAAGGGTTTTTCATTTGTAATTTCTAAACGCGAGTCCGATTTGAAATATTTTTGGCGTACCGTAGGCTTTTAGGCGTTACGTGAGGTTTTTTAGTCGGTAGGAGTCCGGCATAGCATCCATGAAACATTTTCCCTCACGTTAAAAAAAGGTGTATAAAAGGATAACTATTTCTTTATCAGACTCTTAGGAGCATGTGAAACTGCCATGTTTGTTTAATCACAAAGAGGCTAATGATTAAGTGTATTCTAAAATTATTCAGTCCACGTCGGAGGCGCGCAAACACCCTAGTTTAGGATGACATACATGCATACATATAGTCTCGCCTTTATCCCCGAAGGGGTAGGCAGATGCATATTATATGCCCACATTTCACCTTTTAAGATTTTGTCCCACGTAATAGGTGGTGAGCCGTATTGCCGTGTTGGACACTCACATTTAAAGGAACCCTTGAATTCTAGGTTTAGCGAAAGTTGAGATTTCTGAACTACAAAACCCTAAATGTTGAAACTTGTGTCGAACTATCCTTAAAGTAGGTACTCCCTTTCCGACGCTAAAAAATATTTGAAATCGGACCACGCGGAGTATCGGAATCAAAAATATTTTGATTGCTCGCGGTTCTGGGGACAAGGAAACAACACTATAAACCTATTTATGTGTTTATTAAGTATATCGCACGTCCTCTGAAAAACTGTTATAACACAGAAATATTACATTTTTAGATATTGCTATACTTAAGTTCAGTTTTCCATACTAAATCATTCAATAAAACCGCCACAACGATAACGTTAAAAAAAGTCGCTAGATGGCACAACTGACAGTTTTTTAGGGAACGATTATCGACTTGACCCAATCCACAACAGTGCCGCATCAATGCTTGCAACAGGTGAACGCGTATTTAAGCTGCTGAAAAACGTCTTAAGCTGTGATACAACTATATTGAAGGTAAGACTTTTGGCTATTATTTTGTTTCATATGGAAAAAAACTGTCGTAAGATAAAATAATTCTGTCTTTTACTAGAAACACAATTGAAGTTATATTATTATGTAACGTAAAAAAGTGTCATAGCACAAGTTATGGCAATATCATCGTCAAATTATTCCCACGTTCACAATTTTGTTGAACAGAAAACAGTAGTAATATGAGTTCTGGCACTTTTATAAAATTTATTTTTTTAATATTATTTATATTCAGTTATAAATACGATGCCATTCCCGTTCGTCCTCTTGACTTCGTCCCCCTAAGGGGACGAACGGGAATTCGTTATTTTATTTTCCCGATGGTCCCCTTAAATTTTTTGGGGGGACGAACGGGAATAATTTTTTCATTCTTTATTTAGTTCTATTGCTCCCAACAAATAATGTAAGACAGGTAAAAAAACAAATTTGAAATTTCATTTTTATTTACAAATGAAGATCTTCGAAACAAATGAAGATCGACAAAACAAATGAAGATCGACAAAACAAATGACGGTCAGATAAACAAATGACGATCGAAAAAACATATGCAGATCAATAAAACAACAGACTATAAGCAAGTTTATAAGGTCAAAAACTACTTGCAGCCATATTTTGTAATCTAGATGCGAAAGCCATTCAAAAAAATAGGTGCAAGCAATTCTCGACCTTAATGACACTTATCTAAAAATGTGCTTTTAGACGTTTATAGACATCACGGATCACGATTATTGAAAAATAAATAGATATTATGCATGCTCATAAGATCGAAATTTGCTTGGACCCTCGTTTGTATTCTAGATGCGATAAACATTCAAACAATAGGTCCAAGCAATTCTTTACCTTATGAACATGCATAATATTTATTTATTTTTTACATATACATGATCAGTGATGTCTATATACGCCAAAAAGCATATTTTTGGAGAAGTGTCATTAAGGTCGAGATTTGAATCATTTGTTTTGTCGATCTTCATATGTTTTGACGATCTTCATTTGTTTTGCCGATCTAGACTATTATAATACAGACAAGCTCTAACGTGCACATTCTGCGTTGTGTACATTTTGCGAGTTGTGTACATTTTTCGTTTTGTACATTTTGCGTGTGGTCCTCATTTTGAGTCTGCTCTGAAGGGGATTTATGTATATATTTTTACAAATGTCTATTCGACTGTACCTCAATTCTTAGTCATTTTATAATTCCGGCATTAAGAAAATTTGTCACTTTGGTTTTCAGGCATTTTGGGACTAAGTCAAACTGAGATTCAGACATATGTAGGAAAATGAAGTAATGGGATTTAGTCTATACGAACCGGAAGGTTTTGTTTCTATCGATCTTCATTTGTTTTCGATCGTGGTTTATTTATCCGACAGTCATTTGTTTTGTCGATCTTCATTTGTTTTTTTTTTCATTTGTTTATCGTCATTTGTTTTATTTTTCATTTGTTTTGGATCGAGGGGGACGAACGGGGGACGAATGGCACTTAATCGAAGAACATATTCCCATTCGTCCCCTCTTGAGTTAGCAGGGGGACGATCGGGAACTGATTAAATATTATTTTTGTGAATTCCCATTCGTCCCCCTTGGGGGGACGAAGTTGAGGGGACGAACGGGAATACTCCTATTTTTCGCATTACATATATTATTTGAATTATTTGTTAATTCAAATTGACACATGAATGAATAACAGTCGCATTGTATTTTGTTAACCTGTTAATCCATAGTATTGTACTGTTAACTACATAACTATTATTATTATAATTCTAATGTTATATTTTTAGGTTACCTACAACTGTTTGTTGCAAACATGTTAAGAAAGCTGTACCTACTAAAAAAAGGCTACGACTAGGAAACAGTCACGAAGAAAACTATAATTTTGCAGCAGAACAAAACGGTAAGATTCAAATAGTAATGTTTCAACGATCTTTTGAAACACTCAGTTCTGGCGAAAATTCTCTCTACTGTGTATGAGTGGCAACATTGCCCGGCACGAGTTTTTCGGTATCGGAATGAAGAGGGTGAGATCAGGTTGAAGAGCTCCTCAGAACACTCGCCGTGATACATTCGGTAGTAGGCAGCCAAGGACGCTATGGTTCTTCGCTGCGCTAACGGTTCGAGGTCTCCCGTTACCTCAGGACAACCAATTATTCGGATAGCACGTCTCTGCATAGCGTCAAGCGCGTCTAGTAAGTACCTCGCGGAGTCATCCCAAAGGTGAGAACAGTATTCGACGCAGGGACGAATCTGCGTCTTGTACAGTAAACATCTCTGATGTGGCGTGAAGTACCGTCTCACCTTATTTAGGACTCCAAGCTTCCGCGAGGCCAGCCCAATACAGCTCTCTATGTAGTTTTTGTGATTGAGCTCAGACCAGACGTCTATACCGAGGATCTTCAGGTTGTACTTTAGTGGAACCGTAATGCTCTGAAGAGAGGGTAGGGCTAGGAATGGGGACTTCTTAGCTGTAAGCGCACACGCCTGTGTTTTTCCGGGAATGAACTCGACCAGGGGGCCGAGTCTGCTATTTTCCATCAAAAAGCCGGTCCAGTGCGATTCGATTACGATATTAAAGCGATTGGTCCTAAATTTGCTAGTCGCGTAAATCTTGTCTATCGCCACTATAGAACATCGATAGAATATAAATAGAATCGCAAAAGCAGAGACAAGGGCTTTATTTTTGTTGTTTTGACTCTTGTCAGTCAGTACTAGTAGGTGTTTTTTAGGTTATCTACAAATTACATAAAAGAGACTTTTGTAGAGAATTACAATGTAAAATTGTGAACTTTACCTATAAACAAACGTGAACTTTATAAACGGCTTCAAAGCAAAGAGTGACAGTGTTATCCAGAAGAACTATCAATCAAATCAGCCTATCGCAGTCCACTGCTTGACGTAGGCCTTTGCCAATTTACGCCACAATTCACAGTCCTGCGCCTTCTGCATTCAGTCCCAGCCTACGACCTTTACCAGGGTCGTCGGTCCATCTAACGGGTGACCCCACGGTTGCCGAGACGCGGTTGGAAGAACTATACAGAAATTTGAGACAAAACTCAAATGTAAAAAACTGGTCCAGCAATGAATTTTATTTTGAAGAAAGGGCTTTGGATGCTAAAATTCATAGATTAAACACAGGAGACTGTATATTTTCATATACATATATAACAGCAGATTCAAGTCTTCTACAAATACATCTTTACAGAAAAAATATTGAACAATAACCTCATGATAACTCAAGATTGTGAATAGTGAAAGTTTTTATCTACAAACAACTACTCTGTCATATGGAAGTTGGTTTTTAAATTGATTAACACTAGTGTAACTACTCAACGGACTTAAAAAGTTATTTCATCATTGTGAAATCATGGTATTCCACAGCAACTATGTGATATAGCCAAACAATCTCAATACAGACAGCTTTTATTAGTGCTCGTGTGTGATAGATAATATGATGGATACTAAAAATAAATATGCTATTATCATTTTGTTAAAACTCAAGGAAGCTGAGCAGTGATAATTTTAATAGATCTTGTATTTACTGGCATGTATGGGTTCATAGTATGACACAGGTAAAGCCGTCAACTACAGCTAGTATGTTGGATTATGAAAGAGTAATGTGCATGTACAGAGATCTTGGCCATCCAAGCCTGCCATGAGGAGAAGCCATGCCTTCGATTCCAATGACCAATGCACTAGAGCTAGACTAATGTCAATTTGTTGTTTTGACTGGCCTCGTGGTTACTACTCTAACCACTAACATGTAACTCACATACTAACTGTAACTGTAATGTGTAGTCAAGTACTCCGTCTACGGATTTAGAGGTTGTGGGTTCGATTCCCACCCAGGTCAAATCTCTTTGTGTGATGATTATATTGCTTTGTTGCGTCTGGGTGTAATTTATCTATAATAAGTATGTATATAGAAATATAAGTATGTCTATCAGGCGTCTAGATCCCATAGCACAAGTTTATAGCTTAGTTTGGGCTAGACGGTGTTGTGTGAGAATGTCCAACAACAATTTTTCTATTAATACCTCCTCAAAATGAAATTGGGTAAGGCCTAGGTCTGAGCATAGTGGTAGACTGTAATAGGGTTATTTGATAGTGGGAACATTAAAAATGATGAAATATGGAAAAATATTTTTAATATTCATATTTTACAATTATTGTTTTTACATTATCTTCATCTTGCCAAAAATACTATTGTAATAGCCACGCTGCTTGAAGATCAGGGTTAACACTTCAATTTTCAACTCGAGTATCCTGAAATAGATTACAATACAATTAGTTTTATTTCAGCTATTGCAAGCTTGTGAATTATGATTGATGATTAAAAAGTGATTTCAAAATGTTGTTAAAAGGAAATGAGATTTATCTGATAGAAATATTAAATGACTGTGATTTTAAGTGTCAAACATTGATTTAAATAAACAATTTTACCAATTTTGTCAACTCTTATTTACCCACCTCATGTTTCCATGGCCATTGTGAGTTCTTCTTCTAAAGGAGAGATAGGAAGTACTACAGATGTTTTATAACACAGTTATGCCATGCACAACATGCATTAACAATCTTCCCTGCTATTTTGAGACCATAATGTAATGAATGTACTCGCAGCAAATATCTGCAATTACCATAAAATGGTAAGGACTTAATCATCTTCACCAAGCTTGATGATCTGGATCACATTTATTAGGGTATTAGGAGCACTGTGAGTTGACCAGTTTTGTATCAGCATTGTTAGATGTGAATGTGACTTTCATCGGGCTGCTCTCCAACCAAACCAGTCCTTGTCCGTCGGTGTACTGGTGCACTAGGTACTTGCCAGTTACTTTAAATTTGGAACCGGAAGATAGTTTGTAAACTCAGAATTTAAATGATCTGTTAGAATATTGACCAATTAGTAATGAAGTCTCATACTCCCATCAACACTACTTACAGGTGGGGTTTGCTTGGAATGGTACCCTACAGTAGAGTTCAAAAAGTGATTGATTTTTTATTTATACCCAAGTATACTCTAATATTCCCATTTAACACCTGACTTATTTCAGTTTCTTGAGAGTTTATAGGTATATAAGTCATTAGGGATGCCTATATAATTTAAAACCTGCAGTCTCTATACCAATATTATTAGGTATGAGGAAAGATTAGGATGTTTGTTTGTTTGCATCGGAATAGGCTCCAAAACTTCTGGACCGATTAATAAATTCTTTCAGTGTTGGGAAGCTAGACTCTTCCCGGTGAACATAGGCTATATTTTAGTCCCATATTCCCTTGGGAACAGGAGCTATGTGGGTGAAACGGTGAAAATATGCTGTGCACCCAGGTAAACTGGGTATTTTAAATGTTCATAAAAACTGTAAAAAACAATTAAGTAAGTATATTGGGAATTGAGTGTACATAGGTAAGTACCTATGTACTAAAACAATAATAACTACCTACTGTAAGTATTAGAAATGTGACTTGTATTTTAGATATGAGTGATTGTAAAGAATATTGGACAGTACTTACAGAAAATAGATGCATGTCAATTGCATACATGTCTTCATACTATTTTGCTGATCTTGTTGAGTTTGACTGCCTCTGTGGCGCAATCGGTAGTGATACCGCCTGTGGCGCTGGAGGTCGTGGGTTCGATTCCCACCGAAGACAAATATTTGTGTGACCCATAAATGTTTGTCTCAAGAGTCTGGGTGTTTCTATGTATAATATGTATGTATTTAAAAGTATATAAGTATTAATATCCGTGGTCTGATACCCATAACACAAGCAGGTTATTCCTAGCTTACTTTGGAATCAGATAGCGTTGTGTGAGATGTCCGTGAATATTTATATTTATTTATTATTTATTAGTTGGCTACTTGGAATAGTTGCCATTTATGTATCTATAACTAATAAAGTTCATTGACCCTGCGACAATGGCTCACTCACAGCTCTAAATTCACTTTTTGGAGACTTATTATAGCACTACGACCATCCAATGTATGAGTGAAATAAATAAAGTCTGCTTCGGATAAAACTTACAATTAATGAATCTTCATCATTTTGATGTAAATTGTAAACTTGCTTCTATTTAGTTTATCTGCAAATTGGTTAGGTAGGTAATTTAAACAATAATACCTATTGTATGTATACCGAACGAAAATAACCAGCCTCGCACTTTCTATTTCTAGCTGTCAAACATTAATTACGCGACTTCCAAAACAAATCCCATCAAATATTAGCACTTAGCAGACTACGCATAAATGTCAAATACACTGGCGATTCTATCGAGAGGCCATCGGTCGACCATAATCGCACTTCAATAGAAACAAGATAGAAGCTATCGAGTTAGCGAATACGAAAACTGTCAAATTGTACCGATGAGCTTCTATTTTGCTACGATATCTATTCTATTCTGATGCGATTGAAATAGCAGACTCGGCCCCCAGGTTGTCTGAACCCCATTTGGCAATGCGTCCCAGGTCCCGGTCGAGATACACCACGAGTTGCCGTCTCTTCGGCTCCACGTCATCCACAGGACGGCCAGAATATCTCGCATGCAGAGTACTATCATCCGCATAACAATGAATGCACCCAGGGGACAGCATGTCATTGATATGCAGAAGGAAGAGAGAAGGGAACAATACCGATTCTTGTGGTACTCTGGCATTTATCTGCAAAAAGCCAGAAGCCATCTAAGCTAAAGCTGGCCAACAAGCGGCGTAACTGAGGCGACAGACCATAAGCCGGCAGCTTGGAAAGAAGCGACGCATGCCATACCCTATCAAAGGCTTTAGCGATGTCTAGGTCAATAGCGAGAGATTCACCGTGCCTCTCCATAGCCTCACCCCAGGTGTGTGTTATGTACGCTAGGAGGGTACCCGTTGATTGTTTCGGCCTAAAGCCTTATTGACGATCGCTAATAAGCGAGTGATCCTCCAGGCAGCGCATGAGTTGTTTGTTGATAATTAGCTCGAACGCCTTGCAGATGACGGTGGTTACGGCTATGGGGTGATAGTTAGCTGGATCCGACGGATACCCTTTCTTGGGGATCGGTTGGACGTTCGCCTCCTTCCAAGCCTCCGGCACTTCCCCCGACGATTATGAAAGGCGATTCAGGCGTGTGAGATTCGGCTGCACATTTCCTCAGCACCACCGCCGGAATGCTATCAGGACCACTGGCTTTCCGCGTGTCAAGTGACCGTAGCACCGCTCGCACCGTTAAGATTTACAATGCTAAAAGGCTGATTTTATAATTTTTAGTTTAATATTTAAATTGTGTAATGCCTATTGAGTTTTAAGAAATGTTGTTTAGCTATTAAAATTATGGTATAAATACAAATAAAGCAGTGTATAGATTGCAATTATGTTTTATTGAACCTAATTGAATGTAAAAAAGTGTCATATTATACCCTTTTTATATTTTTTGTTGAAATAGTCATATAATATTATTTACAAAATCGTGCTTTTTACAATACTCTCCCCTTGGCTTCTAAATATAGCACCAAATTAAAGAGTCAGTTGATATCAACAGTAAGCCATTTAATCACTACAGCATTGACAAGTCTAAAAAAAACTTTAAATGCTTATATCTCAAAACTACAATTTTTGGGTTACGACAGTTTTTTTGAGGACGTGCGATATGTAAGTAAGTAAATAATGTTTATTTATACCGTATATACAATGATATTTAAGTAAAGATATGCTACCTTCATACAAAACAGCGTTCAGTTATTGTTGAGTTATAATTTCACGTGCTTACCTATCGGTACCTAATAGATTTCATCTATGAATGCGATAGAGAATACAAAACGTTTAAAACAGAGAGGGATAGCTATCTGTGTCGTTTTGCACACAGCAGCAGACCACAACACGGCTTGTTTCGCTCGCAGCTATTAGCAGACTAAATGAAAAAACAACAATTGTGTGACTTTGTCCGCAACAGTTTTTGAGCGCTAATGCGATATCTACCTCTTTTTTACTATAACATCATTGCGTATATATATATTTACGTACATATTTATACCTATCAAGAATTAATAGATTATATATTCTTTTAGTAATTTTGTATGTATATTAATTTAGTTCTAACACATTCCTTACACACTTTTAAAATTTCTTCTTCATTCTTCATGTTCTCCTTTCGCTGGTCTGCTGGGGGATATTTCATAAAGAAATAAGCAGTACCATTGTATAGTAAGTTGAACTCATCAGTGCGCGCGGCGCTATGTGTGCGTGCGCTAGTAATTATACAGCTTTCATTTGTGTGCCAGTGACGCAGCCGTCTTCACAGAGTACATTTGTTTATTATGAGATAGAGACGTTACTCGACTTATTGACGACACCAGCGGTGCCAAGCAGTCTTTGCAGGAAACTCTCTGCGTGGCCGCAAAATAAAAATTATAATAAACAAAAAGCATACAGCGTCATCTACCACGTTTTGAAGGCAACTCTTACGTTATAATGAAACAAAATTAAATATCATGACAAGTCTCAATGTAACTGCAACGTTGACATCCTGTGTAAGTTGGTTACATTATAATCCATTACACAGTGTTCTAAGTGATAATACCATAGGTACAGTCGTTAAAGAAAATGTCTAGTTTTTCACGGAGAAAATGTTTAAGAAGTCAGATAAATATTTTTGATGTGTCAATTCGATGTAATTAATATTTTTTATCACTACATATATTTATTATAAAACAAAGTTCCCGCCGCGTCTGTCTTCACGACAAACTTAAAAACTACTGCATTGATTTTCATGCTGAGATCACCAATGATTCTTGAGAACGGTTTGCGTATATAATTTGTTGAGTTTGTTTGACATTGACTAAAATATAACGATATTAGTCGGAGATGTCGGAAAAAAATCAGGTGTATGGGAGCTTTTAACGAAAACGTTGCCTAAACCCTTCGAGGCATAACAAAGTAATGTATGGTAGAATTGTGTAACATATAAAGGCCTACAGAATAGTCGAAAAATGATAGAGCTCCAAATCCTAATGCAGAAAAAAATAGAAATGCAGAGATGATGGTCGACAGAAAAAAACATTGCTTATACTGCTCGTTCGCTCTAACTTTGCTGTTCGGCTCCATACTAAAGTCGAATTTTTATTTAGACGAAGTAAATTAACAGCAATTAATGTCACTTCTTCATACAATGTTGCGTATTTTCTATGACGAAGTGACATTAGCTACTGTCAATTTACTTCGTCTAATTAACAATTCGGGTATACGCCTCTACGCCAGCGGCAAAGTTAGAGCGAACGGGTAGTACAGTAAATATGACAATAATTTTACTGTATGACTTAATTTAAAAAGTAAAAAGACCATACTCTACATACATCTAAAAAAACTGTGGAGGGTCGAGAGTCTGTACAATTGGAAGACAATTTGAAAATTTTAATTGTAGGGCGTTCTCTAATCGATACATACTGAAGCCGAAAATGTAATTGAAAATTTTCATGTCCGTCTGTCTGTCTATCTGTATCCCGATATCCCGAATAAGTATCACGCTGAAACTACTGAATTGATTTAAATGAAACTTGGTACAATCTGAGCTTATGATCCGAAGAAGGTTCTGGGATACTTTTGATCCCGATATTTTGCGCGGTTCCTTTGGGAGAGGGCAGGGCAGTTTTAGACGCTGCTTGATGAGTCTGATGAAGAAATACCTCTCCTTTCGTACACCTTATGTGACGTAAACGAAGTTGCAAAGGTCAGCTAGTTTGTTATAAGATTGATGACATTTTTCAGCCACATGGCTTAAAAGTTCTTCGGCTACCACCGCGGCACCGTATCATCCTGAACTAAACCCAATCGAAAATGTAGGGGGAATTAAAAAAACATATAGGTAATGCCTCGCATAGCATCGAACAAAATGTGATGGGAATAATGAAATTAATAAACGAACGTTAAGGTCAAATTGATGAAGAGATGGGGCGTAATACAAAGTAGAAGAATACCTTGGACATTTTGATATGGAATTTGAATTTATAATTAACCTTGTAGAGAGCAGCGAATCTTAAAATTTCTCAATTTTATTCTTATAGTAACGATACATATTAATAGTTTAACATACATTTCACCCATTTCATTGTTTTTATTTTTTATTTTAGTTAAACAAGTGTTTTTGTACTTTACTGTACCTCTCGTCACGCACACGAAGTAACTGTGTTTAGACGAGGTTTACCCACACATAGGGCCGCGCGCAAAGATGAGTTGAACTTACTATACCTATCTTTCTTTATGTCGTGGTTCTTATGTTTGTTGTGTGTACATAAATAAATAAATAAAAAAAAATAAAGGACGGACAGGGACGAAGGACAGTAGTGTTTTCGAGACCTTGCCTTGTCCTTCCATCTTGACTACTGAAAATGCTGTGAAGCGAAACCGGTCAGGTTTATAATAATAAATATTGTGGAACAGTAGAAGGTGTCGTTTTCCTACTAACATTGGTTCCTAACCTTTTCAGATCGGTTACCCCTATGGCATGTTAGAGAAAAAGATTTTACCCCCAATTAAAAAAAAATCAAAAAAGCAATTCAGGCAATGAAAAATATCTTAATTTTCGTTTGGTTTCCGTCTGGAGTGCTTCGTCGTGGACACGATCATACCCCAACGAGCAAAAAGCGGTTTTATAATTATCCTAAGACCAATTTTCAATAGACTTATAACGAACTCATAAGAGCTTACAAGCCCGGAAAAGGGCCCACTTTATTAGTGTATTCAGTTTTTTAACAGTCTAATAGTACCCTCATGGAATTCAACTAACGACTGCAACAGCCGTGTAGCGGCATTTTGTAAAACCATACAATCCTACCAAATCTATTAATAGTCTCTTAAAAAAACTAAACTAGATTGTTATGCACTTTACAACTGTTCTACAAGTTCTGATTTCGTTCATTTCGTTCAGTCAATCATTCAGTTTTCAATATTGGGAGTTACACACTCCGTGTACATAATACTAAAAACTTTATTAAAATACTTACTAATAATATTTTGGACATTAATAAGCCAACTTATATGATAATTTTTCAGAGTCCTCGTATTTCATGATGTTAATCAAAAACGTAGTGGGAACTCGTATTTCTCGTGCAACATACCAAGTTTCTGGTGAAAATTTTAAAGCCCCTCATAAAATAAGTAATTATACATTCGTATTAATTATTTTAAAATAACAAAATGTTCTCCATTAGTCATTTTCGGTAGCCATTTTTAGTTTAGCATTTGGAAGTGTTCTACTATACCTCTATAGACAAACTCGGTTCTATAATGTCTCATAGCCGCTGCATTCACTCGCCATGTTTTTATCTTTTGGGGATCCGTGGTGAAATAAGAAAAACACTAAATATACAACCTAATATTGAAATAACACCTGTAGGTGGTATTTGTGTTCATAAATATAAGCAGGTATGTATTTATTGACGATTTGTGTAAGTAATTAATATTTTTTTGAGTTAATGCGCCTTTGCTCTAATACTAACAGTACAAGTTTGTCATATTTATTCATGAGCATAATCACCACCTAAGTGGTTTGGTGTTAGTTCTTCTGTATTTGAGTCATAGTCCAATATACGGAACCCTTGCCAGGTTTTGTGACTTGAACTTCACAAGGTCGTACTGCGAATAAAAATAACTATTTCGGCCCAAACCACCTATTGCAAGAGTAAATAATCATATAATGACTTTACCAACGAATCAACAAGTGTGTCTTTGACAATAACAGTATTGAACTTAGCTCGTATAAAATCATAACACTTGTGGCAAGTATGTTATTAGTAAAAGTAGTATCATAATAAGCTCGCATTAAACTAGATTCAAATACGACTTACAAATGGTTTTATAAAACTATTTTATTTGTAACGGATTCAAATACTGCACTTATTAGCGCTTATAAAACTAAGTAACAAGTGTAAATGGAATCGAGTGTATTTACACTTAATAAAGCTTTAATAGGAGATTCGGGTCTATAGTAGCCTAATAAGCAATCTTAAAAACGCTTACAAGTGCTGGTTATAAGAACCTTCATTCTTAAGTCTGATTGCTCTTACTAAAAGCTTTTACAAGAGGGTGCGGCTTATAGGGATCTGCATACATAGTATTATAAGCCCTTAAAAGGCTAATTATCAGAATAATCGTGATCAAAAACCAAATAGCATTTTCTGAGACGCATATAAGAGTAATTGCGAACGCCAAAATCAATATAAGAATCTTATAAGTGTCTTATTCCTATAACATATGTGTTCTGAGACTATTTTGCTTGTTGGGACGCATTCGAGATCTGACGGAGGAAGCAATATCGCAGAGCGAGGTGGTGATGCCGGTGTCTCTTGACATCGCCATCGCCTTCAACACTTTGGCCTGGAGCTGCGTTAGGGAAGACCTTATTTATCACGGCGTGCCTCCCTACCTCCGTCGAATTGTCGGGGCTTATCTTTCCGAGAGGGCCATAAATTACCTGAGCTGGCTAGGGTCGATTCAGCGAGATTCAGCGGTGTTCCGCAGGGATCGGTTCTAGGACCGGTTCTGTGGAACATCGGGTACGATTGTGTGCTGCGCGGCACGTTGCTTAGAAGTGTCGACGTAACGTGTTACGCCGATGACACCCTCGTTACGGCGCGAGGAGCAACGCACCGAGACCAGGCGTTGCTCAAGTTGTGGGTCAAATGCGGCCGCTGGGTCTTGAGGTCGCCCTTTACCAATCCGAAGCTCTGTGCTTTCACGGACCTTGCAAGAGGCCACCTGCGGGATCCAGCATAAAGGTAGGAAGCGTCAGCATCGGTACTGAGCCCTCGATGAAGTATCTGGGGTTCGTTCTCGATGGCCGATGAGACTTCAAACACCACTTCCGAAGTTTGGTCCCAAAACTGAGGGGCAACAGCCGCACTCTCGCGGTTGTTGTCCAACATAAGAGGACCCAACACTCCCTGCAGGAGACTGCCTTGGGATAATGCGGAGTGCTTTACTTTTATCGCTATACGTGGCCCCGTATGAGTGGAGACTTTAACGGCCCGCAATGCGGCTGTACTACTTAGCCTACAGAAGGCTATGGCCGTCAAGGTGATAAGGATATCGCACGACCTCAGGGGGACACAGGGAAACCACGGCTGAGAGCCAGCACTGCGAGGAACGCAGCGAGGACACAGCGCTCTACACATTGGTGTAGTGCACAGCATGGGCGCAACAGCTCCAGGTCCTCGTAACAGGTCTGGACTTGGACATTCTCTCGCTGGAGACCATCTCCTGTAGAGAATATGGTCCCATGATCTCCAGTGGGAGTAAGTGGGACACCGCTGCGTCTTTCTGCGGGAGAGAACTCTACCACCCGAGTTCCGCAGTCTTTGGACAGGACGCTGCAGACTTTTCTTCGCCCAAGACTATCGGCCTCCATGATCGGGGGCTGAGGATGGTGGGGGCTTTTTAATTTCAAAATTAACACTTCTTTTATTTTTAACCCCCGACGAAAAACGAGGGGTGTTATAAGTTTTAATAACTGTGTGTCTGTCTCTAAGCAACGGGCCGCGCTGCGCCCTCGTCGCCGAATCGATGCCAGCCAGCTCGTACGTTATGGCCCTCTTGGAAAGATAAGCCCCGACAATCGACGGAGGTAGGGAGGCACTCCGTGATAAGTAAGGGCCCTAACGCAGCTCCAGGCCAAAGTGTTAAAGTCGATGTCAAGAGACACCGGCATCACCACCTCGTTCTGCGATATTGCTTCCTCCGTCTGGTCTCGAATGCGTATGATCGCGTCCACGACGAAGCACCCATGACGGAAACCAAACTGGTTACCCGCGAGATCTAGCCCCAAGCGTGTGAAGTGCCCGACGAGGGGCTGTGCAGCGCTGTGATTATTACGAACAAGCAGTTTTCATCGTTTTTAGTCATCGGAATTTTTTTCAAACTAGATGAGATCCCGAAAATTCCGGGATCTCGCAGGATTGATATTTCTAATCCTGCGGGATTTTGAATTTGCGATCTCGTGTCGGGATTGCATTCCCTAGTTCAGATGGTTTCTGGATTTGTTTTCAATGTTACCAGAGTTGAGAAGCCACTCTCGCATCATAAAGTGGTAGCAAACGGTACCAACATGTTCAGAGTTCTGTTAGCAATGATAGGGTTTTCTGAAGCTGTTTTTCGCCAAAATCCTCGCTCCACACTTCACTGAGATTTTACGAACACGAGAGATCGCGATGCCGCGTACCTACCTAGGTATTTGTTTTATACTTACAATCATATTTTTACTCATCTATTTTGGGCATCACCTCTGTTACCCCCATACAATAGCTGTTTTACCCCCCCAGGTTCGGAACCGAGGTACTAAACTATCAACTCGATCTCGTTCAAACAAATTTTCGTTGGTAGTTTTTATGGCAATGTACATCATATATTTTTTTTAGATTTATCATTCTCTTAGTTTAGAAGATAGAGGGGAGGGACACACATTTTTCCACTTTGGAAGTGTCTCTTTCGCAAACTATTCACTTTAGAAAAAATGATGTTGGAAACCTCCATAGCATTTTTGAAGACCTGTCTATATACACCTCACACGTATGGGTTTGATGAAAAAAAAATTTAGAGTTTCAGTTCTGAGTATGGGGACCCCCAAAATTTACTGCTTTTTTCTAGTTTTATATAAAAATCTTGATGCGGTTCACAGAATACATCTACTTACCAAGTTTCAACAGCATAGGCCTTGTAGTTTCGGAGAAAAGTGGCTGTGACATACGGACGGACAGACCGACAGACAGACAAGACGAATCTATTAGGGTTCCGTTTTTGCCATTTGGCTACGGAACCCTAAAAACGGGACTGTCTGTGTGATTTTGAAGATTTTTGGTACGGAACCCTCCATGCGCGAGTTCGACTCGCATTTGGCTGGTTTTTATTTAAAATACAATTTGTATGATTCTTCTTAGACCAATTTTTAGGGTTTCGTAGCCAAATGGCAAAAACGGAACCCTTATAGATTCGTCATGTCTGTCTGTCTGTCTGTCCGTCCGTGTGTCACAGCCACTTTTCTCCGAAACTATGAGGTTTATGCTGTTGAAACTTGGTAAGTAGATGTATTCTGTGAACCGCATCAAGAATTTTATATAAAACTAGAAAAAAAGCAGTAAATTTTGGGGGTCCCCATACTCAGAACTGAAACTCTAAATTTTTTTTTCATCAAACCCATACGTGTGAGGTATCTATAGATAGGTCTTCAAAAATGCTATGGAAGTTTCCAACATCATTTTTTCTAAAGTGAATAGTTTGCGAAAGAGACACTTCCAAAGTGGAAAAATGTGTGTCCCTCCCCTCTTTCTTCTAAACTAAGAGAATGATAAATCTAAAAAAAATATTTGATGTACATTGCCATAAAAACTACCAACGAAAATTAGTTTGAACGAGATAGAGCTGGTAGTTTTTTTAATACGTCATAAACCGCAATTTCCGGTTAGTGAAATCACTACCACTGTGAACGTGTTAAAACATCAGTCAAAGTTACAACGAACTATAAGAACTTTTATATTATCTTACTTGCTGCTACGAAACCCTTTATGGGCGAGTCCAACTCGCACTTGGCCGGTTTTTATGATTTAATTACAAATGTGGAGTTTTAAGAGTTTATTCTATAAATATTTGTAGTAGGTAGGTACCTACCCACGTTTATGAAGTTACTAGCTGTTCCCCGCGGCTTCATCCGCGTAAAAGTCGTTATCGCGTAAAATCATTACCCTCCTTTTGCGCAGCCAGTTAAAAAGTAGCATGTGGACTCAAACTGTCTCTATACCAAATTTCATCAAAATGGGTTTAGCGGTTTAGGCCTGAAAACGTAACAGACAGACAGACAGAGTTACTTTCGCATTTGTAACTAGCTGTTCCCCGCGTCTTCGACCGTGTAGAAGTCGTTATCGCGCAAGATCATAACCCTCCTTTTGCGCAGCCGGTTAAAAAGTAGCCTATATCCTTCCCAGTGCCTCGAACTATACCTATCCCTTTACCAAATTTCATCTCAATCGCTCCAGCCGTTTAGGCGAAAGCGTAACAGATACACAGAGTTACTTTCGCATTTATAATATTATAGTAGGGATTAGTCTTACATAGGTACTCGTAATATGGGTGACGATCCTACGTCACCTGCTTGCTTCACTGTCGTATTGATTTGAATGCGGTCAATGGTGGTTGCAATAAACCACTCCGGATCTTTTTCCGTAGGTACTTTACTACGCTCGCTCTAATATTGTGTTATGCGCCGTGATAAACCCACCAGAACGGTTAAAGGACCTTGAAACGAGAAGCTGAACAGTCCCACGTGAACCGCCGGCCTGGATGAAGAGAAGAAGAGAGGGTATCGCAAAATTCTGGTCTTCGTTGCGATAACAAGCAGGTAGGACGTGGGTACGATCACCTCGTCCTACCTAGGTTTACGTTAGGCTTCACGCTGGATGTCAGCGGGGAACGGGGCGAGACGGCGATTTCGGCGAGAGTGCCGCGCCAGATTAGGTACAAGAGAGTAGGCACAAGAGAGTAAGCAACGTCGAACAAACGGCCGGGCACTGTTTGATATTGTGCGAGCGCAGTACTGCCTTCTTCTCTGCGGAGTTTTAATACACTTAACCCGCTTTTTGTATTACGCGCCACCATTTACTCAATTTCATAGTTCTAGGTCAATTGGTAGTACGCTATTAATTTTGATTCCTTAGATAAAGAGTGTAGGAATGCACGTTTTTTTACGACTTAAACATTAAAGCCGTAACTTTTTTCCGCGTTAACTTAGCTCATTTCTATAGCTACAAGAACCGTGGACTTAAATATATCTGCTATGTCTTTCCACTTGCTGCGATCTTGATATATGACTTTCGCTTCTTCTACACTCACTAATGTTTTCAAACGTGCTCACCGATTAAGGGTACTCCTGACTCTTGACCTGGCCTTATTTCTAAAGGTTTTCAATTTGGTCAATATACTTAAGTGCAACGCGGTCGACCCCTACCTAGAAATCTTTCCACCGCTGGAACAAGGCTGACTTTGTCTTAGGGCTGTACATTCAACTGGAAGTTAGATAGAGGATGAGAACTTTGACTATGAAGATAGTCAGAAACAAAGATTTGTCGTATGTGGTCGTATGT
This sequence comes from Miltochrista miniata, assembly GCA_933228765.1. NCBI lineage: Eukaryota > Metazoa > Arthropoda > Insecta > Lepidoptera > Erebidae > Miltochrista > Miltochrista miniata. The sequence continues at coordinate 30,617,189 of OW121754.1, read as the reverse complement.
TTTAAATAACCAAAGCCAGGAAAATATAATATTTAAAAAACTTACAAGCTGTCATGTCTGTCACAGCGAATGTCAAATTGTCAAAGTGACAATTGTGTTTTATGTCAACACAAACCAAAACAAAATTTCTATAGAATAATTTTTCGTAAATAAACACAAATAACAATATTTATCATGATGTTACTTTATGTACATGCATAATTAATTTAACTTGATGGTAAAGTTCGGCTCACAGAATATTTCTGAATTAGATTTGTATCGAATGTATTTATTTTGAATTAATGTAGCATTTAGAAACTTACACAAATGCAATGAAAGATAAACGTGGATATTACGATGTTTTTGTTAAAACATGCGCCAAACACCCGTCAAGAATAGCAGTAAGATACTACGACAATGGGAACTATAAAAATTATACATACTCCGAACTCTACGGAGTTTGCGAATACATTTCCCAAAACCTTCAACAACTGAAATGCAACAAGGGTGTGATTGGACTAATTTCAGAAAGAAATATCATTATACCATGTATGATCGCGGCGTAAGTATATTTAAACTGTTTGAAATGTATTTCAAAATGCAACACTTAACTATGTAGTTATGTAGTTCATTTTTTAGGGTTCCGTACCCAAAGGGTAAAGAACGGGACCCTATTCATGAGACTTCGCTGTCCGTCTGTCTGTCTGTCTGTCTGTCTGTCTGTCCGTCAGGAGGCTGTATCTCATGAACGGTGATAGCTAGAGAGTTGAAATTTTCACAGATTATGTGTTTTGGTTGCCGCTATAACAACAAATACTAAAAACAAAAACATAATAATATTTAAGGGTGGCTCCCATACAATAAACGTGTTTTTTGGCCATTTTATCTTATATATTAGGTAATAAGGTATCCTTCTCAATCTAAATATGATAGTTGGCTTGAACATATCATCAAGCTTATTTATTCCCTTTACACCATGCGAATTAAATGAATACTTTAGAAGGTATAGCACAATCAAATATTGCCCAACGAAATTAATTTCGTGTCGCCGTGATTGAACAATGTACGGGTCACATACTAATTTATTGTTCGACTTTCCTCGTAAATATTTTTCTTTAAAAAGCGAACAACGCTTTCAGTAGATTACTTAAGGTCGCTGTAATATTTCAAAGATAGCAATTTCGTAGGAAATAGTAAACAAAGAGACCGTATTTTAGATTTTTCTCCAGTATTAACAATTTACGTACAAACACACAATTCAATACATGCAACGATGTTGAGGCGTACCGTATTTATAATGTGTCATTCAAATGTCATCAATATTCTGAAAAATAAATTAAACATAGAGTTCTCAAACTCTTTTGGAAATACATACTGAACCTACCGTAGAGGATCTATAGGAGGATAACAGGATAGTTAACATCATAGAGCAACGCGGACTGTGCTATGGTGCTTAACAAACACCATAGAGCAATAAGTACTTGTTTTATAATTATGTAGTGTTATTATGTATTATGGGCAACCAGTAGACGCTTGAAATACTCACAGAATATCGAGCAGTGTATTTTCATAAGAAATAAATAATCCGAGGGCTAACGCGGGGCTCCCGACTGTTGGGCGTTAAGTGAGGTTTTTAGTCGGTAGGAGTTCGGCATAGCATCTATGAAGAATTTTCCCTCGCGTTAAATAAAAAAAAGAAAATAGTTGGCTCCCATGCAACATTAGACTTTTTTGTTTTTTGGTACGGAACCCTCCGTGCGCGAGTCCGACTCGCACTTGGCCGGTTATTTTCTCCTAATGAACCTATATCTACAAACTCAGCAGTTGAACTGTATAATTCTTTTGTTTTCAGCGCTCACAAATGTAGCACTACATTCATGTTTGTAGATCCTAGTCAAGATGTAGAGAGTATTGCCAAGCAAGTTGAATTTACAATGGTTATCACTATCAGGACTGGAGCTAATGGGAATAATTTGCAATTATTTGGCAAAAAGCCTGACCGAACTGTGACTGTGTTTGATATAGCAATAGATTTTTATGTCTGTGATTTCCCTTGCAATGCAAACAGTAAAATTTTACAGCATCATTCATATATAGCTATGACATCAGGCAGTACAGGAGAGCCTAAACACATTCAAGTACCCATACAGTGCTTACAACCAAATATTGATGACTTAACAAAAATGTTCAATATCAAACCTGATGATGTAATATTTTTTTCTACACCTCTTACGTTTGATCCTTCAATGGTTGAAATACTGCTAGCTTGCATGAATGGAGCATCACTCCTCATAGCACCAGATAAAGCTGATATACTGTTTCCTGTAAATAGTCAACACTCTGTAACATTTTGGCAAATAACTCCATCAAGATTTTTGCAATATTCAAATTCTGATATCCAGAATATAATATTGAGTGGGAACTCCACACTCAAGGTATTAGCTCTAGGTGGAGAACCACTAAGCAGCATTAAAAGATTGAGAGATTTAAAGCATCCTAAAAATCAAACAAAAATATTTACATTGTATGGTGTCACTGAGATGTCATGCTGGGCAACAGTCACAGAGCTAGAACTTTATAAACTTACAAATAACAAAGAAATACCTCTTGGAGAGTGTCTTTCTGAAACACAAATTGTTGTTGAACACCACAAGAAAGAAAATAAACATACAGGAAATATCATATTAGGTACTTTTTAAAATATAGAATACTAGATGAAATGTGAAATTCGGTACCCGTTCCCGCTTCCCGTGGGAACTTTTTCCCGGGATGAAAAGTAGCCTATGTGTTATTCCAGACTATAAGCTATCTCTGTACCAAATTTCAGCCCAATCCATTCAGCCGTTAGAGCGTGATTGAGTAACAAACATCCAAACATCTTCACAAACTTGCACATCTATACTAATATTTTAAGAGGAAAGATTTGTTTGTTTTTTTGTTTGTTTGTTTGCAAAGAATAGGCTCCGGAACTACTGGACCGATTTGAAAAATTCTTTCACTGTTGGGAAGCCACACTCTTTGCGGTGAACATAGGCTATATTTTATTCCCATATTCCCACGGGAATGGGAACTATGCGGGTGAAACTGCGTGACATCCGCTAGTTTATAATATTAGTAGGATTAGCAGACGACACGCGGTTTCACCCACGTAATTCCCATTCCCGTGGGAATTTAGGAATAAAGTTTAGCCTATGTTCACCTGGAATAGTGTATCTTTCCAACAGTGAAAGAATTTTTCAAATCCCTTCAGTAGTTTCGGAGCCTATTCAATGGAAACAAACAAACAATCAAATCTTTCCTCTTTATAATTATTAAGTTTAGACTAGACTAGATGGCGCCCGGCCACAGCCGGTCTCGTTCCCGCTTCCCATAGGAACTTATTAACTTATTATTATATATTACAAGCTGATGCCCGCAGCTTCGCCCGCGAATCCGTTCCCGCTTCCCGTGGGAACTTAAAATAGCCTATTTCCAGTATACAATGTATCTGTGTACCAAATTTCAGCCCGATTCGTTCATCCGTTCGAGTGTGAAAGAGTAACAAACATCCACACTCACAAACTTTCGCATTTATAATATTAGTAAGATTATTACTAAGAAGTTGCCTATGTATTATTCTTTAAAAGTTAAATTAATTCCAATTTTCAACCTGACCTGTTCAGCCATCAGAGTATAAAAGAGTTACAGATTTCTACTCATCCACACTCACAAACTTTTAGATTTATAACGTTAGTAAGATCTACAGTCTTGTTTTCAATCACAAATGTCCAACAGTTTCTATACACCACAAGTGTACAACTGTGTGTTTTAACAGTGTATTAATGTGAATTTTTATTACATTACAGTTAGCAAAACCAGAAATTGTATGGTACTAAACAAGGGCAAAGGCAAAGGAGAAGAAAATTTTTTAAAGTTTGTGGACACAGGTGACATAGGAGAGGTGAGTGGTGGTACAATATATTACAGAGGACGAAAAGACGACACCATCAAGAGGTTTGGTCACAAAATCAATTTACAGTTTATAGAAGTAACCATTATGCAGTGTCCAAGAGTGAAAACATGCGCATGTTTGTGGTTACCCAAGCCACTGCTCCTTGTTGTATATTTTTCATCTGAAACAATAAGCAGCCAAGAATTAGCTGACTTTCTAAAATGTAAACTAGATGAGAAACATTGGCCTGACAAAATAATAAGAGTAGAGAATCTACCTACAAACAACCACGGTAAAATTTCAAAACAACTATTGTGTAAAATGTATGAAAAAACCACTGGAATACCACAAAGTGTGAGCTCATTGAAAATGTTATTTGTTAAAGAATTGAATGTTATATTTGGTCAGTACTTTACATATGATCATATTAAGAACAAAGATTTTTTTTCCATTGGTGGCACTTCATTTCAAGCTTTGTCACTGTCTAACAAATTATCAGTTACATTACCACGATTTGGAAAGCTTTTATTGCCTTATTTACTGTCACGTAATACAATTGATGAAATGATACAGATTGCCGAGAAAGAAATATTTGGTGAAGAGTCTAAACCAAAAAAGCATATTAAAAGAACCAGGTCACCGAATGAGTCAGTTACTACTGATGGTAACACAGGCACCATAGTCAGTAAAAAAGCACATACTGACACATTCAATAGTGCTCTTCAGATTATGGCCCTATGGACGATAGACACTGGAAAATGTATAGATGCAACACCAACATTGTTCAAATCAGGATTGTGAGTATTCAAAGATTTTTAAAGTAGATTAGCTCACAAGTAGTGACATAATAATGTCTGTACAGCACACATACTTTGGTAAGACCCAACTGTTCCCACACAGATCAGTCATCTCTGGACTAATTACGCATTTCTTACTTTGTGTGAGTTGTGTAACTTTTGCAACAATGTGATGTCACAATAATACTTTCATAGTTCATCTCATAATAGTGAGTAGGTACTTGGCCTGTATAGATAGTACCATCCACAAAGATGCACTCTACCCTTTTCTTAAATCGCTTAGGTACTGTGCAAGTCTGCAATCACACTATAATATCGATGAGTACATTTAGTGTGTAAAATACGTATAGAAGATAACACACTTTCTTTATAAGCTATTTGAGAATGGGGGGTGGGTCTTCGTGAATTACACTATCTATAACACTATCTATAGTCCACTGCTGGACGTAGGTCCTGCGCCTTCTGCACCCAGTCCCAGCCTGCGACCTTTACTTAGTCGTCGGTTCAGCTTGTGGGTGGACCCTACGTTTGTCGAGAAGTTCAGTTCGTAATATTCAAACACGTAATTTTGGTCTTGGTACTTTCACTACAAAACTAAATTGAATTAAAATGCAGGGCATGCCAAAGAGTCACATCATATACCTACAATCACGCTACAACCCGAGGGTAGGGAGAAGGCAGAGATGAATGACACACCTACGCCTTGCCAGTAGTTTATTTATATGTACTCCACATACATTGGTACAATATACATATACATATGGATGTGTGATTGCAATAGACTTGTTATTATGTCATGCTCCAAAGGCTCATGTGGCGGGACAATAGAAAGAGAGAAAAATAACACCCCCATCATTCACATTCACATTGTACTACCTACTACTTGATCGTTCAAATAATTATGTTTTCACCAACATTATCATCTTTGTTTTTTTAATTTCAGCAACTTGTACGTAACGGTTGGCAGTCACTCGGGCAAGGTCGTAGTCGTTGATGCAACGACGGGCGAATTGCAAGGAATGGTGTCATTGAAATCTCGCGTCGAAGCGTCAGTCGTTTACTGCCCCGGCGGGGATGCGTCTGGCGTCGTAGGTTCCTACAATGGCACTATAGTTAGGTTTGCCCTGGATACTGTCACGGAACTGTGGAGAATCAACATAGGCTCTATGATCAAAAGCAAAGGAGTCTACTGCCTAGGTAGAGTGTACATCGCGTCGTACGACGGGAATGTCCGATGTATCGATATAACGGTATGTTATTTAATTTTGTATGATAGTCTTAGCCTGTTTATGGTGTAGGTAGGGTAATGGACCCAATGGCCGACAGACTTTTACCGTTTTTTGGTACGGAACCCTCCGTGCGCAAGTCCGACTCGCACTTGGCCTGTTTTTATTTTTATTTGAAGTTTGTCTTCCCAAAGTATCGGCCATTGGGGTCTCCACTGTACAATAAAGCTTATTGTATTAAAATGCTGATCTGCTCTCTCAATCAATCAGTTGACCAAAAGAGACTACGGCTGATAACGGCCTCCAGCAATTTATATTGTAAAGTCGTCTTGCTAGTCCTACCACGTAGACCTACCATGCTGGCTAGTCTGATTGTTACAGGGGTTTGTTTGTTTCAAGTTTTCCTTCTCTTCACCATAACCTCGTTCGTTGTTGAGAAGAGCAGGTGCACTACGCGCAGGTGAATATGGCTTCAGCCCCAAAGATCTTTGCAGGGCATATCCAACCCGCCTCATTACGCACATCAATAACTTTCGTCTTTTTAGTCTCAAATGGAGACGACGAACGCAGACGCGGAGGGTTGACATTTTTTTATAAATACATTTTCTTTCATACAACGCTATCTGATCCCAAAGTAGGTAAGCTAGGAATAACCTGCTTGTGTTATGGGCATCAGATCATGTATATTAATACTTTTAAATACATTTACTTATCATACATAGAAACACCCAGACTCCCGAGACAAACATTTATGGATCACACAATTTTTTGTCTCCGGTGGGAGTCGAGCTCACGACCTCGTGATCCGCAGTCGCACATTTCGACCTCTAGACCAACGAGGTAGACTACTTGTTGATTTGACAGCGATTGTCTTACGAGAATTGACGAGAATTAGGTTTTCTGCAAGATAAGTTAATTGATAGGAAAAGCTTTACGTGGTGGAACAGTATAAAATGAAATATAGTAGTTTCAATGTAAGGGGCATTCTCAGTTTAACGTAAGATTCATGTAGATAAATATTTTGAGTTTTCTTCCAAATTACCGGCATCCTAAACCGGCCAGATGCTTTTTTCTTTTTCAAAATTGTAATACGTATCTACAATGAATATTTTCTTGCAGAACGGCGAAATACTATCAACAGTACACATTTGTGACCAAGGCATATCCGCTGATCTGGTGCTCGCGAAAAACCAGTATATTCTGCTAGGCACTCTGTCTGGGGTTTGTGCCAGCATTCACACGGACACAAACGTGGTGACGTGGCGCGGGACACTGGGCAGTCCCGTGTTCGCGAGCCCGGTGCTCTTTGATGACGACAAATATGTCATATTTGCTGAAGTAAACGGTGACATACATTGCAGAACAGTTGAGAAAGGAATTAAGGTACCACCAAATATATATTAAAATTAAATTTATCGTCCTAGCTTTAAAAGTGTTGTACTGTTTAGGCCTGAAAAAAGTGTCAATATAATCTTCGTCCAAGTAATAGTATAGACAGGCCCACGTCATACATACTACTATACAACTCAAAGTGAGAATATACATATAATAGTATACATTTATTGTTAAAAATTACAGAGAAACATAATTATTACATATCTATATTTACATTATTACTATCTAAACTAAACCTAAATAAGGCCCCCGTGGCATTGTGCCCAAAAGACTAGCAGCATTCCCCCTTTGAATAGCAATACCTATTCTTTGAGCGAGAAAACTGCCAGCCCTTGGGTCACCAGTTGACTCCACAAGGCGCTTTTTCAAATTCTTGAAAAATTTTTGCGCATTGGGACCCCATGGACCTAGGGTCTCGACACCGACTGGACAAAAACGATACGATGAGTCGAGACCCTTATATTTATTAATTTTAATATTTTTAGCCGCTTCCGCTGCTGCACTGGCAATAATAATAGTTATAATAGTAGTAATAATAGTAATAATATTTATAATAGTTCACATACAAAGATATTGCACCAATGACACGACATGCAGATATACATTTCTTTTTCGAATTTAGGGTAGTGTTTTTACACTTCGGGTACACGCACAGGGGCACAGGAAGGCATCTAGCGTAAAATCTTGTCTTGCCGGATGTGCATCACCTTTGGAACAATAACACCGACTACGAGAAAGTGAGCGCATGCGCTCACTTTAACGTCTTCAAAACTAATTTATGGATGGGCCCGTCTATACTATTACTTGGTCGATGAATATAATCACAATGAGCTCATTTTCTTCCCCGTTTCTCGCCGCGTCATTTTTTTTTCAAACCGGTAGTAAGTACCTAAATTCGAAATTTCGTTGCGCTTCGATTCGCTTTCAGCTTGAATAAAGCCTTTCACCTTCAACTTCCACATGGCCACCGATAAATTATATTGTCTTTGACTTAGCTTAATGTTTGATGTTGTGACCATTTACAAAACACTGAGCTAGCGAAGCTACGACGTACCTACCTATATGAATAACTAGCTGATGCTCGCGTCTCGAACCGCGTTATATTCTGTTTCCGTTGCCGCTTCCCATGAGAACATATTCCCAGGTTAAAAAAGTAGGCGATGTGTTATTCCAGATTATAATCTATCCCTGTACCTACCAAATTTCGCCAGACCCGTTCCGTCGTTAGAGCGTGAAAGAGTTACGAACATCCATTCATCCAGACATCTACACATTCATACTCACAAACTTTCGCGTTTATAGTATTAGTAAGATTCGCCAATAGGGAGATAGGTAGGTACATTATATTGTCTGAAATAACCTTACTTGTACATTTTGTTCAATATGAGCGGCTACATTGAAATGGATAGTAAACAACAAGGTCATTGTTATCATCCACTGACCCTACATTTATCGTTCAGGCAAAGATAATGTTGGTCCAGAAACGTTGGTGTTTAGATCGACCGGTTTGACGGACTTGCTTGATAATGCGTATAGGTATAGTCCAATCCTGCCCGATCTGGCGATAATGTAAACATGTCATGTTTTGACAATCGTTGTCTAAGACAAATGAGTAGAAAAATATACTATGACAAATTATTGATTTTTTTCGATTATTCCGAACCTGACCCGAAAACCTGACCCGGTCGCGGGTTAGGTTAGGAACTTGAAATAAAATGTAATATTTGTTCCGAACGTAGGTAACCCTCTTCCTAACCTGACCCGACGTCTCGTTCCTATCATAACCCGAATTGCGCAGATTGGTCATTCTCTGTAATCGAAAAATGTAAAAATCGTAAAATCGTAAATGTAATCGTAAAACAAAAAAAAAACCACGAAAGCTAAGGCGGGAGCTCCGCTCCGCTTCGCTCCCGCCTTAGCCTTCTAACCTAACCCATCCGAGTCGGGGTGTTAACCATTCATTTATTATGGTTGAATTAATCGTTCTGTTAATTATCACAAAATAGTAAATATTATATATACTGATTTGACACATATGTACTTTTTAATTTGAGAAAGATTACAGAGAATGACCAATCTGCGCAATTCGGGTTATGATAGGAACGAGACGTCGGGTCAGGTTAGGAAGAAGAGGGTTACGTTCGGAACAAATATTACATTTTTAGGGTTTCGTAGCCAAATGGCAAAAACGGAACCCTTATAGATTCGTCATGTCTGTCTGTCTGTCTGTCTGTCCGTCCGTGTGTCACAGCCATTTTTCTCCGAAACTATAAGGCCTATGCTATTGCAACTTGGTAACTAGATGTATTCTGTGAACCGCATCTTATATAAAACTAGAAAGAAAGTAGAAAATTTTGGGGGTCCCGATACTCAGAACTGAAACTTGAAATTTTTTTTTTCATCAAACCCATACGTGTGGGGTATCTATAGATAGATCTTTTAAAATGCTATTAAGGTTTCTAACATCATTTTTTTCTAAAGTGAATAGTTTGCGCAAGAGACACTTCCAAAGTGGAAAAACGAGTGTCCGCCCCCCTCTAACTTCTAAACTAAGAGAATGATGAATCTAAAAAAAATATATGATGTACATTGCCATAAAAACTACCAGCGAAAATTGGTTTGAACGAGATAGACCTGGTAGTTTTTTTTAATACGTCAATTTTCGGTTAGAAAAATCACTACTACTGCAAACGTGTTAAAACATCAATCAAAGTTACAACGAACTATAAGAACTTTTATATTATGTTACTTGCTGCTACGAAACCCTTCATGGGCGAGTCCAACTCGCACTTGGCCGGTTTTTTTTTTTCAAGTTCCTAACCTAACCCGCAACCGGGTCAGGTTTTCGGGTCAGGTTCGGAATATAGGATTTTTTTACTATCCTGAGTAGGTATTTTAAATGAAAATAAAATCTCATTAAGAAGTTATTTGGTGTCGAAATGATTGTAAGAACACTGTATGACGCCTGGATACTGGAATATAATCAGGGTGAATACTCAATTGCAAGTAACTATGGATATATAGGATCAAATGTGTTTGTTTACATTTTTGCGCAAAGCTATAGAAATACAGTATACCCTGTTGCCTCTATGGGTACCTTTTGTTTTTAACGCAGGAGGAAATAAATTACAAACCTGACTTAAATTCGGGGAAGTCCAGAGTCATATTAAATACTTGTGGACATTCTCACAACATCATCTAGCCCAAATTAAGCTAATATAATATAAGCTTGTGCTATGGGATCTAGACGACTGCTAGACATATATATTTCTAAATACCTACCTACACATTATACATAGGAAACACCCAACTCCGAAAAAAATATTTGTGGATGACACAAATGTTTGGACCGACCCGGGAATCGAACCCAGGACACTATTAGTTACACTACCGCATACGCCACCGAGGCAGTCAGCACGATTACACACCCATATTACCTTACGCCAATAAAATTGTATTTGGTCCCACTTTAAAAATGAGCTGGACAACACGACACCATGGATGTCATGGTGTCGTGTTGTCCTGCCAAATCTAGTAGCCGGGAGGTATAAGTGTGTGCGTTCGCGCAGCGGAATGTTGTTGAATTTAAAGATTTTAATTATGCAGATATTTAGTGTATGACGTCGTGTAATTGTGTATGGTAAAAGAAAATTTGTGTATGCAGCCATTGTGGAGAAATTCGCTAAAAACTGATTCCGCTGGGCGAACGTTGACCTGGCGGCACTTTTTTTAAATCCATGCACTTAGAAGGAAAAAAATGGGTGCAACAATTAGTGTGTATTTGTGTGTAATTGTGTATGTATGAATAAAATTAGTGTATGCATTGACTTCGGAGAAATTCAAGTTTCCGCTACGCGAACGTTTGGCCATTAGCTAGTTTTCATATAAAGCGCTTATATAGAGAGCTGTAGATTTTTACATACGTTGTTTTGAATTTGTTTATATTTGTTTAAGAAACCGATTTAGAAAAAAACGTAGGGTTTAAAAGATAAAAATATAAACGTAAAATACGCTTATTAGATCGTAGTTCGTAAAGTATGCACTTTGGGGTCTAGATTTTCACGTTTATTCAAACCTTGTAAGTGCTCGCAACACGTTGCCAAGTATCAATTAAGTTCCGTAAGTAATTAAAGGGTTATAGGACAATTTACCTTGAATATATCACTGTTTACAAAGCAGTCAAATATCACGACGTCCTAAGTGAATTGCATAGTAAAATTTATTTCAATGGTTAGTTTATTAATTCAACTACTCATATGCAAAATTTCATCTCATTAAATTCAGTAATTAAAGAGAAACAATTAAAATACTGACAAAGCATCGAAAGCCTACATAACCCGACCAAGTTCGAATAGCCACAAAAAAGCGGCCGCGCAATATATTTAGGTAACATTCTAAAATTTACAGTCTAATACCGGTTTTGAATTGGTACAGGTGATAACACAATTGTTGTTTCGATATAATTTATAGGCTGCTAATTAAAGAATATTTAATATTTTCTTGAAAATACCTTTTTATACCAATGTTTTAGTTTATAAGCACATTATAAATGGTGATTTTAGGTATATTAGGCAGACTCTCAAATCTGAACATCTGAATAGTCTAGACTATTCAGATGTTCAGATTTGTAAAAAAAAAAAAAAAAATTTAAATCACTGATCAAATAACTAGTTATTTGATCAGTGATTTAAATTTTTATTGAAGCTCAAAATACTTAATATCCTTACCCTCATATTCATCATCGTTTATTAAACCTATTTTAGTTAAAACACATTTTAAGTCTATTGCTGTCTCTAACCAATGACAGTATGTTTAGCAAGCGTTTGTTAACGTTAAGTTTTTATGAACAAGGGACTAGTCATGAGAAGCACCTCAGCTGCGCTCCTGATACGCTCGAAATACACGCGCCTGTGCGCGCACATGAGTTGTATGCCAAGTTCTGCCGTTACTGGGGCGCGCGCCCAAGGATTGTCATGTTAGTCGCTTAGAGCTGTATTTTCATTCATTCATTCATATGCTTACGGCTGTTGGCCTAGAAAGGGTAGGCAGAGGTGTGACATTTCTGTGTCACCCACATTATGCCATTTTTGGGTTTCTACGTTACAGGTGGCGAGAAATAAATAATAAATACATAATTATTATATTTAATTATAAATATTTTTGTTATTATATGTAATTATAAATATTTTTGTACACAGATTTTTAATTAGAGAAGTACTTGTTAACAGAAGATTTATTTTTATTGTAGATAGTGGCGTTATTATTAAAAAAATATTTTTCGTTCAAGAAATGCAATTGTTTTATTTTTTCCTAACGCTTGTGTACGCAACTGTACCATACTAATAAATACTATACTGGAAGGTTAAGAACGTTACTAAGATATATGGCACGGCCGCTTTTTTGTAGCCATTCGAACTTGGTCGGGTTATGTAGGCTTTCGATGCTTAGTCAGTATTTTAATTGTTTCTCTTTAATTACTGAATTTAATGAGATGAAATTTTGCATGTGAGTAGTTGAATTAATAAACTAATTATTGGAATACATTTTACTATGCAATTCCTTTAGAACGTCGTGATATTTGACTGCTTTGTAAACAGTGATCTATTCACGGTAAATTGTCCTATAACCCTTTAATTACTAACGGAACTTCATTGATACTTGGCAACATGTTGCAGGCACTTACAAGGTTTGTATAAACGTGAAAATCTAGACCCCAAAGTGCATACTTTACGAACTACGATCTAATTAGCGTATTTTACGTTTATATTTTTATCTTTTAAGCCCTAGGTTTTTTTCTAAATCGGTTTTTCAAACAAATATAAACAAATTCAAAACAACGTATGTAAAAATCTACAGCTCTCTATATAAGCGCTTTATATGAAAACTAGCTAATGGCCAAACGTTCGCGTAGCGGAAACTTGAATTTCTCCGAAGTCAATGCATACACTAATTTTATTCATACATACACAATTACACACAAATACACACTAATTGTTGGACTCATTTTTTTTCTTCTAAGTGCATGGATTTAAAAAAAGTGCCGCCAGGACAACGTTCGCCCAGCGGAATCAGTTTTTAGCGAATTTCTCCACAATGGCTGCACACACAAATTTTCTTTTACCATACACAATTACACGACGTCATACACTAAATATCTGCATAATTAAAATCTTTAAATTCAACAACATTCCGCTGCGCGAACGCACACGGTATAAGTCAGTATTAGAAGGCTCCCCGTAAATTGTACTAGGTACCTCACCTCTAATTCCGAATACCCGTGAGTGGAAGTGGACTTGTCCTACTGACCACGAACTCCTTCGTATATTAACCTCTCAATTCGAGCTATAAATAGGTTTTTTAGTCCGCATCCACTCTCCACTTACCACCACCACAGAGGCCATAGACATGGATGACGACCTCCACAATTTAGACTTCTTGAATCCACCTTTCTACTTGCGTGGCATAGTCCACCAGTGAAAGGAAAAACCTCTGTAAAGGTATGAGTCCGAACTCGACTGCAAGCAGCATTGCTGTCGCGGCGGCAAGGCGACAGTACTGAGTGCAGTCACGTCGGTGCTGCCGAGTTCGGAATTTATTCTAATTCAAATCTAAACAGAATGTATGGGGACCAGTGGTGCGGTCGCGGTATTGCAGCGAGCGCAGTGCTGCTTGCGGTCGAGTGCGAACTCATACATTTACTTGTCCATAAAATGAAGCTGCCGCAGGCGCAGATTCACTATACCCATAGAGACTGCACAAGCCACGATACCGGCTTACCAGACGCTGATCTGGTACTGGTGTGCCACAACAAAAGAAATACTTACCTACCTACTTAATATTATTTTTTCTGTTTACCCATCCCTATACTCAAATAAGCCAAATCCGTTCAAACGTGAAAGAGTACAAACTACAAATACTCACTTTCTCATTTACTATATTGGTAAGAAGCAAGGTTTTTATTGATACATAATTTTCTTATTTCAGATCTGGAAGTACCAAGGAGCCAAAGGGAATATATTTTCATCGCTCCATGTAAGAAAAATAAGTACCTATAAATGGCAAGTGACCTTTGGTTGTCATGACAATATGGTGTACAGTTTACACTTGAAGAATTTCCAACCACGCTTGCAATGGAAGGCTAAATTGAGTTCACCTGTATATTCAACGCCATGTGGTTTTGGAGATAAATACATCATAGCTGTATCAAATAATGGAAAACTGTGTGTTATTGACTCCGAAAGTGGTTCTGTAATAGGAGAGTACCAGCTACCCAATGAGACATTTTCATCACCTGTGGCCTATGGCGATTATATATTTATAGGATGCCGAAATGACTATCTTTACTCCATGAAATGTATATTTAGTTCAGACAGCTTCACTAATTTGTATTGCAATGTCAAGAAGAAAGAAGCAAATTAAACCAAAATTTTAAGAACAAAATAAACCAAAGAAATTTACTGAGTTTTAAAAAAAGACGCCCAACATCTGTAATTATCACTTTAATCCATGATCTTACACAACACATAGGTATAATGAGCATTCATTAATTTGGAAACATTACAAGTATGATATGGTTACAGAATAAACAAATACCAAATTGGAATGCATAACATCTGTTACAAATAACCTAGAACTTGTGCAGATCATATTGCCTTGAATACTTAAAAGCAGCCTTTACACATAAATCCTTTAAATAAAATATATTTTTGGCAATTTTAAATAAAATCATATTTGGAACGACTGGGAGCATTATACATACATTAATTATTAATACTTGATCTACAGTTGATACATCAAAGCTTTTAAACATCATTAACCCAAAATCCATAGACTATTGTTGCCAGAACACTTCTTAAACAAATATAAAATTAACAAGCAATGTACATAAATATTAATAATATATTATCAATTATCGTTTACTGTTCTTCTTCACCCAATTCAACTTTAACCTTGGAGAAATCAAAGTCTTCTCCAGTTCCATACTTGTAAATCTTAATCACATCTAAACAAGTAGTTTCAAAGTGAGTAGTGGCATCATATGACTCGGACACAAATACCTGACTCTGAGTACCATCATCAATAGGTTCATAGTAGTCTGATACGGACACAAACTTCTGCCTTATGGATCCAAGAAGATCCAAACCTGGCTTGATTTCAGCTTCAGGGTCCTTTGTTTCCACAGTAGTAGACACCATGGCTATAAACCAACCCTTGGCCGCAACTTGGTGTGTGTAAGATACAACAGATATGTAAATATCAGAATGCCTGCCCACTTGCTTTTGAGGAATAATGATTTGAGTGGACAGAGCATCTTTTGTATTAGCAATAGGATGATCCAATAAACAGATGCAGCGGATAACCTGACCCTTCTTGCGGACACGGTCTGGCACATAGCTGGGGTCACAGTAAACTTGCTTACACTTGGCTACCTCATTACCTGAACGTACACCAACCACTTTTCCACCTTCTCCCAAAACAATCTCATCAATAGGCTTATCCAGCATATATGTGCCTCCATAGATAGCAGAGAGACGAGCAAATCCCTGAGGCAACTCACCCAAACCATACATGGGATATAAATATGGTGACTTTCCATATCTAGCAAGTGAATCAGAGTACAGTTTAATACGATGGATAGTTTGAATTGCAGGCTGTTGGAGGTAGTTATCATTGAGGTACAGAGCCAATGCATGACCAGTGAAGTCTTGGGTATTCTTATCTAGACCAAACTTGTCATATAGTGATTGCATGTTAGCTGTACTGGGATCAAAATCTTTCCAGGTTTTAGAATCTTCTTCCTGGAAATCTTGAACGTAAATTAAGAAGTTTCGAAAACGCCTCTTCTCAAACATTCCCATGAGATCCGACGCTAGAGCCTCTTTTTGATCAACGGGTACCTTTGAAATTTTGCCACCTTTGTAGACATAGCTTCCTTCAACAGATTTGAATTCCAAATATCGGGTCACACCCGTATGAATAAGTAGCTTTACAAGAAGACCATTGGCCATCAAAAGTTTAGGAATCAAGTCTACATTCCAGTCTCGACCTCGGCCGTATGTTTCGTCAGGGGCCGGAGCGTTGAACTTTGCAAATAATTCTTCTAACGGGGTAATTGACGCAGATTCTCCGCCGTAGTACTTATTGCGATCTATGTGTAATACCTTTTTTCCGGACACCGAAAGCATTCCACTGAGAATGCATTCTTTCAAGCCTGTTCCAAGAACAATTGCGTCGTATTCTTCATCCATGTTGAGAATTACGAGAAAAAACTCCAATAAGATTCACAAACCGGGATGCAAGTAAATGTCAAAATGTCGGAGACAATATGGCTGACTCGATGACGTCGACGTGTATAGAACTAGGGATGTCTACTGCGGTTATCGCATCGCTTTCATAGGGGTTCAGTAGACGGTCAAGCTACTTTAAGGGCTCCCGACACGGTCAATTGGGCATGACAAGTCTACGTGCTTGAGTCAAGTTATTGACCGTTTACCACGTAGACTTGACGCTATCATCAATAAATCTACGGTTTGATGGGAATTGAAGTAGAAAAAAAAAAACGGCACTTGATGCACTTTCGATTGATGTGAACTAAGAGGCCCCCGAGACGATCAATTTTTATTGTCATGCCTTGCCTTGCCTTTACGTGATTGAGATCTCACTTGAAGGATGAATTGACGATACTTGACGCCCATTGAAGGTGCCGTCAAGTGTGGCTCGCACACTTGCCTTTTGGCCTATTCGCTAGTAGTTTGCATCGGAGCGGAATCTTGAGCTACGGTGAAATTCACCGGTGATTTTGCGAACTCCGGTGATTCCCCAGAGATCTCCGGAGCATCGTGTTTTTATGTACCCTCTGTCCTGTCCTGTCTGATGTATGTCCCTCACCGGGAGCATTCGCGTGTAATGTAACATTACAGCGTCGAGCATTACAGCGGTGATGGAGGAGAACCGAGCATTGCAATGCGCAACTTGTAATGATAAAAGACGAGGTTAATATACTGATATAACCTCGTCTTTGTAATGCTTCGTTCTCCTCCTTCACTGGAAGGAGGAGAACGAAGCATTACAATGCGCGCCTTGTAATGATACAATCTTTACTAATATTATGAAGAAGAAAGATTTGATTGATTGTTTGTTTGTTTGTTTGCATCGAATAGGCTCCGGAACTACTTTGAAAAATTCTTCACTGTTGGGAAGCTACACTCTTTGCGGTAAACATAGGCATAAGCATATTTTATTCCCGTACCTATTCCCACGGAAACGGGAACTACGCGGTTGAAACCGCGTGACGTCCGCTAGTGTGTAATGTTTTGATAAAACTTGTAACATTAATGCGCTTTGCGCACCTGGTAATGATACAATGTGTAATGTTTTGATACAACTTGTAACATCAATGCACTTTTATTTGCGGCTGGCTGGCCGCACACTGGTCCGGATTTTAAAATAGGTCGACATACGACCTAAGATGTCAAATGCTATTGGGAATTTTTGAAGTGAAACTTCTTTATCGGGACTTTGGGACTTTGGGACTTTTGGACTTTTGGCCTTTGGGACTTTGGAACTTTTGGACTTTTTTGGATGGGATCTTGGTACTTTGGGTCTTTGGGACTTTCGGACTTTGGGACTTTGGGACTTTTGGACTTTTGGGCTTTTGGTCTTTTGGATGGGACCTTGGTACTTTGGGTCTTTGGGACTTTTGGACTTTTGGACTTTGGGACTTTGGGACTTTGGGACTTTGGGACTTTGGGACTTTGGGACTTTGGGACTTTGGGACTTTGGGACTTTGGGACTTTGGGACTTTGGGACTTTGGAACTTTGGGACTTTGGGACTTTGGGACTTTGGGACTTTGGGACTTTGGGACTTTGGGACTTTGGGACTTTGGGACTTTGGGACTTTGGGACTTTGGGACTTTGGGACTTTGGGACTTTGGGACTTTGGGACTTTGGGACTTTGGGACTTTGGGACTTTGGGACTTTTGTACTTTTGGACTTTTGGACTTTTGGACTTTTGGACTTTTGGACTTTTGGACTTTTGGACTTTTGGACTTTTGGACTTTTGGACTTTTAGACTTTTGGACTTTTGGACTTTTGGACTTTTGGACTTTTGGACTTTTGGACTTTTGGACTTTTGGACTTTTGGACTTTTGGACTTTTGGACTTTTGGACTTTTGGACTTTTGGACTTTTGGACTTTTGGACTTTTTGTACTTTTAGACTTTTAGACTTTGGGACTTTGGGACTTTGGGACTTTGGGACTTTGGGACTTTGGGACTTTGGGACTTTGGGACTTTGGGACTTTGGGACTTTGGGACTTTGGGACTTTGGGACTTTTGGACTTTTGTACTTTTGGACTTTTGGCCTTTGGGACTTTGGGACTTTTGGACTTTTGGATGGGATCTTGGTACTTTGGGTCTTTGGGACTTTGGGACTTTTGGACTTTTGTACTTTTGTACTTTTGTACTTTTTGACTTAATTTAAGGTGAGGTGAAAATTAAGTTTATGAAGAAGTTTCACTTCTTACGTGTGTACACTAAGTACACGCAATTTTTTTTTGTGGATAGGTAGAAGCCGTGAGCCGGTGTAACCCGACGGCCCCTATCTAAAACGTTAAAGTATTCAATCCGATTGACGTTGTCATTTTTGTTTTATTTCTAACTTTGAACAAATGATCCACGTGACCTAGTGACTTAGCAGATATAATGTCATGTTGGATATTTTTCTGAGGCTTTTTGGTATGCTGAGTACGAATTTTGGGTTAATTTTGCAATCCAAGATGGCCGCCACACCACCGTTGTAAAATTTCATATTGGATACCGTATAAGGGGTGTTTTGGTATGCTGAGTACGAATTTTGGGTTAATTTTGCAATCCAAAATGGCCGCCGTGCCACTGTTGTGAAAATTCATGTTGGATATCGTGTAAGGGGTTTTTTGGTATGCTGAGTACGAATTTCAGGTTAATTTTGCAATCCAAAATGGCCGCCGTGCCACTGTTGTAAAAATTCGTATTGGATATCGTATAAGGGTTTTTTTGGTATGCTGAGTACGAATTTTGGGTTATTTTGCAATCCAAAATGGCGGCCGCCTTGCCACTGTTGTAAAATTTCATGTTGGATATCGTATAAGGGGTTTTTTGGTATGCTGAGTACGAATTTCAGGTTAATTTTGCAATCCAAAATGGCCACCGTGCCACTGCTGTAAAATTTCATGTTGGATATCGTATAAGGGGTTTTTTGGTATGCTGAGTACGAATTTTGGGTTATTTTGCAATCCAAAATGGCCGCCTTGCCACTGTTGTAAAATTTCATGTTGGATATCGTATAAGAGGTTTTTTGGAATGCTGAGTACGAATTTCAGGTTAATTTTGCAATCCAATATGGCCGCCGCGCCGTAATCACAACATTTCATGATGAGTATCGTTAAAGGGATTTTTTGAAATGCTGAGTACATAAACCATTTTCGCCTAACTAGTAAATTTTAATAATTTGCTTATTAAGTTTAGGCTTTCTAAACTAGCAATGCGAAAATACTATGACAAAAGGTCCTTATTGTAAAATTAAGGTCTATTACATTAAACCTTCCTACTACAGACCGCATCACCACCTTCATGGCTGCTGACTTCTGGCTGAGAGGGGTGAAGTATCGGCGCTTCAGAGGACGTCTGCTGACACGGGACACCCCGCCCCGCGACACGTCGACGTCAGTGCGTGTCAATTAGGTTAAGTTATATGTATATGTATTTTTAGTATTAAGGTTTTTTTTTTATACCACTAGAGTGGCATACAAGCATACAGCCCCCCCAGATGTACCGGTGGTCAAGGCAGCCTATGGCGGTTCGCAACACCAGAGGCGCCACAATCGCGCTGCCTAAGGTATGTATCTATGAGCCGTAGAGTAAGTTAAAAATATCTGTAACTGTCTCTAATATTGCTTGAAAATAAAGATTTATTATTATTATTCCATTTATTTTTTATTCTTAACATGTTGTCTTACATTTTTAAATAAATAATGCTTACAAAAATAAAAATCTATTTAAAAACATAAAAAAATAGTGTCCCACCGGCATCGGGTGCAGGGACCAAGCTACCGGTGGTTAGGGCTTCAGAGACAGGAACCTCCTCAAAATGCGTGCCGTGTCAAGAAGTACTGCCTTCTGTATCAGGCCCTTGAACCAGCCGTCTAACGAGAGCCTCTTCAGATGGTTATCGAGGCTCTTTGCCATCAAACCGTGGACCGAAACGATAATTGGAACAATAATTGCCGAATCAACATGCCACATGTCAACAACTTCATGAGCCAAATCCAAATATTTCATTTCTTTTTCCTTTTCTGCTTTAAAGAGGTTGTCATCATGAGGACTGCTGATATCGATAATTATTGCGAGGCGTTCCAATCGATCTATCACCACTATATCAGCTGCTGATGTATAATCTTGGCCACTTGGTTATGTCTGAGCAAATATTCTCCATTGGCGAGACGAGAACAACCAGAAACTATATGTCTAAGGGCGAGGCCGCACTTGCGGTTATCGCGGCGGTTTCTAACCTCAAAATATCAAAACATAAATAATAATATAAATAATAAATATTCACGGACATTTCACACAACGCTCTCTGATCCCAAAGTAAGCTAGGAATAACCTGCTTGTGTTATGGGTATCAGACCACTGATATTAATTCTTATATACTTTTAAATACATACATATTATAAATAGAAACACCCAGACTCTTGAGACAAACATTTATGGGTCACACAAATATTTGTCTCCGGTGGGAATCGAACCCACGACCTCCAGCACCGCAGGCGGTATCACTACCGACTGCGCCACAGAGGCAGTCAATCAACATTGACTTGATTTCATTGATTTTGACACTTTGATGACATTTTGAGGTTAGAAACCGCCGCGGAAAAACGCAAATGCTGCCTCGCACTAAGTGATTCTCCGGGACAATGATTTGCCCGACAGATGTCAATTGTACCATCCTTCAGAATATGTTTCCGGTAGTTCTTCGTCATAACAACTTCGTCCATTATGGCAAAGACTAAACCTTCGGTTTCTCCGAAAAGATTACCGAACTGTAGCCAAGATACGGACGCTTTTAAATCAATGTCAGGTCCATTTAAGGCCCGATAAAAACGTCCATGTAGCTGCTTGCTTTTCCATACCTCTTTGCGATCTTCAGTACTAAGTACTTTTTTCTATGTGGGTAGTCGTTACAAATAAAGAAATATTTTTGAGCTCCTATAATTATTTTAAATATAAAATCATTTATTTAATTTATTACAAAAGTTTTTGGTTGAATCAAATGTTGATATAATACACTCACCAGCTGTGTGTTATCTCCATCCAACTTATCCTATTTAAAAAGATATTCACAGTTGATAAATCACTAGCACAGAAACAGTACAAGCATGGAGGCATTTAAGGATTTTGCATCCACCATGAGCGGAATTGAAGAAAGGCTGGCTGGATTT
Organism: Miltochrista miniata; assembly: GCA_933228765.1. Lineage (NCBI taxonomy): Eukaryota > Metazoa > Arthropoda > Insecta > Lepidoptera > Erebidae > Miltochrista > Miltochrista miniata. The sequence goes on along the minus strand of OW121754.1, from coordinate 30,595,386 downwards.
GAAGCTGATCTTCAGCGAAGCAATAAAGCCCCAAATTCTCCAAACTTGGTAAGTTTAACTACCGAATTTTCCAAGTTCAAGACCTTTGTGCTCACTACTATATCTGCTTTCCGTGCTCAAATGGAATACTTGGCACGTGAATTGGACAATGTAGAGATGCGGAGCCGCCGTAAAATACTCTTGCTGCATGGCATTCCCGAGGAGCAGGCTGAACAAACTTCACAAGTTGTGGCAAAAGTAATATCCGATAGTTTGAAGCTGGCTGAAGTTTCGGTTAATGATATCAGGCGAAGCCAAAGGATGGGACGACCTTCAGGTGCCAACAAGCCCAGACCTATCCTTGTCAAGTTTCAACAGGTGGTGGTCCGCGACAAGGTGTGGTTCACTAAAACTAAGTTTAAAGGCACAGGAATCACTTTGTCGGAGTTTCTGACCCGCACCAGACATGAAGCATTTATGGCTGCACGTGAACGGTTTGGAGTATCCAGGAGCTGGACGCGAGGAGGTCATGTTTTCGTCCAAGGTTCGGATGGTTCACGCCATCGTGTAGCATCTGTTAGCGAGCTCAATCGTGTTGATTGTGATGTCCAGAAAGCAGCGCCCGTCGAGAAGGGTACGGCAAAGACCAGGCGAGCCGTAAATAACAAATAAATTATCACAAGCTCCATCTTCATTCTGTCAGCGTGAACCGAATTCTCGATCATTGCGTTGTGTACTTTCTGAATCTCTTCCATTAATTACTTTCTTAACTTAATTATTTACTGTGTAACATTAATGTACTGCATTTAAATTTGAATAATTTTCTCATTAGCTTTGTCAACATAATTAATTTAATCTATAATTGATTGGTCTACAATTTGTTTTGGTTAAGATCACAGAACACTTTTATCCTACGGTTAAGATAATGATAAGCACAGAGTACCTACACAACGTCGTTTCGATCAATGCAATGTCGTGACACTTGACACGGTTGACACTTGACGGATTGCAGACTTTTTCTTCTAGCGGTCGCCTATTGAGCGGTCAAAGGGCATGGTCCATGCAGCCTAACCTGATAGCTTTCATGTTTTGTGTTTTTTTTAAATTAATTTGTTGTAGTTTAATTTTTGTCATGTTTTGTGAATATTTTTAAATTATCTTTTTTCAGCACAACTGGCGGGTGGACAGATAAGAGTGCAGAAAGTTGCTCTCATTCTTGTTTGTTGGTGTCTGTTTCTTGTACTTATAAAATAATTTTATATTTTATTTATTTTTATTTTATTAGTATTATTTTTTATTTATTTTATACTTTTTATTTTTATTTATTTTTTTAATTATTAATCTATTGTATTGAATATTTATCTATTTTAAATTGTTATAATAATATGTTAGATGCATATAATTTGAGTACTGGCAACGATAGTTTTACAACAGCAAATAACAGTAACAGTAATAGTAATGCTACCATTGTGGGTCTACCGTCTTTGTCTCAAATCATTGAGGCCCAGTTTTCCGATGTACCCAAGAATTTTAATGTAGTCCATTTTAATGCACAGAGTATTCACGCCCATTTCCCAGAGATGCTGACTACTTTTAATTGCAAGAATATCCACGCCATTCTGGTTTCGGAAACGTGGCTAAATCCCTGTCTTCCTTCTATTTCTTATACTTTACCTCACTTTCATCTTATCCGTAACGATCGCCGTACCAGGGGTGGCGGTGTTGCCATCTACTTACGAGATCATATTAACTTCAACATTTTGGAAATGTCTCCTCAGCCACCGCCTTCAAATGCTGGGGAATCAATATTCATTGAGGTGGACCTTTGTCACTCAAAGGTGCTACTCGGTGTGTATTATTCCTCTTCATCCGAAATTAATTTCTTTTCTTCTTTTGAAAATATTGTAGAACGTCTCTCACCCTTATACAGTCATACTATTATACTCGGCGATTTTAATACTTGTCTTCAAAAAACTGATTCTCGCTCGCTTGCTCGCGCCTCTTCTTTCAAAAGCATTGTAAATTCCTGTAACTTGTCTATCCTACCTTTAAATGTCACTCACCACTTTCCTGGTTGCGCTCCATCTCTCATTGATCTCATCCTTGTTTCTTCCACTGAATTAGTTGTTAAGCATGGTCAAAGCACAGCTGTTCAATTCTCGTATCATGACTTAATATATCTCTCTTATAACCTTCGTCCTCCTAAATCTAAGCCCAAAATCCTCATGCAACGCAATTTTGGTGGCATGGATATTGATAGACTACGCGACGATGCATCAAATATAAACTGGGATTCATTGGTAGCCACGAACTGTATGGATGAGAAAGTTAGGATTCTAACCAGCAAGTTAACAGATCTCTATGATCTACATGCTCCAATTCGTGCAGTGAGGGTGCGACACTTGCCGGCGCCGTGGCTTACAGCTGATATCAAATCCCTCATAGCTAAAAAAGCTGCAGCTAAATGTAAGTTCCAACGTCGGGCGACACCTGAAAATCATGCAAAATAAATAGCCTTGAGGAATCACTGTAGCAGGGTGTGTAGGAAAGCACAACGCCAACATATTCACAAATCGGTCCAGAACGGGGACCCAGCAAAGGTATGGAAGTTTCTAAAAACTATAGGGGTTGGAAAACCTAAACAACAAGACATTCCTAAAAACCTTGACATTGATTCACTAAATCAACATTTCTGCTCGTCGCCGTGTTATGATCAATCTAGCAAGGCAAATACTTTACAATATCTTTCATCTCTTCCAACTCCTTCTTTCCCACCGTTTCGTTTTGATCAACTATCTGCTTGTGATGTTAAGAGGTGCATAGTATCGCTTAGTTCGAACGCGGTAGGTACTGACTGCTTAAGTCGTAACATGGTCGTGCCTATTCTGGATGAAATTCTTCCTATTTTGTGCCACGTCTTTAACCACTCCATATCTAGCAGTGTATTTCCGACGACGTGGAAAGAGGCACAAATTGTCCCCATTCCCAAAAAACCTAACCCTACATCCTTTGCCGAGTACCGTCCCATTTCCATATTGGCTTTCCTTTCAAAAGTTCTAGAACGGCTTGTTCATATCCAATTAAGTACATTCCTAAACAGAAACCTTCTTCTTAACCCTTACCAATCAGGCTTTCGTCCAGGATATAGCACGGCTAGTGCGTTGATCAGTATTACTGATGATATTAGGCTGGGCATGGAAAATGGGAATATCACTGTACTATCCTTACTTGATTTCAGCAACGCTTTTAATACAGTGGATTTCCAAATACTGCTCGGTATACTGCGCTCGATTAACATATCTCCAACAGTTATTGATTGGTTTCACAGTTACCTGTTTGGACGGCGGCAGCGTGTACGCATTGAAGAATCATTTTCTTCTTGGTGTGACACGACTGCGGGCGTACCACAGGGTGGCGTTCTATCTCCATTACTATTCTCCATCTTTATAAATTCCATCTCTAAATCTTTATTATCATCCTACCACCTTTATGCAGATGATCTACAGATCTATATGCAAGCTCCAGTCGATGAAATTACCGAAGCAATATCTATAATTAACTCGGATTTAAGGCGGATATGTAAGTGGAGCAGGCAATACGGACTAAGCGTGAACCCCTCCAAAACCCAAGTAGTCGTTATCGGCAGTCCAATTATGGTGTCACGTATAGACCGTACTCAATTGCCTGACATCATGTTTAACGGTGTTGCAATACCTATTAGTGCAACTGTTAAAAATCTGGGAATCTTGGTTGATGATAAGTTGTCCTGGTCTCCCCAACTACAGGAAGTCAGCCGGAAACTGTTCGCATCCGCAGGATCCTTGCGTAGACTACGTAATTTCTTACCTACGACCACTAAAATTGCGCTTGCTCAATCTCTCCTTCTCCCTATTCTAGATTACGCCGATGTCAGTTATCTCGATATCACAGAGGAGCAACTTGATAAACTCGAGCGCCTTCAAAACTTCTGTATAAGATTTATATTTGGATTACGCAAATATGATCATGTAACCGAATATCGCAAACAGCTCGAGTGGCTCCCAATTCGCCTTCGACGGAATGCTCATATCCTTTCTATGCTTTACAGTATTCTGTTCAATCCACGTTCCCCAACTTATCTCAAAGAACGATTCATGTTCCTTAATGACACACATTCAAGATCCTTGAGGTCGTCGGAAAATTTGACACTGGCTATGCCTATTCACTCTACTGGTTTTTACGATAAATCTTTCGCCATACAGGCTGTGCGGGTGTGGAATGCGCTGCCTGAAACGATTAGAAAGGCCCAGTCTTTGGCTGTCTTTAAGCGTTTGGTGAAGGAACACTATTTGACCCGGTAGGATGTTCCTTAGCATAATAATTGTTTTCATGTATGTGTATGTATATATATATGTATGTATATGTGCGTGTGTATATGTATGTATATAGATATATATTTATTATGTATGTATATTGGTATGTACCTGTATATGTATTGTATTTATGCCTAGATGTATATATATAGTACGTACGTCTATATTCATTTACATACCAACTGGTATGTATGTATTGTTTTGTAGCTTCATATTTCTACACCTAACTACCCATCTGTCTTCAATATCTTTTTCTGTCCATCCCAAGGTTGCCTGTAAGAAATTGCTTTTTAGCGATAAGGCCGCCCTTTGTACAATATCTTACTATTATCTTTTTTTCTGTAAACTATAACTTGGTGTACAAATAAAGTTATATTCTATTCTATTCTATTCTACTACAGTTTGCGCCAGTTCTCTCTGCCCATAGCAAGCGGGGTTAGTTCCGTGTCCACTGCGACCACATTACGGTGCATATTGGTGTCTGTTTTCAGAAAGAATTCCCTAAGATTGTATACCTCGCGGTTATGGAGGGTCTTAGCATTTAAAAAGCCTCAACCCCCACATTTCCCCGATCATCTGTAATGAGGTTGTACCTCATTACAGATGATCGGGGATGATGCATCCGGAATGCAGTCAACAGTGTTCTTACTCTTCTATCAATTTTATTGAGTTCAGTCTGAGTCCATCTGAGTATACCAAAAGAGTACATTAGGACTGGCATGACCCACCCATTAAAGGCGTGCAGCTTGTTACCGCCTGACAAAAGTCTTTTTATTACTTTTTTCAGGCGGCCAAAGAAACGCTCCTGTAATGTCTCTTTCATGCCAGTATCAGAAATTCCTAATGCTTGTGATATACCCAGATATTTGTAAGTTTCGGTTGCAGAAAGACAGTTTAGCTTAGTGGAATCTGAAAGTTCTACCCCATCAGATTCCACTATCACACCTCTTTTAACATGCATGACTGCACACTTGTCCACCCCAAATTCCATCCTGATGGCTCTACTGAAAGTTTCTGTTACTCCCAGTAAATCCATCAGTTGCAATTTAGTGTGGGCAAATAATTTGAGGTCATCCATGTAAAGGAGGTGCGATATAACCCCACCATCTTTGCGCAACCGATAGCCTAACCCAGAACTCTCTAGCATAGTACTGAGAGGATTTAGAGCTAGACAAAACCACAACGGACTCAGACTGTCCCCTTGAAATATTCCCCGCTTGATACTAATTGGTGCACCATTATTGCAAAACCGACGACACCCTGGATAGCAAAGGATTGTTTTCCACTGCCCCATACATGCCCTCAAGAAAGTACACAGAGTTGTATCAGTTTTATACAGCTCAAGTACCTTCAGAAGCCATGTATGTGGCACTGAATCAAAGGCCTTCTTATAATATATCCAACATGTTGCCAGATTTTTGCGATTACGACGCACCTGTTGGCTGATGGTCATATCGATTAAAAGGAGTTGCTTAGTGCCACGGGCCCCACTTTTACATCCATTTTGAGAGATTGATATTATCGAATGTTTTTCTATGTGTTTATTAATTTTGACTCTCAAAATGGATGTTAAAAGTTTATATACTGTATTTCAATAGCTTTGCGCAAAAATGTAAACAAACACATTTGATCCTATAAATCCATAGTTACTTGCAATTGAGTATTCCAGTATCCAAGAGTCATACAGTGTTTTACAATCATTTTGACACCAAATAACTTCTATATGATAGTTTATTTTCATTTAAAATACCTTATTCAGGATATTAAAAAAAATAATGTTTTGTCATACTATATTTTTCTACTCATCTGTCTTAGAGAACGCTTGTCAAAACATGTCATGTTTACATTATTGCCAGATCGGGCAGGATTGGACTATAGACAGTTGGTAAACATGTAATGGGTTTATAATTTTTGGGATCCGTAGCACTACCAGATTTGTAGAGTAAGTGAGTTAAACCAGTAGTCATAAAATCGGGTAGTGAACCCATATCTAGGGATGATTGAAATTGTGATGCTAAACGGCCATGTGAGCTGCGGAACCATTTTAACCAGAAATTATGCAGTCCGTCCGGTCCCGCTGATTTCCAATTCGGGAGCGAACGAACTGCACAAGCAACATCTTCTGCATCTATATAAACTGGTTATATATCCGTTATATTCTCACATGAACGTTCAACATCTCTCATCCAATCACCCTCAGTATGATCAACAGGTCTTGACCAGAGGTTCCTCCAAAATGCATTAGTAGTATCATCATTTGGGTGAGTTACGTCATTAACCTCTGGAAGATATGGGGTTTCCCAGTTCCTGTAAACCCACTTCTCGTTTTTTTGGTACATACGATTCTGGTTAAATCGATCTACTCGCACTTTGTAGCGTCTAACGCGATTTGCCCATGCATAAACCTTTTGTTTCAGAAGATCGATGCGCTCTGTGACACATGATGCGTATCTTTGAGGACTTATGTTAGTCCCAAAGAACGCTTGTTTCACAAAGCGCATCACCTTCGGACGGGTATTACCCGACCTGAAACATATAAGTTTCCCGATGAGTGCCCTGGCCTCGGAAATACGCCTCTCAATCCTACACTGCCAAGTAAGTTTTGCAGACCTAGGTCGAGTAGCAGTTTCATTTGTGTAAAATTTAACCTTAGCTACTCGACAAGCTGCAACCGCCGCACAGTACAGGATTGAGTACGTATCACTAAGATCTTCACTATTGTCCAGATATTGGTGCAATAGTGAATCCAGGGCACACACCAGAGCCCGATTTCTTTAATGCATGGGCATACGAGGAAGACGTGGTCTACAATCTGCACTTGCAAACCGATATTCCACAATCGCATCTTCCAAAGCACTCCTTAATCGATTCTCACATTGGGTACTTACGGATATAGTCTCATCATCAACAACTTCCTCAGCAACTACAGGTGTACTAACTGGTGGTGTACGAATTTGTGACGAGGTACACACAACTTGCGACGAAGTAGTAGCCTCTCAAGTGTCGGACTATCAAGCTTATTACAACGCTGGATAGCCCGCACCTGATCCGATAATCGCTGTGCTGACACGTTGACAGCTGGTTCAAGTTCCTGAAATACAGAAAGTAAACGGCCACGGTACGCAGTGAGGTTAGCACCTTGCTCTGAAGCCGCAAAATATGCCCGCATGACGTTTTCATTAATTTCTTTAGTTCACTTCATGCGGTGCACATTACCACCCTATTCGAGGCCGGTGGGCTTTGGGGCCCCAAGCTAGCTGGCGGCCGGCCTCTCCCCTGCCGACGTACAGGTAGTGGCGACGTCGGTGGGGAGAAATACTCGTCACTGCTACTGGTGGAGCTCGACATTTCGCAGGCAGGTAAAGCAGTATCCTTAGGGTGCGAAGTGGAGCCGCCTGACGAGTCCGGGGATGGTGTGAGTGCATTTTGTCTGCTTTTGACCCTAGTCAACATGATTTTTCCATTTAATTTGTATCCATTTTCGTGTTATTTTTCATTTGACATTTGCATCTATCATGTCATTATAATATTGTAGTATTTTTCCAAAATTTCCATAGTATTTCCATTGAATATTGAAATTATAGGTTCTATTACTTCTATTCTTGATTTTCTGAAATATTTATAGTAAATATTCGCTGTTTTATGAATAAAATTTAATAAAAATATTTTAGTTGAAAAAATATCTGCTGACTATGGTAGTGTTATTATTATTATTATTACATTAAAATAGTACTCACCCTAAAAAAGCTCATAAACGATACCCATCATGAAATTTTGTGATTATGGCGCGGCGGCCATATTGGATTGCAAAATTAACCTGAAATTCGTACTCAGCATACCAAAAAACCCCTTCAACGATATCCAACATGAATTTTCACAACAGTGGCACGGTGGCCATTTTGGATTGCAAAATTAACCCAAAATTCGTACTCAGCATACCAAAAAACCCCTTATACGGTATCCAACATGAAATTTTACAAAGGTGGCGCGGCAGCCATTTTGGATTGCAAAATTAACCCGAAATTCGTACTTAGCATACCAAAAAACCCCTTATACGGTATCCAATATGAAATTTCACAACAGTGCCACAGCGGCCATATTGGATTGCAATATTAACCAGAAATTCGTACTCTGCATACCAAAAAACCCCTTAAACGATATCCAACATGAAATTTCACAACAGTGGCACGGTAACCATTTTGGATTGCAAAATTAACCCGAAATTCGTACTTAGCATACCAAAAAACCCCTTATACGATATCCAACATGAAACTTCACAGCAGTGGCACGGCGGCCTTTTTGGATTGCAAAATTAACCCGAAATTCGTACTCAGCATACCAAAAAACCCCTTATACGATATCCAATATGAAATTTCACAACAGTGGCACAGCGGCCATTTTGGATTGAAAATGAAAATGAAAATATATCCTTATACGATAACCAACATGAAATTATACAACGGTGGTGCGGCGGCCATATTGGATTGCAATATTAACCTGAAATTCGTACTCAGCATACCAAAAAACCCCTTAAACGATATCCAACATGAAATTTCACAACAGTGGCACGGTAGCCATTTTGGATTGCAAAATTAACCCGAAATTCGTACTTAGCAAACCAAAAAACCCCTTATACGATATCCAACATGAAATTTCACAACAGTGGCACGGCGGCCTTTTTGGATTGCAAAATTAACCCAAAATTCGTACTTAGCATACCAAAAAACCCCTTATATGATATCCAATATGAAATTTGATAACAGTGGCACGGCGGCCATATTTGATTGCAAAATTAACCTGAAATTCGTACTCAGCATACCAAAAATCTCCTTATACGATAACCAACATGAAATTTTGCAACGGTGGTGCGGCGGCCATATTGGATTGCAATATTGACCTGAAATTCGTAGTCAGCATACCAAAAAACCGCAAAAACGATATCCAACATGAAAATTTACAACGGTGGTGGGGCGGCCATTTTGGATTGCAAAATTAACCCGAAATTCGTGCTCAGCATACCAAAAACCCCCTTAAACGATACCCATCATGGAATTTTGTGATAATGGCGCGGCGGCCATATTGGATTGCAAAATTATCATGTGATTCGTACTCAGCATACCAAAAAATCCCTTAAACGATACCCATCATGATATTATGTGAATACATCGCAGCGGCCATATTGGATTGCAAAATTATCATGTGATTCGTACTCAGCATACCAAAAAACCCCTTAAACGATACCCATCATGATCTTTTGTGATTACGGCGCAGCGGCCATATTGGATCGAAGCCGCGACCTCTTGATTAAAAGACAGTATTTTTGCCTCCGAACCAAACAGGTTGTCTAATTTAAATAAACTATTATCTAAATAATATTGAATACATTCTTGGACGCTGATCGATTCCGCAACTTTTTTGAATTTGACGTTTTGAAGTTTTCCGATTGCAAAATAAATAAAAACTTGTCATTCCGGGGGTGCTTTTAGCGCCCGCCCCGCGCTTGGCCGCTCTCTACCCCCTCTGCTTACAGAGGGGCATCCGAGAGCGGACCGACGGAATCAGCACTTCCAACTCCATTAGGATTTAAGGGGGGGGGGGGGGCAGTCCATCAAGCCCCCCCGTGGAGAGTCCCGATGATGTAACGGGGCGACCCTTTGCCGGGCCGCAGTGATTTATCCACCGGCCTATCCTGCGACCCGGTTAAGGCGAGGCGGATCACCGCGGGGTTTAGTGGGTAGGACGGTACCTTGTTGACCGCGAGTCCCACACAAAGCCGCCTTGCTCCCCCGAAACAAGGCGGCGAAGTGCCTAATCTGCAGTCCCCGCGTTAAATAAAAAAAATAAAAATAAAAACTTGTCAAGTCCCGTCAGTTCACATCAATCGAAAGTGCATCAAGTGCCGTTTTTTTTTAATACGCTCTTTTCTACTTCAATTCCCATCAAACCGTAGATTTATTGATGACAGCGTCAAGTCTACGTGGTAAACGGTCAATAACTTGACTCAAGCACGTAGACTTGTCATGCCCAATTGACCGTGTCGGGTGCCCTTTAGCCAATATCATGTGTACATACAGGTCAATGCACACAAACGTGTAAAGAAATCACGCGCACTAAAGCTACATTCATTCATATTTATCGGACTCGTCAAGTACATGTTGACTGTGTCGGGAGGCCATTATGGGCTCAGGAAACGGTCAAATAACCATCAATAACTTGACGTCAATGAATATGTACATATACGTCAATACACACACACGTGCAGAGAAAGCACGCACACTGCAGTGCAATCAATTTAAATTTGATAAGTCTGTTAAAATATGAATGAAAGTAGCTTCAGTAAGCGTGAGTATTTGCAAGTGTGTGTGCATCAACGTATATGTACACATGTTATGATTATGACTCAAGTCACTTGACCGTCTCCTGAGCCTATTTAGGCATCCAAACACTACATGCGAAGGTAGTTGCACGATACTTGACAAGTCTTATTGGTCGTATTCCGGAAGCATAATGGCCTCCCGACACGGTCAAATGCACTTGACAAGTGCATGTACACATGATATGATCATCTCCGCTGCCGCTGCCCAATACCATAAGTGTAAATACTATTATTGAATCAACTCCATTGTTAAATCGTACAATACCTACAACGCTATCTCGGCATAAAATATGCTAGGGTTGTCACAAAAATACTTTCGTTGATTAACTAAGAGTTTGTGTAATTGTAGGTAAGTAAATAAAATAGTAGGTACTCATGTCACTATAATCTATCTATCTTTATTAGGTTTATTTTTATTGTGAGCTTCCGTTACGTACGCTGCGTAACTGATTAACGTTACGTAAAAAATGTGTGGTAAGTACAAAATAGTTCCTCTATATAGTTCGAAAATAAAGTCCTCAACAGCGTATGTCTATCAAGGTTCGCTTACAATAACCTTTTAGTTACTAAAATATTAGCGACGCTACGATCGTAAATGCGACAGAAAACATCATATTAATATATTAATACAACGACTCTCTCTTTCTATTATGTCGTCACTTAAGAGAAAGAGGGGTGTTTTATAAATAACGAATTTGCCTGGGTTAGGTCTAACGAATATAAGCGACGCGACGGGAGTATATGCGGCGGGGAACATTATAATTACTTAACATCATACCACACCGCTTTCTTTCTCTCTCTTGTAACGCAAACGAAGTTGTGCGGGTCAGCTAGTTAGTAATATACATATGTATCATGTTGAACCTTACACAGTTCAAGTACCTAATGGTACCCACGCGACTACGTACTTATATCATATTATAAGATACCTACTAGCTGAGCAGACAGACGTTGTCCTGACATAACTATGAATATGGAAATCGGTATCCCGAGTTCTGAGTTCCCGGTTACTGGTACCGAGTTCCCAGTTCCGGGTTTTCATTTCCCAGTTCGTTTTTCTGTTCCCGGTTCCCATTTTGACGCTTTTTGGATCGGGTCTTGAAACTCCCAAGACCCGATCCAAAATTGCAATAGAAACCATTTCCTTGAACAGTTCGAGCCAGTTACAGTTAAATTGCAAATATTCTATTTTTCACGCATTTTATTATTATTTTTCTATGAAAACCTTCTCCTGACAATAACAAACACATCTAAAAATGAATAAGCGAAATCGGTCTAGCTGTTCACGCGTCATGTCGTCACCAAGGAAATATGGATTCATTTTGTTATATTTATAGATATTTTATATGATTAAGACTAACGAAATAAATCTCAGTTCACAATCAGCTACAGTGTTTGTCTGAACAACTTTTTAAAATACCTTTCGTAATGATTTCGTACCTACATTTTGATGTCGACTTGATTTTTTATTTCTCAAAATAGTTATGAAATAACACTACATCATTGATTATTTCCGCGAGGCGAGTGTTATGCTTTATTTATAGACTATATAACATCATCATATTATATTATTATTATATACCAAGGTACATTCTATTTATGTTTTGTATTTTCGATGTTCGTCTCTTATTTTGACATTCCGGAACGGGCGTACCACAAACTCCATACATTACCAGCGGGCGCACCTCAGGCATCGCGATTAGGGGGCGACCCCGCTCTCCGACATACCGCACCGCATCGTTGCTCCGCCAAACGGGCGAGTTGAACCACTATTAGTATTTACACTTATGCCAATACACTGTGCCCAGATGAGCCATTTTACGCGCGTACCTATCCAATACACGCGAAACCGAGATACTTGTATCAGTAAATACCAGATAATTCCCTATCCCAAAATATGAAAAGTTACCTGTATACGAGTAAGAGATTGCTTTTTAGTAGTGTCCGACCGAAACTGGTTTTCCGGCCGAAACCGAAACCGAAACCGAACTTTCGGCCCCAGGGTCAGTTTCGGCCGAAACCGAAACCGAAACCGAAACTCACGTGTTCATATATGTATTGAAAAGAAAGAAAACCAGCCAAGTGCGAGTCGGATTCCCGCACAGAGAGTTCCGTAACAAAAATTGGGCACAAAAATTACGTTTGTTGTGTGTGGACGTTTTTTTAAAAAAGACCTTTAGTAGGTATTTTTTGTTGTAGCGGCTACAGAACAGGTCGAGGTGGTGGTGACAGTGTCTTGACATCGCCAACGCCTTCAACACCTTGCCCTAGCCCTAGAGCTGGGAGGCGCTTATTCACCATGGTATGCCTTCCTACCATGGTGTTTCACAGGGATCGGTCTTAGGACTGCATCTCTGGAACATCGGTTACGATTGGCGCTGCGGTCTGTTGCTCAGATTTTTCGGTGTAACGTGCTACGCCGAAGTCACCCTCGTTACAGCGCGAGGAGCAAAACATCGCTATGCAGTCCTGTGGTGGGTTGAATACGGTGTTTGGGTCTACAGGTCGCCCTTCACAAATCCGAGGCTCTGTGCTTTCGAACCTTGGAAGGGGCCACCTGTCGGATCCAGCTTTCATGTAAGGAATTTTAGCATCGGCATTGAGCCCTCGATGACGTATTTGGGGCTCGTACTCGGTAGCCGGTGGAATTTTAGATACCAGTTCTGAAGTTTGGTCCCTAAACTGAGAGAGGGCATCAGTCACATTCCCGCGGTTATTGCCCAACATCAGGAGACCCAACGCTTGAGCCTCCTGGGGAGCGTATGACGTCTGAGCGGAGACTTTACCTTGGGATAGTGTAGTGCATGGCCCTATACGGGGCCTCCGCATGGGCGGAGATCCCGACAGCGAGCAATGCGGCTAGATGGCTTAGCCCGCAGAAGGCGATGGCCGTGAGGGTAGTAAGGGGATAACTTACGATCACAGTTGAGGCGGTATGTCTCTTACCCGAGACCCCCCCATGGGACCTGGGAGCGAGGGCCCTTGCGTCATTGTTTAAATGGCGCCAGGAAGAGCTGGAGTGGGGCCATAGGCCTGCGTCTCGAGAAATTGAGTCTTTTCGGTCCAAACTCTACCAGAAAACCAAGAAGACCTGGAAGGTGCGACTCGAGCAACCAAGAGGTGGAATCGCCACAATTGAGGCAGTCAGACTGGTAATGGACGAGTGGTTGAAGTAGAGCCACAGTGCTCTCTTCTACCGGTTGTCACAGATGCTTACCGAGCACGGAAGTTTCGTTAATTATCTGTGGCGAATACGCCGGGAAACCACGGCTGAGTGCCAGCACTGCGAGGAGCGAAGCGGGTGGCGAGGAGTGAACCCATATCGAGGGATGATTGAAATTGTGATGCTAAACGGCCATGTGAGCTGCGGAACCATTTTAACCAGAAATTATGCAGTCCGTCCGGTCCCGCTGATTTCCAATTCGGGAGCGAACGAACTGCACAAGCAACATCTTCTGCATCTATATAAACTGGTTATATATCCGTTATATTCTCACATGAACGTTCAACATCTCTCATCCAATCACCCTCAGTATGATCAACAGGTCTTGACCAGAGGTTCCTCCAAAATGCATTAGTAGTATCATCATTTGGGTGAGTTACGTCATTAACCTCTGGAAGATATGGGGTTTCCCAGTTCCTGTAAACCCACTTCTCGTTTTTTTGGTACATACGATTCTGGTTAAATCGATCTACTCGCACTTTGTAGCGTCTAACGCGATTTGCCCATGCATAAACCTTTTGTTTCAGAAGATCGATGCGCTCTGTGACACATGATGCGTATCTTTGAGGACTTATGTTAGTCCCAAAGAACGCTTGTTTCACAAAGCGCATCACCTTCGGACGGGTATTACCCGACCTGAAACATATAAGTTTCCCGATGAGTGCCCTGGCCTCGGAAATACGCCTCTCAATCCTACACTGCCAAGTAAGTTTTGCAGACCTAGGTCGAGTAGCAGTTTCATTTGTGTAAAATTTAACCTTAGCTACTCGACAAGCTGCAACCGCCGCACAGTACAGGATTGAGTACGTATCACTAAGATCTTCACTATTGTCCAGATATTGGTGCAATAGTGAATCCAGGGCACACACCAGAGCCCGATTTCTTTAATGCATGGGCATACGAGGAAGACGTGGTCTACAATCTGCACTTGCAAACCGATATTCCACAATCGCATCTTCCAAAGCACTCCTTAATCGATTCTCACATTGGGTACTTACGGATATAGTCTCATCATCAACAACTTCCTCAGCAACTACAGGTGTACTAACTGGTGGTGTACGAATTTGTGACGAGGTACACACAACTTGCGACGAAGTAGTAGCCTCTCAAGTGTCGGACTATCAAGCTTATTACAACGCTGGATAGCCCGCACCTGATCCGATAATCGCTGTGCTGACACGTTGACAGCTGGTTCAAGTTCCTGAAATACAGAAAGTAAACGGCCACGGTACGCAGTGAGGTTAGCACCTTGCTCTGAAGCCGCAAAATATGCCCGCATGACGTTTTCATTAATTTCTTTAGTTCACTTCATGCGGTGCACATTACCACCCTATTCGAGGCCGGTGGGCTTTGGGGCCCCAAGCTAGCTGGCGGCCGGCCTCTCCCCTGCCGACGTACAGGTAGTGGCGACGTCGGTGGGGAGAAATACTCGTCACTGCTACTGGTGGAGCTCGACATTTCGCAGGCAGGTAAAGCAGTATCCTTAGGGTGCGAAGTGGAGCCGCCTGACGAGTCCGGGGATGGTGTGAGTGCATTTTGTCTGCTTTTGACCCTAGTCAACATGATTTTTCCATTTAATTTGTATCCATTTTCGTGTTATTTTTCATTTGACATTTGCATCTATCATGTCATTATAATATTGTAGTATTTTTCCAAAATTTCCATAGTATTTCCATTGAATATTGAAATTATAGGTTCTATTACTTCTATTCTTGATTTTCTGAAATATTTATAGTAAATATTCGCTGTTTTATGAATAAAATTTAATAAAAATATTTTAGTTGAAAAAATATCTGCTGACTATGGTAGTGTTATTATTATTATTATTACATTAAAATAGTACTCACCCTAAAAAAGCTCATAAACGATACCCATCATGAAATTTTGTGATTATGGCGCGGCGGCCATATTGGATTGCAAAATTAACCTGAAATTCGTACTCAGCATACCAAAAAACCCCTTCAACGATATCCAACATGAATTTTCACAACAGTGGCACGGTGGCCATTTTGGATTGCAAAATTAACCCAAAATTCGTACTCAGCATACCAAAAAACCCCTTATACGGTATCCAACATGAAATTTTACAAAGGTGGCGCGGCAGCCATTTTGGATTGCAAAATTAACCCGAAATTCGTACTTAGCATACCAAAAAACCCCTTATACGGTATCCAATATGAAATTTCACAACAGTGCCACAGCGGCCATATTGGATTGCAATATTAACCAGAAATTCGTACTCTGCATACCAAAAAACCCCTTAAACGATATCCAACATGAAATTTCACAACAGTGGCACGGTAACCATTTTGGATTGCAAAATTAACCCGAAATTCGTACTTAGCATACCAAAAAACCCCTTATACGATATCCAACATGAAACTTCACAGCAGTGGCACGGCGGCCTTTTTGGATTGCAAAATTAACCCGAAATTCGTACTCAGCATACCAAAAAACCCCTTATACGATATCCAATATGAAATTTCACAACAGTGGCACAGCGGCCATTTTGGATTGAAAATGAAAATGAAAATATATCCTTATACGATAACCAACATGAAATTATACAACGGTGGTGCGGCGGCCATATTGGATTGCAATATTAACCTGAAATTCGTACTCAGCATACCAAAAAACCCCTTAAACGATATCCAACATGAAATTTCACAACAGTGGCACGGTAGCCATTTTGGATTGCAAAATTAACCCGAAATTCGTACTTAGCAAACCAAAAAACCCCTTATACGATATCCAACATGAAATTTCACAACAGTGGCACGGCGGCCTTTTTGGATTGCAAAATTAACCCAAAATTCGTACTTAGCATACCAAAAAACCCCTTATATGATATCCAATATGAAATTTGATAACAGTGGCACGGCGGCCATATTTGATTGCAAAATTAACCTGAAATTCGTACTCAGCATACCAAAAATCTCCTTATACGATAACCAACATGAAATTTTGCAACGGTGGTGCGGCGGCCATATTGGATTGCAATATTGACCTGAAATTCGTAGTCAGCATACCAAAAAACCGCAAAAACGATATCCAACATGAAAATTTACAACGGTGGTGGGGCGGCCATTTTGGATTGCAAAATTAACCCGAAATTCGTGCTCAGCATACCAAAAACCCCCTTAAACGATACCCATCATGGAATTTTGTGATAATGGCGCGGCGGCCATATTGGATTGCAAAATTATCATGTGATTCGTACTCAGCATACCAAAAAATCCCTTAAACGATACCCATCATGATATTATGTGAATACATCGCAGCGGCCATATTGGATTGCAAAATTATCATGTGATTCGTACTCAGCATACCAAAAAACCCCTTAAACGATACCCATCATGATCTTTTGTGATTACGGCGCAGCGGCCATATTGGATCGAAGCCGCGACCTCTTGATTAAAAGACAGTATTTTTGCCTCCGAACCAAACAGGTTGTCTAATTTAAATAAACTATTATCTAAATAATATTGAATACATTCTTGGACGCTGATCGATTCCGCAACTTTTTTGAATTTGACGTTTTGAAGTTTTCCGATTGCAAAATAAATAAAAACTTGTCATTCCGGGGGTGCTTTTAGCGCCCGCCCCGCGCTTGGCCGCTCTCTACCCCCTCTGCTTACAGAGGGGCATCCGAGAGCGGACCGACGGAATCAGCACTTCCAACTCCATTAGGATTTAAGGGGGGGGGGGGGGCAGTCCATCAAGCCCCCCCGTGGAGAGTCCCGATGATGTAACGGGGCGACCCTTTGCCGGGCCGCAGTGATTTATCCACCGGCCTATCCTGCGACCCGGTTAAGGCGAGGCGGATCACCGCGGGGTTTAGTGGGTAGGACGGTACCTTGTTGACCGCGAGTCCCACACAAAGCCGCCTTGCTCCCCCGAAACAAGGCGGCGAAGTGCCTAATCTGCAGTCCCCGCGTTAAATAAAAAAAATAAAAATAAAAACTTGTCAAGTCCCGTCAGTTCACATCAATCGAAAGTGCATCAAGTGCCGTTTTTTTTTAATACGCTCTTTTCTACTTCAATTCCCATCAAACCGTAGATTTATTGATGACAGCGTCAAGTCTACGTGGTAAACGGTCAATAACTTGACTCAAGCACGTAGACTTGTCATGCCCAATTGACCGTGTCGGGTGCCCTTTAGCCAATATCATGTGTACATACAGGTCAATGCACACAAACGTGTAAAGAAATCACGCGCACTAAAGCTACATTCATTCATATTTATCGGACTCGTCAAGTACATGTTGACTGTGTCGGGAGGCCATTATGGGCTCAGGAAACGGTCAAATAACCATCAATAACTTGACGTCAATGAATATGTACATATACGTCAATACACACACACGTGCAGAGAAAGCACGCACACTGCAGTGCAATCAATTTAAATTTGATAAGTCTGTTAAAATATGAATGAAAGTAGCTTCAGTAAGCGTGAGTATTTGCAAGTGTGTGTGCATCAACGTATATGTACACATGTTATGATTATGACTCAAGTCACTTGACCGTCTCCTGAGCCTATTTAGGCATCCAAACACTACATGCGAAGGTAGTTGCACGATACTTGACAAGTCTTATTGGTCGTATTCCGGAAGCATAATGGCCTCCCGACACGGTCAAATGCACTTGACAAGTGCATGTACACATGATATGATCATCTCCGCTGCCGCTGCCCAATACCATAAGTGTAAATACTATTATTGAATCAACTCCATTGTTAAATCGTACAATACCTACAACGCTATCTCGGCATAAAATATGCTAGGGTTGTCACAAAAATACTTTCGTTGATTAACTAAGAGTTTGTGTAATTGTAGGTAAGTAAATAAAATAGTAGGTACTCATGTCACTATAATCTATCTATCTTTATTAGGTTTATTTTTATTGTGAGCTTCCGTTACGTACGCTGCGTAACTGATTAACGTTACGTAAAAAATGTGTGGTAAGTACAAAATAGTTCCTCTATATAGTTCGAAAATAAAGTCCTCAACAGCGTATGTCTATCAAGGTTCGCTTACAATAACCTTTTAGTTACTAAAATATTAGCGACGCTACGATCGTAAATGCGACAGAAAACATCATATTAATATATTAATACAACGACTCTCTCTTTCTATTATGTCGTCACTTAAGAGAAAGAGGGGTGTTTTATAAATAACGAATTTGCCTGGGTTAGGTCTAACGAATATAAGCGACGCGACGGGAGTATATGCGGCGGGGAACATTATAATTACTTAACATCATACCACACCGCTTTCTTTCTCTCTCTTGTAACGCAAACGAAGTTGTGCGGGTCAGCTAGTTAGTAATATACATATGTATCATGTTGAACCTTACACAGTTCAAGTACCTAATGGTACCCACGCGACTACGTACTTATATCATATTATAAGATACCTACTAGCTGAGCAGACAGACGTTGTCCTGACATAACTATGAATATGGAAATCGGTATCCCGAGTTCTGAGTTCCCGGTTACTGGTACCGAGTTCCCAGTTCCGGGTTTTCATTTCCCAGTTCGTTTTTCTGTTCCCGGTTCCCATTTTGACGCTTTTTGGATCGGGTCTTGAAACTCCCAAGACCCGATCCAAAATTGCAATAGAAACCATTTCCTTGAACAGTTCGAGCCAGTTACAGTTAAATTGCAAATATTCTATTTTTCACGCATTTTATTATTATTTTTCTATGAAAACCTTCTCCTGACAATAACAAACACATCTAAAAATGAATAAGCGAAATCGGTCTAGCTGTTCACGCGTCATGTCGTCACCAAGGAAATATGGATTCATTTTGTTATATTTATAGATATTTTATATGATTAAGACTAACGAAATAAATCTCAGTTCACAATCAGCTACAGTGTTTGTCTGAACAACTTTTTAAAATACCTTTCGTAATGATTTCGTACCTACATTTTGATGTCGACTTGATTTTTTATTTCTCAAAATAGTTATGAAATAACACTACATCATTGATTATTTCCGCGAGGCGAGTGTTATGCTTTATTTATAGACTATATAACATCATCATATTATATTATTATTATATACCAAGGTACATTCTATTTATGTTTTGTATTTTCGATGTTCGTCTCTTATTTTGACATTCCGGAACGGGCGTACCACAAACTCCATACATTACCAGCGGGCGCACCTCAGGCATCGCGATTAGGGGGCGACCCCGCTCTCCGACATACCGCACCGCATCGTTGCTCCGCCAAACGGGCGAGTTGAACCACTATTAGTATTTACACTTATGCCAATACACTGTGCCCAGATGAGCCATTTTACGCGCGTACCTATCCAATACACGCGAAACCGAGATACTTGTATCAGTAAATACCAGATAATTCCCTATCCCAAAATATGAAAAGTTACCTGTATACGAGTAAGAGATTGCTTTTTAGTAGTGTCCGACCGAAACTGGTTTTCCGGCCGAAACCGAAACCGAAACCGAACTTTCGGCCCCAGGGTCAGTTTCGGCCGAAACCGAAACCGAAACCGAAACTCACGTGTTCATATATGTATTGAAAAGAAAGAAAACCAGCCAAGTGCGAGTCGGATTCCCGCACAGAGAGTTCCGTAACAAAAATTGGGCACAAAAATTACGTTTGTTGTGTGTGGACGTTTTTTTAAAAAAGACCTTTAGTAGGTATTTTTTGTTGTAGCGGCTACAGAACAGGTCGAGGTGGTGGTGACAGTGTCTTGACATCGCCAACGCCTTCAACACCTTGCCCTAGCCCTAGAGCTGGGAGGCGCTTATTCACCATGGTATGCCTTCCTACCATGGTGTTTCACAGGGATCGGTCTTAGGACTGCATCTCTGGAACATCGGTTACGATTGGCGCTGCGGTCTGTTGCTCAGATTTTTCGGTGTAACGTGCTACGCCGAAGTCACCCTCGTTACAGCGCGAGGAGCAAAACATCGCTATGCAGTCCTGTGGTGGGTTGAATACGGTGTTTGGGTCTACAGGTCGCCCTTCACAAATCCGAGGCTCTGTGCTTTCGAACCTTGGAAGGGGCCACCTGTCGGATCCAGCTTTCATGTAAGGAATTTTAGCATCGGCATTGAGCCCTCGATGACGTATTTGGGGCTCGTACTCGGTAGCCGGTGGAATTTTAGATACCAGTTCTGAAGTTTGGTCCCTAAACTGAGAGAGGGCATCAGTCACATTCCCGCGGTTATTGCCCAACATCAGGAGACCCAACGCTTGAGCCTTCTGGGGAGCGTATGACGTCTGAGCGGAGACTTTACCTTGGGATAGTGTAGTGCATGGCCCTATACGGGGCCTCCGCATGGGCGGAGATCCCGACAGCGAGCAATGCGGCTAGATGGCTTAGCCCGCAGAAGGCGATGGCCGTGAGGGTAGTAAGGGGATAACTTACGATCACAGTTGAGGCGGTATGTCTCTTACCCGAGACCCCCCCATGGGACCTGGGAGCGAGGGCCCTTGCGTCATTGTTTAAATGGCGCCAGGAAGAGCTGGAGTGGGGCCATAGGCCTGCGTCTCGAGAAATTGAGTCTTTTCGGTCCAAACTCTACCAGAAAACCAAGAAGACCTGGAAGGTGCGACTCGAGCAACCAAGAGGTGGAATCGCCACAATTGAGGCAGTCAGACTGGTAATGGACGAGTGGTTGAAGTAGAGCCACAGTGCTCTCTTCTACCGGTTGTCACAGATGCTTACCGAGCACGGAAGTTTCGTTAATTATCTGTGGCGAATACGCCGGGAAACCACGGCTGAGTGCCAGCACTGCGAGGAGCGAAGCGGGAGCACAGCGCGGCAAAGCCTCGTGGCAGGTCTGAACGTGGACATTCTCTCACTGAAGACTATGGTGCGAGTCATGATCTCCAGCTGGAGTAGGTGGGAGTCCGCTGCCTCTTCCTGCGCGCGAGCAGCTCCTAGACGACAGCGTGGTGTGAGATTCGTGCACGCTCCCCCAAGAAGCGGGATAACTCTTGAACAACGATAAGGATAGTACCCGAACCCTTCCTCCCCACAGGTGAGGCCGCAGTAGTAGCCATCGGTCTGTTGGGAATCCTCTGGACATTCTTGGGAGAGCATACCCGGGGCTCTCAACCATAGGCTGTTAGGTAGAATTCCTGTAGGATTTTCCTAACGTTAAAAAAACAGCAACAGAAATACATCATCTCTGAGAATTTCAGGTCTCTATCTGTCACGATTTCAGCGATAAAACCTCGTGATTAACAGACAGACTTACGGCTAAGTCTCATGTCTCGTTCATAGGGTCCCGCTTTTAACCCTCCGTGCGTGAATCCGACTCGCACTTGGCTGTGCTTTTTTTTCTTTAATAGGTGCAGCAAGTTCCACCTAGTGCTATCAATCAACTGTATAAATCATCTCAAGTTTTCATTTTAGAAATATCTTCGCCTAAAGATGGGTTTCTTTCTATTACATGTGGAATTACTCATAGATGCTATTGCGAACTCCTACCGACTAAAACTACACGGTGCCCTTCTACAGTTACTAGATCTTGACCAGTTTTGGTTACATTCAGTATATAAATAAAACTGGACAAGAGCATGCCGGAATCGCTTAAGTAGGATTCCATACAAGAAAAGCGGTAATAAATCAAGTTTGAATAGAATTGTATTATTGTAACTATTGATTGGAATTCGTTTGTAAGCTTCTAAATCTTAGTTTAGTAACATATTAACTGGTTGGGCTGTCCTCAATCACGTCACAAGCAGAGCTAGGCCCTCAAAATTCACGAACACGTGAGTTTCGGCCCGGCCGAAAGTTTCGGCCCATTTTGGCCGAAACCGAAACTGCTGCCGAAACTCGTATTTTTGGCCGAAACTGGCCGAAACCGAAACCGAAACCGAAACTTCGGTCGGTCACTACTTTTTAGCAATAGGGCCGCCTCTGTACATTTATAAAAATGCAAAATCTTTCTCTTCTGTATGTTTTCTAGTGGTCTAAAATAAACTTAATTGTACAATTAAATTTATTTTATTTTATGATTTTAAATGTAGATATGTTTTAGATACTTTATTTGTAGTATTAAATGATAAAGGAAAAAACTAATTTGAAAAAACCAACGAATTTTTGATATATTTATTGCATGTAATTTTGTGAAGGGGACATTTATTTATTTACTATTTCCTATATTTATATTGATAGCAAAACCAGGTTGGCAGAAAGGTCATCTCGAGTTAAAAAGAGAAACGAAGACTGTATAGTGTACATAGCAAAAAAGTGTTGTTCGCCTAAAGAGACATGAAAAAATTGTGATTTTGGGCAATTACCCATCAAATTGCTTTAACTAGTGTACAGATGCTGCTGCGCGTGTAATAATGAATGCGGCGCGGCGATAGGAAAAGCTTGTCACAAAGGTACCTATTCTTCTTTTTCAAAGTTCGAGTTAGATGTCTTCATAATATTTAGGAGAAATAAAAAGGATGAAGTATTGTTAAACTAATTTAATAATAATATTTTTGTGAACATTCTCACTGTTCGATAGTTCAGTGGGAGCTTAGTGGATTGCTCTGGGGAAGTCCCTGTGCGCGAAACCTTTCCGGCGTCTTGTATGCCCATACAAGACGCCGGAAAGGTTTCGCTAATCGGACCGCCGCGCCGGCCCCACCAAGAATGAACCGTCACTTACCTTATTTCCCGTTCTTCTTAATGCTCTGCTACTTCTGATGTTGCTTCCGAGTTCTGAGTCGACCGAGGCGCTGACATGTGGATGGGTTGCCGGCAATTTACCACAAGCGCACACACAAAGGTTATCGAACCGCGTCCGAGATCTGGCTGAGCGGTCGATGCAAGGCCGTCCACGGGCGCGCGGCGGGGGGGGGGGGGGGGGAAGCCGACGAGTGACGTACACTCCCGGGGACCGGTCCGAATCGCCGAAACACTCACACAACATCATCTAGCACAAATTAAGCTAATATAAGCTTGTGCTATGGGATCTAGACGGCTGACAGACATACTTATATATTTCTAAATACCTACATATATATTATACATAAAAAAACAAGCATAAATAAATAACATAACATAACTACAGCTAGAAGAAAATGTTACATCAGCTTATTCTTACCGGCCCCATACACGTACAATATTATTGAGTTAATAATATTGCATCAATATTTATTTCCGTTGGAATATAGTCTGTTCAAACCTCAATATTACCCATATGCGGTCAATTTATTGCTATATTGATCAATAATATTGTACGTGTATGGGGCCGGTTATGTATGTCTGTGATTGTATCTGGGAACATAAGGGTCCGTGCACACAGACCGGATCGGAGAGCATCGGCGCGCACTTTTCTTTTCACACAGACCGGATCGTATACGCTCGGAGTTGGTCGGAGTGGAGGCGCCAACTATTTCACATAGACCGGCTGAAAGCGATCTGAAAGTGGATGCGCTCGGAGCCGGTCGGATGCCCTTGCAGCCGGTCGGATGCCCTCGCAGCCGGTCGGATGCGCTCGCAGTCGGTCCGGATGCGCTCGCAGCCGAATGGATTCACTACAAAGGCAGTGCCAGTATTCCACGCAGTCCAAGTTTTGTTTTCGGTGATAATGTGTGCTTTTCGAAACAAGCTTTTAGATAGCTCCGATGAAGAAATATATTAAGTTTTCATCAGTTATGTTTTCGTATAAGTACACACAACTGTTCTGTATAAATTGTGCTATCAAAATGGCGCAATGGCGATCGGCGTGGGGCGGCGCACACGCAATCGGTGCCGATCAGCTGCGCGAGCGGGAAAGAGCACGCAATCGGAGCCCATCGGCTGCGCGAGCGATAAAGAGCATGCAATTGGAGCCGATCGGCTGCGCGAGCAAGAAAGAGCATGACATCGGAGCCGAACGGATGCGTGAACGAGAAAAAGTACGCGATCGGAGCCGGTCAGTTCCTCTTATTATTTCACACCAAGCGCGTTCAAGCATTCTTAATGACAAAAGCAGTGCACATGCAAAAATAAACCTTACTTCAAATACAAAAAACTCTGTCTTCAACGCGATAAGAATCTGCTCTCCTCTCCGAGCCGGTCTGTGTGAACGGACCCTAAGAACTTGTGACTGGCATCTGCAAATATATTGTCAGTGTCAATTTGACTGAAGGACTTTGTATCCATGCTCATTGCAATTTAAAATAATATTAATGTCAATGTCAGTTGATGTCATTTCTTTCTTTGACAAGAAGAGTGACAAGTTGGCAGACTCAGTAAATAAATGTCAGGTCGTCAGTTATTATGTTTGATCGTTCGTGTACGTTGTCTTTTTGCTTATATTTTGTGTTCCATTTCCTATCGTGTATTTATGTACCGTGATGTTAGATATAAAAATATATTTCTAAAGTTCCAAGAATGTGTACCCGACAGATGTTAAAACTCTGGTGTTAGAATGCTGTTTTTCGAAATTAAGCATGTTCTAGTGATGTGTGAATCAGTGAACAGGTGACTTCCTACCATATGTTTCAACGCTTACGGCACATTCTTCCTAAATAATCTAATAAGAATATAACATCAAAACACGGCGTGGCAGCAGCAGTTTTAAATGAAAGGTACAAGTGGGGTGAACACCGTTCAAATGAATAAAAATGTCAACAGAAGGAAGCGGAGAAACTCCCATTGTGCCATGTTTACCTGGGGCACCGGAGCAAACTTACTTATTTCCCAAAGTGAAAGGGCACTCGAGGTCTGTAAGTCACGGAGGGACGCCTACCCTAGCGGCCAACCCGGCAACGGCTCGGCCACCCCTCAAATCTGCATTACGAGGGCATCAGCGTGCGCTTTCCCACGGTCAGATCGGCGAGGGCGGTCGCCCATCGTCCGGTCCCGGACACAGTCGCACTGGCAGCCGCACAGACTTTATACTACCACCTGGCCACAGAGACCCTCAAGTGGCCAGCGCACAGCCGCGCCATGGCTCCGTGCGAATGCACCAGCACTCGCGCCAAGCATCACGTTCAGATTCCATTTACACAATACGTCGCACATCTGTTATAAGTCCATGGAGGAAAGCTGCCCTGTGGGTGTTAAGAAGACCACCACCTTCTGTTGATAACAGGCATCTTATTATTACTCCTAACCACTTGGTGCCTGAAAAAACACCACTCAAAGATCACCCCAATGGCCATAGATGCGACAATAAAATTAGGACTACTAAATATACTTTGCTGTCATTTATACCTAAGAACTTATTTGAACAATTCCATAGGATTGCCAATGTGTACTTTATATTCATAGTGTTGTTGAATTGGGTGCCGGCTATCAATGCATTCGGTAAAGAGATTGCAATGTTGCCAGTGTTGTTTGTGCTTGCCGTCACCGCCATCAAAGACTTGTTTGAAGACCGCAGGAGACATCTGTCTGATAAAAGGATAAACAACTCATTTTGCAGAGTTTTCAAAAAGTAAGTCATTTCTATAGACATTTTAGCATTATGTATAGTAGCTATTTATGTGTATGTAATATCCGAAACCACTGAATTGATCTAAAAAGTAAGAAGTGACAAAGATTTGAATGATTTCATTCAAAGTTGTTCAACAGTGTACCTAGTCACCTAGGTACTTGTACTATGAGATTTAATTTGAGACTCCTAAACAGTTCAATCTACTAATTCATACTTACTTGTATTCAAAGTACAAGTTAAATAAATTACTATCACCTAATGCTAAAAATTTGATAACTGGTGATAAAAGAAAATGTTAAATTAAACTCAAATATTTTATCTACTAAGGCATGCTATCAATAGATATTATTAAATTAATAATGCAGATAACTCCTCCTTAATACCCAAAATAATACATTGAATATTATAATATGACACATAATTACCTATTGAAGGAACATAGCCTAATTATACCTAATTAGGTAAATGAATGAATGAATTATTTGTTGTTAATTCCATCACGTTTTGCACAAACATGACTTGTTCTCAAAACCAAAACAAGGCAACAGAATTAATGAGATCACCCATACCCACAATTAAGGTGACTCTGCTTATACTGGGTACCACAAGCTTATGGAATACTGTGTCGTGAAGACTTTGAGTAGAGGTTGACTACAATAATAATGTGGGTCTACGCTAGACGAGCCGAGCACGAGCGGAGCCAGAGCCGAGCCAAAATTCGTGTAGTGTGAACCGACGTACGAGCCTCAAACGACACTTATCATCGCGAGCGGAGCGGCTCGGTTCGTCTAGCGTAGACCCACCTTTAGAGCCTACTATGAGGCCCTCCAACCATTCCTTAATGATAAGTCTTGAAGCCTCTCAATTAACTGAACAAATTCACACTGCAGCACAGAATAAATAATTTTACTAAAGTTTAATTTTATACAATTTCATTGAAGAAACTGTGAGTACAGTAGGTTTTCTGTATGTATATAATGCGGATATGTCATTAGCATTGTGGATCATTAAAATAAATAACATTCAAGGAGACAAATCTACATATTACCTATTTTTCTTAATAAATTATTTTTGCTTTGCCAAAATTAATAAACACATCTAGGGATGTATATGAAATTAATGGTTAATAGTTTAGAATCCCTATATGATTGCTAATTCAGTAATTATTTTCAGGCCAATTTTGAAATATAGCCAATATTTCAAAATTGGCCAGCAAGTATCTGATTGATGCTGGCTAGCTAAATTAAAATGTGTGTAAAAATTTTGACGCGTGGTTGTAATCAAACCCTTCCTAATTCGCAGTCACACTATATGACGTATAGACCAACGAGGCACCTAAGTGATATTATAATAATAAATAATAATAATAAAGCTTTCTTTATTCCCTTTCTTAATCTAGATATTACAAAACTGTTACATATAAATTCCTAATTGCTACATTTTATGTTAAGAAATGGACCCTATTTGGGTAAAAGCCTCCTCCAATCCTTTCCACTTTCCTCTGTCTGTCGACTGCCTCTGAGGGGAATTCGGTAGTGATACTGCCTGCGGTGCTGGAGGTCATGGGTTTGATTCCCACCGGAGACAAATATTTGTGTGACCCATAAATGTTTGTCTCAAGAGTCTGGGTGTTTCTATGTATAATATGTATATGTATATTTAAAAAGTATACATATTCATAAGTATTAATATCAGTGGTCTGATACCCATAACACAAACAGGTTATTCCTAGCTTACTTTGGGATCAGATAGCGTTGTGTGAAATGTCCATGAATATTTATTTATTTATTTGTTTGTGGCGAAGTTCCACCAGTCCTTTCCTGTCCAGTCGAGCCTGAGCTATGTCGTCGGCCCACCGTTTTTTTGGTCTGCCATCACTTCTCTTTCCCAATGGGCCTGACCACACAGTCGCCCGTGAGGACCATCGCCCGTCTGTGCGTCTTGTAATGTGGCCCGCCCATTGCCACTTCAACATCAGAGCGTGATTGAGGGCATCTTCTAACTTTGTAGAGTTTCTGATGACTGTGCTTCTGACTTTTTCCATTTTTCTTATTTTCAGGATGTAAAGTGATATTACTGATTTTAAATTTTGTAAAGGCTACTTTTTAGTAGGTTGCATGAATCACGTCAGCCTTTCAGGCCACCAGAGTTCATAGTGTGCTCTTTACGTTGCACGGCGTGGGCGCAACAGCGCCAGGTCCTCGTAGTGGGTCTGGGCGTGGACACTCTCTCGCTCGAGACCATGGTGCGAGCCATGCTCTCCGCAGTCGGCGGCCTGGACGTGTTTTCGCCGAGGACTATCGGCCTCCATGACCGGGGGTCTGAGGACGGTGAGAGGGTCGCTAACCGTCCTTACAGAAGCAGGCCCATGACGGCAGCGTGACGTGAGCAACTCACGCATGCCCCCCCCTTAGAAGCGGGATAACACCCGAAACCCCCCAAAGACGCGGGATAGCACCCGAACCACCCCCTGGGCGAGACCGCAGCGGCGGCCGTAGGTCTGTTGTGAGTCCCGGGACATCCTTCCAAGGGCTTACTCGGGGCTCCCAACCACAGGCTGTTGGGCGTTGCGTGAGGTTTTTTAGTCGGTAAGAGTCCGGCATAACATCCTCTGAGGATTTTCCCTCACGTAAAATAAAAAAAAAAGTGTGCTCTTTACGTTTTGGAGGTTTACAAAGTTTACATCAGATACGCATCCATCAATCACTTTTGCCACTATAGGGCTCGTCCATTAATCACGTGAGGCGAAAAGGGGGGAAGGGGTCTGACAAAAATCACGAAACATCACCAGTGGGGGTGGGGGGGGATTATAGTGAGATATCACGTGTATTTATTTTGAACAACAACTTCAATAACCTGAATTTGAGATCTCTCTAATTTTAAACTTGTATGGAATAATTCGTAAGCATTTCTTTTCTTATATCAGAAATTAATTCTTATATCAGAAGTTAATCAATTACATTACAACACAGAAATGATCTTATCTTTCATCGTGTCTCCTAAAGGAACCGCGCAGAATAGCGCAAACGTAAAACTTTAAGCTTTACAAACTGACACCTTAATTAGTTCCAAAATAATTAATATTAGCAACACGACTGGAGTATTTGCGACGAGAAATATATTAAAAAATATTAATACCACATCTCTCTCTATTATGTCACGAAAACGTAATTGCCTGGATAAGCTAGTATTCGTATAGGAGTATGGATAGATTATACAATAGGGACGGGACTTCTATAAAGTTTAAACAAAATCTTTGTTGATTCGGCCCATGGGGGGGGAGGGGTAGTCTTAAACCTCACCAAGTATCACCACAGGTGAGGGGGGGGGGGGGTCAAAAAATGAACAAATAAAACCTCATGTGATTAATGGACGACCTCATAGTGGAAAAAAATAAACCCAAACAGTCTTCCTGCAGGCATGATTGCAGTAGGTAAGGTAGGGCTGTATACGTGGAAACGTGTATTTACCACCTGTCTACGGTCATAAATGATAATTAATTTTTGGTACCCCCTTATGAAATATTCAGAAATTGGTAGAATAACTGAGAACGGAAACCTTTACAGAGCCACAAATAGGTACCTAACCAAACAACAATTAACCACCATAGACCTCGCACGTAATCCGCTATAATAACGGTCTACATAAGTAATCACTAATCACAGTGGAACAGTTAAATTTCTTATGATGTTTGCTACATCAATGTTAGTTGATTCGAACGCGTAAAGAGTTTCAATATCACGCACTGAAATGACCAACAGTATCAACTATCAAAATATGTATTGATAATGTATGTCTGGCTGATTAATATAGGCAAGTATAAAATTTATGAGGAATAGCTATAACCGAGAATCTATCTGCCAAGAAAACCCCATGGTACTGATATCACCCCCACTTAGGGAGCCCGCTAGGCTCACCAACTACACAACCATAAAATGTACTAGGTACTTACCTATCTTAGTACTTAGTCTTGTCCAAACTTAAAAAAATAATTAAACATGTACTTATCTAATAAAATTCGCATCCAGTTTCCGCTTTTCTACTTCACAGTCACACCAGAACACGCATGCTATCTCGGACTATTTGGGTCTGCCTCTCCTGTTAAGGTCATAAAACAGCATAACCAGACGCTTAATCTTTTTGAGTAGGTAATAGAATACGAGTAACTTTTAAATTTGTACCTAGTTCAATATAAAATTATGAATATAGTATACCTACAACTGTTGGGAGTCTTGGGGCATCCGTTCGTTTCGAGGGCTTACCCGGGGCTCCCAACCATAGGCTGTTGGGCGTTACGTGAGGTTTATTAGTCGGTAGGAGTCCGGCGTAACATCTATGATGGATTTTCCCTCACGTTAAAAAAAATAGCACACCTACAATGTTGCATTACCACAGTCTTAAAAGAAATTAGATACAGGCCGAAACTGCAGTTTAGGGATTGTATTATTTAATTATAGATAGATACTACACCAATATTATGTAGCAGCCAGCTATTAGCACCTATTCCGTAGTTCGACAAGAATGTTCTTGCTACTATACTTCAAAATTTCCTTACTTCGCCTATAAATGCCATGACATGGTAGTAGATTTCAGCTGTAGAAATATTTGAAGTAGCGCAACTGCTGTTGAATGTTTGTAAAATATTTCGTCATGGACACTGTTGCGTCCTCGAACTTCAAACGAACTTTCGCCTTGTGCTGCTCGACCTGCTCGTCGTCTGTGAGTAAATAATTTGAATTGATTTGTGATTGACGGAGCGGCATTCTCAAGGTCTTAGAAGAAACAATTGCATTTCAAATATTTATAGCATCAATGAAACAGTTTCCTTGTAGTAGGTACCTTACCAACCTACAGTACCTACTAATTAACACAGTGTAAAACCAGGAAACCGATTGTACATTATGTAGTGTTAGTGTTGTTTTATGATGTTATTGGTACTAAATAATAGGTACATTTTTTTAACGTGAGGGAAAATCCTCATGAATTCTATGCCGGACTCCTACCGACTAAAACACCTCATGTAACGCCCTGCAGCCTATGATTGGTAGCCCCGGGTAAGCCCCCGGAAGGATGTCCCAAGACTCCCAATAATATCTAATAAATAAGTATATTGTTTGTGTATTGTGTAGAATGAAAAATTATTCTGTATGAATGGAATTTCCAGAATTTTATGAATTAGGCAGTACCTAGTTAGGCTCAGGCATTCTTATGATGAGAAAACAAGAGTTGATGAAACATTGTTTGACCGAGAACTGGATTGGATTGAAAATGGAAAGAGTCTTGAATTACTGTGTATATTAAACATGGTGATAGAAAAGGTATGCCTCCAAAAGCATACGAGCTTTTGGTTTTAAAAGTTTTGTAGGAGGTAGTATTGACTCATTTTAAGTACAAAAACACAACTCGCGAGAAAAGAAAGTTTTCGAATAAAACTTTCGAGGTGTTTGCCACAGGCCTCTTGTT
Source organism: Miltochrista miniata (assembly GCA_933228765.1). NCBI lineage: Eukaryota > Metazoa > Arthropoda > Insecta > Lepidoptera > Erebidae > Miltochrista > Miltochrista miniata. The sequence continues at coordinate 30,563,588 of OW121754.1, read as the reverse complement.
CGGTCTTTATTACCTAACTTACCTATATTTCTGATTTTGTGACATATACTAGCAATTTTTTTTAAAATCGGCACTTAATTTTCGACCTACTAAAGTGTGTAAACACTTTTTATTGACATAGGAAGGCATAGAATTATAAAAGTCCATGTAGGAAGGTATCTATCCGGTTGATAGTTTTACAAAATAGTTGTGTGCAATAAACCGTAAAGTGGTAAGTCTCTAGTAGGAAAACCTTGATTATATTATGCATAGCATAGCTTCTTATTAGGCGATACTAATTAAATCACGTTAATTACATTCCCGCCTCGTTGGATCTGTTAAGTTATTAAAATTGCATTCGACTTGGTTACAAAACAACTTTGAGATTTGGAAACAAGAAAAACAAATTAGGTAGTTGACACTAGACGGTGTTGGTTGCAAAACGAAACGTAACGTCTGACTAGAGCTAGAGTAAGTAGGTATTTAGTATATAATTATCCTGATTCCTGAGCAACTCAATGGCTCAGATGATCAGATGAATCAGACTGAATGAGATTTTTTTCGAGCTAACTCGAATATTAGCAATGCTTTTACATCGGATCGGTTACTGTCACATTGGTAAATAATATTATGTGACTTGACGTCATCATACAAGCATGATTCAGAACTGGGCTAGTGCCATTAGTAATGTTCAGTTAACTTAGTTGTTTGTTGCAGTCGCCTTAGTTCAACTGACTGAACATAATAAAGTACGAATTTAGTTCAAAACATTCCCGTAATCGTGAATAGAATTCCCGCAATAAGTAAGTAGTAAGCACTGCCCATGGGTTATTACGGTTGGTCACAATACTCACAATCACAAGGTAAAACCGTTAAACAATTTAGAGTTAAATTCAAAGAATGTTATGTTTCACGACGCCTTTTACAAGTATTTCAAATTTTAAATGTAATTTGTCGACAAAAAGCTACGAAGTCATTTAAATTACAAACTGTAATGAACTTTTCTTAATTGCTCGTAAATGGACAAAGTACCTACTTACTAACTGTACAAAGTTACATTGATATTTCCTTGGATGGAAACAAGTCGAACTCTGTCATTGGTTAACTTAAGGTGTCTGTCGAACTATAAAAACCTGGAACTACCTGTTTCCCTTCTCTTATAATTATAACCCCGGGTTCTTCAAGCGTAGCGTGAAGAGGTATCAAAACTTTCTTGTACCTAGTAGACTAACTCAAGACTGGCTCAGGCGGGCGCATCATTTTGTCAAGCTAAATAATTTTCGACGACCTGGTAAAGGTCGCAGCTGGGACTGGATGCGGAAGGCGCAGGGCCGTGTATTGTGGCGTAAATTAGGAGAGGCCTACGTCCAGCAGTGGACTGCGATAGGCTCATTTGATTAATTGATTGAAATTATTTTAAAAAAGAACAAGTGATTGATTGATTGAAATTATTTTAAAAAAGAACAAGTACCTAGCATAGTTATGTATCCGTTCCATATTCGCAATAGAAGGAAAATATGAACCGGGAACCGAGTAAAAAGAAAAAAAAGTCGGTAGAACGGTACAAAACCAACAACCCCGTGAGTATGATGTACCATGACCCAGCAGCGCACATCGCCTTGACATATTTAAGGACTTTTCTATGCTTTAGATTTATAGAGATATACTCTATTGCAGTTAATAACGTAAAAACTATATTTTTTTGTGTTTTACAAAGTTGACTCCGCGTTTAATGTAGGTAATTAGATTCAAACGAAATGATCGATATCTTTAGATAACCTAAATTTAAAGTGTACGAATTCATTTCATATATTGTGAAAAGAATATAAATGTTTATTCTGTGGAATTGCTTTTGTATTTGCACGGATATTCTAATGGAAATAATAATTGCCCGCAGTCCTAAAAGGCATAAGATTACGAAGTTTGTTTTGTACTATTATGACGTGAAGCTGCAACTGACGCAAATTTTAACAAAAACCTAGCTCACAAATATACAAAAAGCCGGCCAAGTGTAAGTCGGACTCGCGCACGGACGGTTCCGTACTAAAAAAAACGGCAAAATATCATGTTTGTTGTATGGGAGCCCCCCCCCCCTTCATAGCTCCCTTTTTCTGATTTCAGTATTTGTTGTTATTGCGGTAACAGAATCTTCAGCTCTCTAGCTATCACAGTTCCTGAGATACAGCATCGTGACGAACAGACAGACAAACAGACGAACGGCGAAGTGTCACGTTTTTACCCTTTGGGTACGGAACCCTAAAGACTGTATCACAGCCACCGCTATTGCACGCGATCATATAAAATGTTAAGTCGAGTTTAAACCCTTACTTATTTTTAGGTACATTACATACCTACATAATTTCTTTTTAGGTCCGTGACTGTGACGTCATTTTGTAACTAACATTGGTACCTAATAGTTAATATCTATTGCTAACAATCATTCCTCGAAAGTGAATGCATACGGCATGCATTTTCTCAGAATCTTTCTAGGTATTTAAGTTTATTTATATAATACTTCTATGGACATATATGTTGCACATGTGTATATCTGTACTCTATGATGCTTATGTTATAAATGGGAAAGGGTTTATCTTTATTTTATACCGCAAAGAATCAATCGATTCATGTGATTACAAAAATAGAGATAGGTAGCCGTAGAGCTGGAGACTGACTACTAGGGAATGCAATCCCGCAACAAGATTGTAGTCCCGGTATTTGCGGGACTGAGCAATCTCAGTCCCGCGGGATCCCGGTATTTGCGGGATCCCGCATATTTCTGAAAGTCATTGAGAAAAGAATAGAATTCTGTATCATACATCCATCTAGAACTGAAAAATGGTCACCCCCTTAATCCCCGAAGGGGTAGGCAGGACGAGGCATATGGTCTCATCTCATACCTAATGTCCTTTTCTTAAAATGTCCCATTCTCAGAATATGTGAATCCGACTTGGATAGGTTAGGTTAGAAGGCTAAGGCAGGAGCGGAGCGCAGCGAAGCTTCCGCATTAGCCTTCGTGGTTATTTTTTTTGTAACCTAACCTATCAAATCGGATTGAGCGGGGTTAATCCTGTAGTAGTGCACATATTTGGAGAAAGGGATATTTTGAGAAAAGGACATTTCGCGAAAAAGACATTTTGAGAAAAGTATATTCCGCGAAAAGAACATTTTGAGAAAAAGACATTTCGAGAAAAGGACATTTTGGGAAAAGGACATTTTGAGAAAGGACATTATGAGAAAGGACATTTCGAGAATAGGACATAATGAGAAAAGAAATTTTGAGAAAAGGACATTATGAAATGATACGAGCCGGTCCTTCAACTTGACTTAGCTGCCATTTTACCTGCAAACGGGACCAACGGCTTAACGTGCCATCCGAAGCACGGCAACGCTCAAAGAAATGTCACAAAGTGGTCACCCATCTAAGGACCAGCCATAGTAAATGTAACTTACTGCAGTGATCTTTTACAGAACACTGAGTCCGCGGTACACAAGGAAAAATAAATTATTTAATATTACTTTTGTATTGAGATTATTAAACGGATATTATACGGTCTCATCTCATAATGTCCTTTTCTCGAAATGTCCTTTCTCATAATGTCTTTTTCTCGAAATGTCCATTCTCATAATGTCCTTTCGCAGATTGTCCTTTTCTCGAAATGTCCTTTTCTCGAAATGTTCTTTTCTCAAAATGTCCTTTTCTCGAAATGTTCTTTTCTCAAAATGTCCTTTTCTCGAAATGTTCTTTTTTCAAATTGTCCTTTTCTGGAAATATTCTTTTCTCAAAATGTCCCTTGCTCAAAATATGTATACTACAGGATTAACCCCGCTCAATACGACTTCGATAGGTTAGGTTAGAAGGCTAAGGCGGGAGCGGAGCGTAGCGGAGCTTCCGCATTAGCCTTCGTGGTTATTTTTTTTTATAACCACCAAGTTTCCACCAGTCACTTGGTAAATTTGATGTTATTTTTTTAAAACCACCTAAACAAGACTTAGGTGGTTATAAAAAAATAACCACGAAGGCTAATGCGGAAGCTCCGCTACGCTCCGCTCCCGCCTTAGCCTTCTAACCTAACCTATCCAAGTCGTGTACATATTTTGAGAAAGGGACATTTTGAGAAAAGGACATTTCGAGAAAAGGACATTTTGAGAAAAGAACATTTCGAGAAAAGGACATTTTGAGAAAAGAACATTTCGAGAAAAGGACATTTTGGGAAAAGAACATTTCGAGAACAGGACATTTCGAGAAAACGACAATCTGCGAAAGGACATTATGAGAATGGACATTTCGAGAAAAGGACATTATGAGAAAGGACATTTCGAGAAAAGGACATTATGAGATGAGACGTATTATACATATAAGTAATAAAATAGCTACTGCAAATTATTAGAAGCGCAGAAAACATAGCATGTCAAAATTCTTGTCTGCCAAACGACTCCTAACTTTACATGTCAGATAGCCAGCAAGCAATGTACGAGATAATTGAATACTTTTACAGTACAAGAAAAGTCAAATCTCCCTGATTAAAGCACTAAAATCAAATAAGTACGTTATTAGGTTATACATATATTACGTCACAATTACAAAAACTTTCTCAAACCGAATCAGTTTGTGCGCTTCCGCTTACAGAATAACACATGGCGTTTACCTTTGCACAATCCCGCTAATCTCGCGGGATCCCGCCCGATTTACGTGCGGGACTGGTCCCGCAAAAATACTGCGGGATCCCGGTATTTCGGGATCCCGGTATCCCGGTATTGCATTCCCTACTGACTACCATAGGCTACTTTTTATCCCGGATAATCTCGTTTCCGCATTCCGAGTTGCCTTTCAATGAAATATCGAAATAGTGTATGCACCGTGTGGTGACTACTGGTGACGGGTCCCGTTTTGTGACGGGTAAGAGTACAAAATTTCGCCACCCCAATACATCACAAGGGTGTCGTAAGAGGCGACTAAGGGAACACTTTCGCAAAAAGATCCATTGCGTAGAGAAAGAAAACTCCAAAAGAAACCCGGTTGTCAGTAAAATGACGTTAAGCCAAGTTGAAGGCCTTATGGGCGACTTGACAAATTTCAACTGCGAATAACGGCGACCTGCACCTGTCCATTCCAACACGGCAATACATAAAACTATAAGGTGAAATGTGGGCGTGTACTGTACCTCTGCCTACGCCTATAAAGGCGTGATTATATGTATGTATGCCGGTCGCAGAGATCTTTGACAGATAATAAAGTATTGAATTATCTGTCCAAACTCCAATGATATTGTATCGATGCGGAACTCTGAATCGCCCGACTGGACATTTAAATGTCATGCACGGGTGAAACTGAGGACATTATCTATTTATTTTTAAAGTTGATTTCAGTATACCGTACATGATGAGATGAACAAAAGCTCTATTCATGGAGGCAAAAGCGTATCTCAGTCGTAATAATTTATCATCCATTTACTTGAGTGTATCGTTCATAAAATGTCATTTGGTAGACAGTGATTAGGGGACGCATCAATGTTAACGAGGCCTTCAGGTTTTGTGTTGTGTACGCTGAGCTCGGCCAAAGTAGGCCATTGGTCAAGGTCCACAGAGGTATTAAGCTTCGAAAAATCCACAATGTAAAGCCTTGCGTGCACATCGTACCGAGTTGTTTCTTTACTGTAATGAAATCACTGTAATAGTAATTTGACACTTTGGGGGTTGTAGAAATGTAAAGTACGATATCTAGAAAAAGAAAACGTTTATAAAATGTTGTTAGGTATATGTATTAGAAAATATTTATACGTTAAAAAGTAAATAAAAGTTGTAGCCCCCGATTTACGTTCAAGTGACAGATTCTTGTATTGATTATGTACAATATTTTTGGACATTCTCATACGTCATTTTGCCCGAATTAAGTTAATATAAGCTAGTGCTGTGGGATCTAGACAAGAGATAGGCATACTTGTATCTTTTTAATTGTATACACTCATATATCTTTCTAAATACATAGGTACCTACATATTATACATAGAAAACACCCAAACTCAGCAAAAAAAATGACATACATATTATTTGTGAATCACAGATTCGATTCAAATCGGGAATCGAACTCGAACCCTCAGCGTAAATGCCAAAAAAAATCGTAATGTTTCTAAATTTCCTGTTAGCTCATAAAGGCCAAGTTGATGGCTGATTGATGATATTTTGTATAGTAGAATTTTGTTCGCATTTGACACCGACACCGACTGATCTACAAGGTAATCTACTACGTAACTTAGCTTCATCTGTGCCACTAGTTGGGCTCGTTTCATTTCAATGCCGGAGTGTAATAAAATAAGTTAGTAAATAGATTTTTCATAGGATTTGTGGTAGAACTCGACTTACGGTTTGGAATATTCAAATGTATTCATTCTATACGATATTCGACCTTAAGTGCACCAAATTACGGATCTTAATCTATAGCTATTTTTCATGTGTGGGTACCCACAAATGAAAAATAGCTGTAGTGTCTAGTTCCAAATTTTTTTTTTTTTTCATTTAAACTTCTGCTCAAATTATAATTGTACAAAGGCGGACTTAATGCCAAAAGTCATAATCTACCAGTCAACTAGACATAAGTGTGATAGGTATAGGTAGGTACATTTCAAAGGCAAGAATTATTAGAACCATTTATAGGTAGTATTCGCCGTTTTATCTGTTGATAACAGTACCCTGCCTTACTGTGATGTAGTCAGATTAACTAAATGAGTTAATTGAATGTGTCTATTTGACGTACCTACCTTATCTTTCCTTTATCAGTTTTGTGTGCTTTAAGACATCATGCTCTGATATTTTGTCACATGTATTCAGAATTGTCTTTTAAGGTAATTGCATTTTACTTATTGTATTGAATCTAGCTATTGTAAACTATATCCGTTTTTAAACTGGACATTATTGATACTGTGTACAAGTACAAGTGAACCGTACAAGTGAAGTTTTTCAATCCTACTAATATTATAAATGTGAAAGTTTGTGAAGATGTTTAGATGTTTGTTACTCAATCACGCTTTAACTGCCGAATGGATATAGCTGAAATTTAGTAAAGAGATAGAGTATAGTCTGGAATAACACATAGGCTACTTTTTATCCCCGGAAAATGTTCCCACTGGAAGTGGGATCGGGAACCAAATTTCACGCGGGCGAAGCCGCGCGCATTAGCTAGTACATACATAAACTGGACGTCACGTGAATGAGTTCAGTCAAATAAATTGGATTATTAACAAACAACTTATCCCACATTTCAACGAAACTTGTTAGACTGACACTAGTGCTCGAAATTTTTTCTCGTTTAATGAAAAATGTTTCTCGCTAGCTTGAAAGGGGTGGAACCACGAGAGGATATTATAGCGAATTTTATTTTGTGGAAACTTAACTCAGTTGTTGTTCTTATATATTTTAATTAAGCATATTTGCTACGTAATGCATTTCGGCAAAATTTCCATGGGAAAAATAATAGGCCTTGGAACTTTCGAAAAACAACGCTCAGAAAGAAAAATAAAGCTTTACAATACAATAACTGTTAGTTGAAAAGACTTTCACAATAGACACAACCAACGTGTTAGTTGCCAACTCGTATCAATAAAATTACTTTTATAGTGATTTTAACAATTAAATCCTTCAGGAAATGTTGAATGCCACTGTTAAATGGTTTTAGAAATTGAAAACGTTTTAAAATCTAAACTGCAATTTGTTGTAATCTGTTTATTGCGATTATTACGCGACGGTACTTTCATTTTCCTGTAATTACTTATCAGTTTTAAAGAAGTTAGAAGTGCGAGTAAGTACTTAAAATAAAAAGTATGTTATCAGTAAGTATGTTGTATTTTATGCCGATAATTATAGGTTTCATAAAAATATGCGACATTACCTCTATGCAACAATTATGTCAGTAAAATGGAAAAATACAATGTACATATGATTACGGCATGGAATTTATGACTTACCCAATGATGACTTCACTGGCGATTTACAAAAAATACCTTATATTTTGAAATAAAGCATATCTTGAATTTTATATCAATAAATTGCTTGTAATTCATTTATAGGACTGATAAGCACGATCACGATATTATTATGATATCATCAGTTCAAAATATTATACATAATATCGATAAACACTAATACGTCGTCGTCACAATCGAATCTCTTTTAGGGTCTTCCCAGTTGCCTCTAAATTCTACCTGGAATTGTAACCTGGGGTTTAGTGACTACTAGGGGTAGTTATGACACCCCTTTCAAAGGCCTACTAATATCTCAGGGGCCCAAGCGAGCTACCTACTTAGCCTATGAGGCTGGGAGGTCAGATAGCAGTCGCCCCCAACGACGCTGAAAATAAAACCCTATCTATACCATAGCTTCTCTCAGCCGCCAATGAAAACAGACTCTAAGCTCCATGTAGGCTTTCCTAGCAACTGGAAATACGCTAATATGAAGGAGAGAGGAGCAGTTTATTTCCCCCTTCTTCGCTTGAGAATAAGAGCATGCCAAAGTCAAATCATTTTTAAGTTGAAAAAGATTTAGTGCCAATCCATGTTCAAATTCTGTCATTGTTCTACAGGAGAGACTGCCTCCTAATACATGTTCTACCGCCTGTACAATGGTTTGTGCTCTGAGAAATTGTTTTATATGATGCCCACGGTTACGTTCTATCATCGCACCGCTCGCCACAGACAGGGTGTTCACCCTCACACTTTTCGTCCGGAGCGTTCGAGTACGGTAAGGTCAGAAAATATCTTGCATCCGCGCTCGGTTAGATCGTGGCTTGCTCTCCCTGCCTCGGTTTTTCCAAACGCCTTTAGTATGGATGGGCATAATAAATCCAGATCTACTCTTATATGGGGTTCTTCAAAAGGTGTCTTAGAAGATTATTACAGGATCGGCAGCGCGAGTGAAGCGCCTTCGATGTTGCAAACGTCCATAGGCTACGGCGACCACCAGTCCATCTGGTGGGCCGCATGCTTGTCTGCCACCTTAGCGGTATAAAGAAAAGTAAAGTGGAATCTTTACTGGAACTGTCGTGGCATTTGTCGAGAAACAAATAAACTTGCTTTTCAATCCGCTATTATCACTTTCCAACACAATGTGCACGTTGTCGAACCTTGTGTTTTGATACCATCATTTTTACATAATATAAACACTGAATAAAATAATGAAATGGTGTCCGCCGTTCGCGTTTCTTTATGTTTGCCATCAATTATGAGGTGCAGTTATGATTTATATCTGGCATTGTTGGGAACGATTGGCCTCTGGTCTCCCGACGCAGGAAGGCGCCAGAGCACCGTCTGTTGGTTAGCTAAAGCACCACATACCTTTAAGGTTGAGTTTGGGAGTGGGACACTAATATTGGTAGTACCCAGGGCAATCGAGTAGGTAATCGATTATCACTAAGTAAACAACCTTATACGAGTAGGAACGAAACTGACGTAATACCTTTTTAATAATATAGGTAACATACCATTTTAGGCTTGAAAATTTGTTTAGTTTTCTCAGTTTGGAATCCGTGGGTTGAACGACGTCCATGTAGGTAATATCATTCACGCTAAAAATAGCTGATAATATAATGTAATACCCGCTTTATCGGTACATAATTTCCAATCTATGTGCAATATTCAAGTTTAAAAAGCATTGCATTTGCAATAGCTATGACATTTTGTATAATTTCGTGCTTATTCTCACTAGCTATAGATTTAACTAATATACGAACGATTTGTTTGTTGGTTATCGAAAAACTCTTTATCTAGGTACTCAACAACTTTTTTATAAAAATTATAGCAAAATTATTATGCAGTTCCTAACATAGGCTGCACATTATCATGATAATCCCAAGAGAGCAGAATACTTAGTACTTTTTTTTACAAATTTTAAACAATATTGTAAAAAGATTTTTTTACAATATGTATAAGTATACAGGCTATGTATTGTTCTTAGTGTGTCACAGACGAAGCCGTGGTGCACAACAAGTTTATATTTACGGAGATCAGTTGACTCATACAAGTATTTATTATGGGCGCGGACACAGATCGTGAGAGAAAGTGTTACCTACTTCAAACAGTAAATTGTATTACTTATATGAAATGGAAAACGTATGCTTGATAAACCAACAAGTTTTTCATATATGTACCTAGTTAGGTAATAAAATTTAATTTTCTTAAGGGGCAACTTTGAGCACTTTATGAACTAAGTTTTATTAAAATGATACTTACTAAATACTAATATTGTGATATGTTTTTAGTTTTATACATCGCTGCGTTTTTTTTATATATAATTATCCACCAAATTGTTAAAAAGAGGATTGGATTTTCGCAAAGACAAATTAATAGGTACAGATTTAAAGATACAAGTAGGTTACATGCTTAAGTGCCCCACGCCACAGTTATTTAAATCAAATTTATCATCCATGTTGACGATAAGATTCGGATATGTTGATACTTATAACCTTTAAGTATCATCTAAATCTTATCGAATCTCGATCCGTAATCGCTGATTAAGTCCCTTGATATGGAAATTTTACTACAAACTATTCTCAAGTATCTTTCTTACCTTATCGTTAGCGAACAAATCTACCTATAAACAATCAAATTAAAAAAAGTAAATTACCGCTGCTTTCAGATCCTGCCCAGACCAAACCGAGTCGAGCATTTATCTATGGTTTGACGGATGGCAGTAGGAGATGCGTGGCTCATGGTCCGCTGATGATCTGACAGCTGTCTGTGAGGTTTCTCACACAGTCGATTTTTAAATTTTCCACACAAAATTGCGTGTACTTAGTGTACACACGTAAGAAGTGAAACTTCTTCATAAACTTAATTTTCACCTCACCTTAAATTAAGTCAAAAAGTACAAAAGTACGAAAGTCCAAAAGTCCAAAAGTCCAAAAGTCCAAAAGTCCAAAAGTCCAAAGTCCAAAGTCCAAAAGTCCAAAAGGTCAAAAGTCCAAAAGTCCCAAAGTCCCAAAGTCCCAAGGTCTCAAGGTCCCAAAGTCCCAAAGTCCCAAAGTCCCAATGGCCAAAAGTCCCAAAGTCCCAAAGTCCCAAAGTTCCAAAGTCCCAAAGACCCAAAGTACCAAGGTCCCATCTAAAAGTCCAAAAGTCCCAAAGGCCAAAAGTCCAAAAGTCCCAAAGTCCCAACAAAGTCTAAAAGTCCAAAACTCCAAAAGTCCCAAAGACCCAAAGTACCAAGGTCCCATCCAAAAGTCCAAAAGCCCAAAAGTCCAAAAGTCCCAAAGTCCCAAAGTTCCAAAGTTCCAAAGTCCCAAAGACCCAAAGTACCAAGATCCCTACCAAAAGTCCAAAAGGCCAAAAGTCCAAAAGTCCAAAAGTCCCAAAGTCCAAAAGTCCCAAAGTCCCAAAGTACCAAGGTCCCATCCAAAAGTCCAAAAGTCCAAAAGTCCAAAAGTCCAAAAGTTCAAAAGTTCAAAAGTTCAAAAGTCCCAAAGTCTCAAAGTTCCAAAGTCCCAAAGACCCAAAGTACCAATGTCCCATCCAAAAGTCCAAAAGTCCAAAAGCCCAAAAGTCCAAAAGTCCAAAAACCCTTAAATGACATGCTATCCTATCCCTGGATAAAGTACTCTTAATTCGAATCCACCGTGGTGGGGAACAGAACAAAGATGGCGCGTAACCAAAAATCGTGACGTGACGTGACGCAAATTTTTTTCCAACGCCGATAAAGAAGTTTCACTTCAAAAATATTTCTAAATGGTAATAGTTTTGACAGATAATGTGTATGAAATAGATCTTATAAGAAAAATAAATTGCATATAAACTTCCAGTCTCTTTGTATTTATGGGTAAACTTAGAAATTCCTGGAGGATCGATGTCTTACATTTCGTGCTCGTCAATATTTCCTCACGAGTGGGCCGTTGGTTTCGCGACTCATAGTTTGGGAACTGCTGTCTAGCCTAAAACAATATTTTTTATAATTATTGTTTTAGGACAACAATTCTAATATAATATTTTTAAGATGTACCTATAACATAACACTGTATATACCTACGGTTAGTGGACTATAATATGTGTTAATGGTTTGACACACAGAACTTAGACATATGAAAGAGAAAAAGAAGATCTTGATTGATTTCTTTTGTAACTACATATTTGTCAATAATGCTTCTCGTAAAACCGTACTATTTACTTATTGATATACCAAAGGCCTACACAAGCTATTACCCCCGTATCTGCTTGACCAAAACTTATGTCAGCAACACGAACTATAATGGCTTTTCGGATTTAAAATAGTAACATAATACCTGAATAAAGTAATTCGGCAGCCAAAGTTATAGACCGTACCTAGTTACTTTAAAAATTTTGACCTGTTCTGCAGTTCAGAGCACGAGTGTACTTCTTCAAATTAAACACTTCAGTTTGACGTCGACGATAAAACGTTTGCAAATATTCAAATGATGACACAAATTGCTCCTCACCACTGTGTCGCGTGGGTCGGTCGTTTGTTATTTGCTATAGCTTCAACGAAGGCTTCAATCACGCAAGTAATGAACTCCAGACAAGTTTCCATAAAAGTTTTATTCCTAGCGGCAATTTGCATAACCTTGTAGAGTAAAATTGCGCAGTACAAATGGTAAAAATTAATAGCGTTATTGCAACTAACGATACGTGTAGTGTACATATTTGTTTTTTGATGTATATGTATGTTTTACCCGACATGGTATAAGCAATAGAAAGGGTAATGAAGTATGCACTTTAATATTTGTATATTTAGGTACGTACGCATTTATTCAGGATGTAAATTAAAAAACGTGGTTGGAGGAACAGTACTCTGTAAACTGATTATGGCAAATTTTGCTAAAAGGAAATATTCCTTTATTTTCAAAAGTAAGCAAAACTCCATTTATAGGTTTTTGAAAAATCACCTTGAGCCCAGAATCGTACCTCTGAGATGTGAAAAAAAAACATTCTGGATTTTTATGATAGATACCAACTGAAAGAGTCTTTCATATGAAACAATTTCTTTAGAAACAACAAAAGAATTTTAATTTAACTTAATAGTAGTGGTATTTAATTACAAGGGAAGTACCTAATAATATTAAAAAAGTTCTCTATTGACAAATAGATATTTTGTAGCTAGCCAATAGCCGTTTCATATGAAATGAAGGGTTTGTTTACCACGTAAAAAAATATTACTGTATTTTACGTTGCTCTGATTGTTTTATACTTTTTAGAGCATAAATATTCTGAAGTCAGAAATTATGTGCTAAACTTTTTATCTTGTTAGTATTCAACTTTGTTTGTGTGTGCTTTTTCATATGGATTTGGTACATTGACATTCCACCACACCACTCCAACTCTAGAAGTCCATGATGACCATTTATCACTTAAAATATTTTTCCAAGAATTATTGTCGTTGTCTTTTGTGTTTTACGTTCAACGTTATTGGGATTCATTCCATGTTTTTTGACATTGTTTAATAAAATGGAAACTTGACGTGCCAAGGTTACGATCTAATAATCATACATCCTCACATACTAAGAAAACAAAATATCAAAAGGTCTACGAATCTAAATTCGACCGGTAAACGTGACAGGCAAAGATTCATCAATCTTTTTTTTATATATCTATATATTTAGCTCGCCAAATTGACGTCGCCACCAGCCTGATGGAAAGCCGTGGCGCATCTAGCGATTGGGCGCTTGCACATTGCACGATATCGTGGCACGATATCGTCCACGATATCGTACGATATCGTACGATATCGTTCCACGATATTGTACGACATCGTTCCACGATATCGTGGAACGATATAACCGAACGAAATGACACAGTATAACCCACAGCTTGTTATTCGGTTAGTAGCTTTGCGCCAGTAACCGCGCGATTCTTAAAGCTAATTAAAATATTAGAAGCAATAATGGCAGCAGTGAACAAGTTACGTTTACTTTATCTTTTATATTTACGGAGAAAAAAAGCGATACTGTAGAAGAACATTCTGGGTTGATCCTCTTCTACAAGTGCGATATTTAGAGGGAACTTATTACCTTCTCTTCGATAAACTGTGTGCCCGAAGTGAAATGTTTAATAATTTTTTTCGAATGACCCAGAACACTTTCGAGTTCATACTGTGTCATTTGTTGGAGGTTTTAAAAAAACAAGACACTAACTTCCGGATGACAATACCACCGCGGTAAATGTTAGCGGGGAATGTTAGTATTAGACAAGGTGATGTGATATCGCCGAATCTCTTCATGAATGCACTTGAGGACATCTTTAAGACGCTGGACTGGTAAGGGTGAAGGGTGTGGCGTGAACATCAATGGCGCGCGAATCTTGCACCTTCGGTTTGCCGACGACATCGTTATAGTATCGGAGACGCTGGAACAGGTAAGTTCCGCTTACCTACCTGTTCCAGTGTCTCCGCTGCACAACCTCAACAGAGCGTCTCGACGTGTTGGTCTGTGCATGGACTTAGAAAAAACCAAGGTCATATTCAATGACCACGTCATGCGCCGGGGATACTATACGTCGACGGATCGAGGCTGGAGGTTGTTTAGGAGTATACCTACCTTGGGCAGGTTATCACATTGGGAAAAAATAACCTGGACAAACAAATCGCCATAAGGCAGAAGAAGGCAGCAGTAGCAGGCACATGACGGCAGCGTGACGTGAGAAGCTCACGCACGCCCCCCATAGCGCCGTAATCACAAAATTTCATGATGGGTATCGTCTTAGAGGTTTTTGGTATGTTGAGTACGAATCACGTGATAATTTTGCAATCCAATATGGGCGCCGCGCCATAATCACAAAATTTCATGATGAGTATCGTTTAAGGGGTTTTTTGGTATGCTGAGTACGAATCACGTGATAATTTTGCAATCCAAAATGGCCGCCGCGGTGTAATCACAAATTTTCATGACGGGTATCGTTTTAGGGGATTTTTGGTATGCTGAGTACGAATCACGTGATAATTTTGCAATCCAAAATATCCGCCTGTTTTTCCTGGGTAACTGTATACGTTTTTACAACAGGCTTCCAAGCGAAACTAAAAGCATGCCCCTAATTAAGTTTAAAAAGTGTATAAAAAGTAAATTGTGCTGCAGGGGCTACTATACAATTGACGATTATTTGATTGATAAGGAAGCCTGGAAGTGACCTGCTTGCTCTACTGATGGAGTTTTAGTTTATAGTATCTACTTATTGTAAATATGTAGTGCACAAAAAGAATAGCCCGCCGAGTTTCTTGCCAGTTCTTCTCAAGCGGGCCGCGTTCCGAACTGGTGGTACTATTTTCATTGTATTCATTGACGTGTCGCAAGTGCCTATGTATTAGGACTTTGACTTTGACTTTGACTTCGCCGCACCGTAATCACAAAATTTCGTGATGGATATCATTTAAGGGGTTTTTTCGAATGCTGAGTACGAATTACGTGATAATTTTGCAATCCAATATGGCCGCCTAAGCTATTTACAGTAGTAAACTAAAAAGATTTGCTTGTTAAGTTTAGGCATTCTGAACTAGCAATGCGAAAATACTATGACAAAAGATTTTTGTTGTAAAATTAAAGCCAATTACATTAAATTGGTACCTAGCATACGAAAAAACCCTTAAACGATACCCATTATGGAATTTTGTGATTACGGCGCGGCGGCCATATTGGATTGCAAAAGTATCACGTGATTCGTACTCAGCATACCAAAAAACCCCTTTAACGATACCCATCTTAAAATTTCGTGATTACGGCGCGGCGACCATATTGGATTGCAAAATTATCACGTGATTCGTACTCAACATACCAAAAAACCCATTAAACGATACCCGTCATGAAATTTTGTGATTACGGCGCGGCGGCCATATTGGATTGCAAAATTATCACGTGATTCGTACTCAGCATACCAAAAAACCCCTTTAACGATACCCATCATAAAATTTCGTGATTACGGCGCGGCGACCATATTGAATTGCAAAATTATCACGTGATTCGTACTCAACATACCAAAAAACCCATTAAACGATACCCGTCATGAAATTTTGTGATTACAGCGCGGCGGCCATATTGGATTGCAAAATTATCACGTGATTCGTACTCAGCATACCAAAAAACCCCTTTAACGATACCCATCATAAAATTTCGTGATTACGGCGCGGCGGCCATATTGGATTGCAAAATTATCACGTGATTCGTACTCAGCATACCAAAAAAACCCCTAAAACGATACCTGGAGCATGACTTGTGGCTCACTACAAGTCATGCTCCAGGAATGTCATGGGTCAGTAGGTGCGCACGTCTGTGTGAGTGAGCCGTTTCGCACATTTCTATGAAGTTACTCTACTGTTGTAAGTATCTGTATATTGTCACGACAGTAAATATCGTCCACGATATCGTGCGATATCGTGACGATATCGTGGCAGTGTGAAAGCGTGTAGTAGTAATTGTATCAAAACACCGCTCCTACGATATCGTACGATATCGTGTCGTTACCGTTATCGTGGCAGTGTGCAAGCGCCCATTGGGGGCCACTTCTGACAGTGGTCCTGTGATTGATTCGTCTTTGAAGTCTTTTTTTTATTACCCGTAATTTTACTGGAACGAAACTACGCGAGTGAAACCGCAAGGCGTCCGCTAGTATTTTAAACATATAGGTATATGCGTACAGTACGTACAGTAATATTAATGTGGGTAAATAGTATTGATCTACTCTGGTCGAAGACTTCATCATCATGGCCTTAATTAAATATGCCAATAAAGCGTATAGGTGACGAGTACAGCACGTTTGTTCTGCCTTGTATCTATTTAGTTTTAATTTTTTTTCAGAGCATGGTCATGCCCTTGATATTTAATCAGATACCTATTAAATTCCTTTAGGCGCGATTGGTCCTATGTTTAAAATAAAGTCCAATTCGCGATTGGTCTATTTCGCGATTGGTCCAATTCATTCATGTAACTTTTAAAGTTCTAAGGTGTAAAATATTAGTATTGTATGTAGGTATTTAAAAAAAATATAATGCTCTGATTCCCGTCGTACCGATTAATTTAAGTTTATTTTTGTAATTGTATTCTTTATTGCATTTCCACAATGTAAATTAGATATGATAAAAACAAAATTAAACTATCAATTTCAGACCCAGTTCGGACACAGCAACATTTATTCAGTACTGTGGTAGTATGATACAGTACCTACACGGGCGCACTGTTGATTTCATTTAAAAATTACACAAAAACCGCCAAAAATTTCAGTCAAATCAAAATCAAAATTTCACTTCCTAATTAGTGGATGTCAATATAAATCTACTATTTCGTCAATAATTATACAGATGTTGCGTAAATAGTGGTCCAACCGCCAAGGTGTGATAGAACAGGTGCCCCACCATAACATCCACAATTTCACTCAGATTTACCCAAGGGTTACAAAAAGAAAGACATTTTATATTCTAAGTCTATTTATTTATAGGTATATATATAATTTTGGTTTGTTTAGTAGGCATTATCGCCTTCAGCCCCACCACACTAGGTATCAAAATTAGATCTTAAATCTATGATCAAAACACACAAGTACCAGTAGTGATGGGCCTTAGACTTAAATAATATATCTGAGTGATTGGCAATGATCATATTTTAAGTGTGACAAAAAGTTATTGGTGTTGATTTACTCATTAGGTGATACGAGTAAAGGGTTTTGATGATAATTTCAATATCAACTTGTAGGAGCTGTTTTTCATAGTCGTTATTGGAAAGTAATTAAGTATTGAGTACTTCGTTGACGGTAATTAAAAATATAATAATATGTAGGTATATTACCTAAATCTCCGAAATATTTTTGGTTAATATTTAATTAATTTGTTCATTAACCTAATCATAATAACGTGAAAAACATGCTTTACTCAAGACGTAACTTAAACGGGTTATTAAGTGTGAATCATTGAAAGCGTATGTGAGAAAAAGTTAATTCAATCAGAAAGCTATAAATAATTAACAGAACTGCGGATGTATCTTTAGAAGCATTGCATGACTTCCTTCGTTTTATTTGAGTAAGTACCTATTCAATGTAAAAAAGAAACTTTGTACTGCATATTATTATGGTCATCTTGTCTGTTCTAATGTGATTTTTTTGTACAACTGCAAAAATCTACCGTTACGTCTATGACTATGACGACTGCGGCGGGGATTCTCTTGGCGGCATAGTCATGCATGTTGTGGCAAAGCTCCTTAAATAAAGATTTAAAAAAAAACGTTTTCACGAAAATCTTAACAGATTTCCGCCAACCAACTGTAATAGCATACGAAACTATCTGCCGCTGCCGACCCAACAGCGTTCAATTTCTTCGCGGTGCGTGACCGCGTGACATTGTATGGTCACATTATTTAATATCACACTTTCACAGGTCGACGGACTTGTTGAGCGAGCGTGCTGAGACGTCGGTGTCGACCAGTCGCCTTGCTTCGTCACTTCTTGTGCTATAATAATCGTAAACACGTTTCTAAAGTTTTACATTTTACGTCGTCTGTACTGCACACACCCCGAAAACGGCTGATACCGAGATTGTAAACAGTGCTAAAGTCTCGTCTCGGTCTCGATTCGGTTCGTCGCCTGTCGATTTATGTGCTGCAGTCATAGTCTCGCTAAATCTCACGAGGAAGTTTGAGGTTTGAGTGAAGTCACTAGGTCTAATGAGCGCGACTTGGAATTTATGGAGTGCTGTCAAAGATAATCGTTATGAAATTCATTGTTACTGGTAGATGTGTAAAATTAATAAGTACAAAGAGAACGTAAAATAATATCGACCATCCTTTACGAACTTCGATCAATAATACAACTTTACGATACATATTTTCAGTGCGACTAATCTCTAGAAGTGAATACAGAAAGTGCTCTCGACCAGAGCCTCTTTGTCGAGACTGCTATATCAGCGAGAGCGTAGTGTGTTTAGCAGACGTTAGAAAAAATAGACATGAGGTAAATTTTGATGAATGAGAGAAGTGGAGATAAAAGTTTATTTAGTCTTTCTAGGCAAGATAGTCGATATGAATGACATAAATAAGTATAATGTATCATGGTGAATGAATACCTAGGTGGATCCATGGCGATGGTTTGTTTTGTTGATCTGACTATCCTACAGAAGCATGTTCATAAAAATCTATTACAAAAGCTTGTAGGAGGATTTGTACAAAAGGTTGTAAATTTATTATAGCTACATTAGTCCACTCAACAAAGGAGTGTAGCGTGCGTTAGCTGGCACCTAAGAAATTTCTACAGAAAGTTGTTCAGGGTGCTTAGGGAGTAAACATACTAAAAGTCCCCGCGCCTAGGGGGGAGCCGGAGGAGGGGGAGGGGTTTAAAGTTCCCATTTTTAGGTTTTTCGCTAATATCTACAAATTGGTGAGTCGTAGGGAAAATGTATCTTCTGTGTAATTAAAGCTTATAAAATTACCTACAACTTTTGTTTTAACACTTTTGCCGAAATCCTACCCATTTTCGAGGTAAACATTCCGAAAAAGTGAACATTTTCGAAAAACGATTTTTATTGATCATCAGCTCGTGCCTGCTATTTGGTTCGCGTTTTTTTTGGAATAAAAAGTAGCCTTTATGTTAATACAGGTCCTAATTTATCTACCTACCAAATTTCATCCAAATCGGTTCAGCCATTGAGTTATCAAACATTTTTATCTATTTATATATATACTTGACTTTGAATGTCTTGCCGTATAATTTCCACAGCTTTAGCAACAATCCTCAACCTCTCCTCTTCTTCGTTTTTGGCTCTGTGTTCGTACCATACTTGGTTAATTTTATACCCAGTGTCTCTAAAACACACCACGGGTGATTTGAATCTGTTGACCCCTGGAGTTATCAATACTCAGTCCCCATATTTGCTTTCCAGCTCAGCCTTGATGGTTCGCCACTGAGGTTTGACTCCTGTTACGACACCTAGTATCTCATCTTGGGAGAACTGACAGTCGGCGCTACCTTCCATGTAGTCTTTCAGACTTGTGAAACTAGGAGGCTTCACAAAAGTGAGGTAGCAGTCTTTGTGATATACTGCCCCCTCAGCAACAAGGTCGTTAATGCAGGACAAGTGACCAAGAACAGCGTTACCCCATGAATCCGACCTCATGGAACAAGCCTCCCTGATACGATATTGAAAAGTCAGAGTTTCAACTACATGTACCATTCTCCTTTTACTCAAAGGCGTTTTGGTTTCTGCCTTTGTATACTGTCCACAAAATAAACAATTAGTCTTAAAGTCGAACTGGGGAGCTGAAGACCTGAGCTGAGACGGCCCTGCCTCTCCTTTAGGTGTGGATGCATCCCTTATATCTTTTTTTATTGTTTGGGCTCGGGTGTAATTTTCACGACAATTGGTGTGAATCAAAAGGGATGTCAAGTCACGGAAAATTTGATACTTGTTATCTTTTCGTTCTTGACTAGCTTTAATAAGACCTAATATTCCTTTTTGTTTCAACTCGGATACGTCTTTACTCCCTTTAAATACGTCCTTTTCACAAACAGGACACTTATTAACACTTATTGCGGATAACCTAAGCGTAACTAACAACCACGTTAATGAATAAAATAATCGTTTTGGCTGCTCCCCTGCGTTACCCGGTAGGCTACCGTGCCAAACAGATTGAAAATATAATCAATAACAATAACATAAGCCCGAAGGCATGGGTGATAATAGGAATTTTGGCCAGTGAGATCGCGTTTTCTACGACAGTGGGCATCGGAAATAAGGAAAGAAATTTAACAACCCACTTCCACTCGCGTTACCCGCTTTTGATTGAAAACGCGATATCAAACTGTTACCGCCTTCACCGCTTGGAGGTACTCCCAGCTTATGTTATCTATAAAATACCTAGATTATAGTTTAGCGTTCCGGACTAAAGCTCTCGTTTCTATAACTCAACGACTGAACCGATTTGGATGAAATTTGGTAGATAGATAGATTATGTCCTGAATTAACATATAGACTTCTTTTTATTCCGAAAAAACGCGAACCAAATAGCTCTCAGGAGCTGATGATCAATAAAAATCGTTTTTTCGAAAATGTTCACTTTTTCGGAACGTGTACCTCGAAAATGGGTAGGATTTCGGCGAAAGTGTTAAAACAAAAGTTGTAGGTAATTTTATAAGCTTTAATTACACAGGAGATACTTTTTCTCTACGACTCACCGATTTGAAGATATTAGCGAAAAACCTAAAAATGGGAACTTTAAACCCCTCCCCCTCCTCCGGCTCCCCCCCTAGGCGCGGGGACTTTTAGTATGTTTACTCCCTAAGCACCCTGAACAACTTTCTGTAGAAATTTTTTAGGTGCCAGCTAACGCACGCTACACCTCCCATTCAGTCATTTGTTGAGTGGACTACATCTATAGTTGGTAAGAATATTTAACTATGCTGTAGGTTGGTAACATAAAATGATGGCTGATTCAGACGTAATTAACACATACTTGCTAGTTTCCATACAACTGTGAAAACTACTATTGTTACGCTTTACGCCCTCTCGTCACGAACAGTGTTGGTAAGTCTAAGTACAAAAATATTATATACCCGTAGTAACTAACCGACGAAGATAAAAATATTACTACAGAAACTATTTGCTAGTAGGTCTGTAATATAATAGTGCTATTAGACTACATAGAGCGCTGGTGCAATATTACTGCATTATATCTTTCGTGTTACATTGCCGCAGCTCACTTAAAAAAATTACAAACCAACACTGTTGCTACATGACTGAAGGAAATAGTCAAAAATATAATTTGTTTGGTGATAGTTTGTCATTTATAATAATTAATATTAATAAATAACAAATAATGAAAATGCTGATTTGTTTTATACGTTTTTTGTGCCTACATAATAATTATGCCACAGTAGGTATATTATACTGTGTGGGCGTGTGACTGTTGTAAAAAATGGAACTAAAGTAAAAACTTGGTTTGTCTTTTTTGTATCAGATGTCTTACTTATACTATGTTCATAAATATTCGCTACATGATTTTTTTTTTGTAAAGCGTTATGACTGAAGTCTGTAACCTTGATACAGTAAAGTTATTGTATACATCGTCTCCTTCATATTAGTGCAAATATTGCACCACGTACCTATGTTAAACGGTGATGCAGATTGTACCTATACATACATATACGAGTATATTTTATCAGAAACATTGTCTCGTGTATATTGACGGGCGGCGCGGCGGGGCAAATATCTTCATTTTATCCATAATTCATTAATTATCGTCACGAACTCACGAGTGATCAACCAATGTACAGAAACCATTTTCAAAACCCATACCTTCACGGTGTCATAAGATGATTAATAGGTAAACATTGATGTACAAAAAACCCGGGTATTGTGTACGTCAATGCCAGAATAATGTGTAAATTTCACAACTTATACTTTAACTTAGCATAGATACAATGCACCGAAATTACACTGCGATGCAAATGTATCCTAGTGTGAACAAGCCTTTACAATAATATTGCTATAAATCTATCTCGTTTTTATTGAAGTGACCTTCATATTAGTATTGTTGAGATCTAGACAGCTTTGAGTAGCACGACTACCACGGTATTAATGTCTTTGTTTTATTAAACTGCTGGTGAACATTGTAATGTATTGTTATTATTATAAATTGAATACTTACCTACAAAAACCTAATTTTTTGTATCAATGGTAACAAATGACTACGAGGACATTTATATCCTCGTGGTCATACTGGTATGACAAACTAGTATGACCACGAGGAAACGGCCGAAAAATCTAGTCTATTGCTTATTGGCTATCTATACCTACAAGCGAAGTTTCCGCGCTAATCATAAATCAAATAATTATCATCACAGATCACAGGCAAGAGTTGTAAACTTCGTCTTTGTTAAATTGTGATTTAATTAAACATACATAAATACATACATATAGTCACGCCTTTATCCCCATAGGCGTAGGCAGAGGCATAGTATACGCCCACACTTCACCTTATAATTTTATGTCCCACGTAACAACGTGGTGTGGTAGGTGAGCCTATTGCCGCTGCCGTGTTGAAATGGACAGGAGCAGGTCGTTAATTAAACAACCATATCGTATTAGAATGTTTTATTAGCAAATCATCAGTTGTCCCACGTGGTGAGTGTGGGAGAATCGTTTATTGACTTCACGTCTCCTTTTTGACTCACATTAAAGTAGGTAAGTAGTTGAAGTTCAGAAAGATTTTTTTTTTGTTTAACGTGAGGGAAAATCCTCATTGATGCTATGCCGGACTCCTACCGACTAAAAAACCTCACGTAACGCCCAACAGCCAATGGTTGGGAGCCCCGGGTAAGCCCTCGTAAGGATGTCCCAGGACGGACTAGGATGATGCTTGTGTCGAATTCGTACTTAGACGGTGAGGAATCTTCAGACTGAGTTTGGTTTTGGTTGTTGTATAAAAGTCAAAATTGAAAACTATACGACCATAAAAAGAACGCCTATCATGAAGACCATTTTCCTTATTATTCAAAATCGATAGTGACCTCAATCTATAAGCTGCACCATTAAATTACAAATTACTCATCATCACTAACTTTTCTTTCTATGGATATCAAATACTTAGACATGTATCCATAAATTGCTTTTGCTTGTCAGAAAATAGTAGATGTATGTAAATATGAAGCCCAACCAATGAAACTCCTAATTGCGTGCTTCGCGTTGGCCTTGGCAAGTTGACCTTCCGCGGCCTACGAGCTAAGGCCATTGCCATTTTCCACATAAAAATATAAATCTTTAACTGGATACCATTTCTAGGAAGGAGCATTCTTTCTAAGCATAAATGAAGTATTGGCTGTTCGTTGGTGTCTTACGAGTTGAGTAATTCATTGCAATCAGCATCCAGAATATAGCGAATCTTGGTCGGCAGGTACCTCTTTATGGTCCCTTTACCAAAATTGCCTGAAAAAGCAAGAAGTGGAAGCAACTTTTCGCCATTAATTCTCCCGCATCGCAAGGGAACTTATGCCTGGAATTTATATTATGTCCCTGTGCCAGATTCAGCCAGATCTGTACAGCAGTTAGAGTTTGCAAGACTAACAAATATCAACATAGAACGTTAGATTATTCACAGTGATATAAAAAAATAATTTTATGTATTTTATATTATTTAAGTTATTTTTTATTTAGAATCCATAATGATTGGCAGCCCACTTCAGTTCCGCTATAAAATACTTGACCTATTGGAAACGAGGATTGATTCTACCGGTGTCAAGTCAAGTACTCATACTTAGCATCTTACTCTATGGTTAGATGGCGTTGCGTTAAAATGTCTGCAAATATTCGTTTATTTGCACACTTTTTTTTCTAGTTTTCCAGCAGTTGTTTTCTTGTTGGTGACCATCTTCTTTATATGTATATCCCAAGTAGTCCCTAAAATTTTACAAACCTTGCATAAATGACACAAAGTAAGTAGGTTCTTGTTGGTGAAGAATATTTAGCCTTAAAGCGACGATTGATATTCTGTTTTAAATGGCTGATTTTAGATTACTGGGGAATCTAATTACATTTCGAATAGTTAATGTCAGTGCAGATCTTCCAACCGTCTAGCAGCGATTGATATTTTTTGTGGCTGCATACAGAAGCAGCACGATACAAGGTGGGCTGGTTACTTCTAAAGACTAGCATTCACAAGAAACCGCATATAGAACTACGCGTGTATTTAGTTTTAGCAATTCTACTATCTTTACATTTCGAGTAGCCTCTATCAAAAACCTTGTTTATGCAGATTCCTCTCGGCATTTCCTTGCGTTATATAACACTTACGTTATTCTTAACTAGTGCTAATTGTGTTGACTGTAACGATAATTGTTTCCACTCGTTCGTTATTGCTTATCACTTCTTGTTCTTGTAATGTCTATACCTACGTCAAACCATGGTTCCTGGCACGAGAATTTGTAATAATAGATCATTTCTTTTGTTTTATTTATTGCGTGCCAATATTGACTTGTAACATCTTTGGACAGGTACCAGAACGGCACAGAAACGAAAACTGAATGAAATCCAATCATGTTACTTCATACCTAAAAACCCGAATTAAAACACGTGTAATTTTCAAAAGCAAAAAGAACGGTAAAGGTAAAGTGTGCGCCCCTGCAAAGGCAGATTACGACTAACCTCATTAACCTCAAATAAATGTTTTGAAATAAATAAGCATAAAAATCTACTAATATTATAAATGTGACATTTTTAAAAATACAACTAATATTATAAACGGGCCTCTCCGGACAACTTCTGGAGAGTCCCGAATCGAAGGGCTATCTAGGAACCTGAATAAGCGAGGCAAAACACCGCGGGGCTTAGTAAATAGGACGGCAATCCCCGCTTCAAAAAAGAAACTGATGCTAGTCACACAAAGTAATTTGTCCTGGTGGGGATTAAATTAAACCGATACACCTTTGGTTTCGTATTCAGGTACTTTACCACTAGAGACTAGACCAAAGAGCCTAGTCACACACTCGAATAGTCGAATCTCAAAGATTTACAAAATAACATGGATATTAGACTAAATACAAACAGGTGTAGGAACTGTGTCCTCTACCCTCCTCCCGACACATTTGTCACATTCACGTTATGTCACATTGGCGCAATTTGTCACGGTCGCAGACTGTCTTTTCCAATAGTTTACGTTATCCTAATTTCAATCCCTGTTTAAGTATAACGTAACGTTATTTAACGTATTTATTAACATACGAGTAGTCTGCTGAAGTATTGAAAGAGCTTTGCGAAATCCGCTAAAAGTTTAAATTCTGTATCCTGTAGTTAAACTACAAAGTCTAAAACATTTGGTTTTCTTTACATAACATACTCTTATATTACTGAAAAGGTAAATCAAGGCGCTGCAAGCTTATTATTATTTATTTAATATTATTTCTATTACATTCTATTTATAAAAATAATAAAACCTGAATGATAGTTAGTATGCAAATAGAGGTTATACAATAATTTAATTATTAATTTATTATTATGAAGTATTACGTTCTTACCTAACATTTTTAGTTACATAAATATTATATATTTATTACACATTTAGACAAGGTCAAAGCAAACAGTTTACGTATTAGTGTTGATTATTTACTTTTGTTATTGCATTTCTGCGGAATGCTATAAATTTGTGTTGTGAGTACGTACGTGCGTTTGTGCATCAGCACTTTGGTCACGACACTAACTCCCAAAAGGCTTGGAGAAACCTAGCGATGAAGATATATGTATATTGTTGGGCCATGTCTGAGGATGGTTCTTAACTACTTCCAGTATACCCTCGATTCGACAATCATACATAACGCATAACAGTTGAGGATAACCTCGAATAGAACTGACGTGTGAAACTCTTGAGCAGTCGAAGTGTAACACCCACGGAAGTGGGTGTAGATGACGAAACATCCACTAATGGCAGAATTGCAGAAGGTGTGAAAGACTTCTGTTGTTCTCCGACCCGAGTTTATTTCTTTATTTTGGATCTATGTTCAGCGCTCGAAGTACATGCCTTAGCCTTAATAAGCTTGTACTTCCGTTCAGGCTGCCTGTTGGTTTGGTAACTTAATGAAATTTACGAGAATTGCAGTACTTATTTTTCAGTTAGAAATAGAATAGAACAGTGCTCTACCAGTAATTACGCTGTAAGTTGCTCGTGAGGGGAAATACTTATATTAGTCAAACCCCCATCTTAAACAAAAATTCGTTAATGAGTAGAAACTTTTTGAATACCTTATTTTTTTTTCCTTAAACCTAAGGATTTAACTGACAATAACCCCTTGTGTGTTGACGGAGGAGGATATCAATTAGTCCATTCGTATTATCTTACGATATAATAATATACTTTTGTTATTGTATAGGTATCTATTGTACATTACATTGTCATATTATTATGAAGCCTTTCACGCCATTAGTAAGTACCTATGCTAATGTTGTCACTTGTCTAAACGGATGTAAGAAAAAAAATATATGTAAATTAAAAACTGTAAGACGTTTCAAAACTTTCTACTCACATTTAGATAATGAGAGTTGGAATTAATTTTTTTTGTAATATTTTTCCCTTTAGCAAACGCAACTGATGGTCGAGAGGAATTTAGTTATAATTTAAGGTATTATGTATATACTAGCTGTTCCCCCCGCGGCTTCGTCTGCGTAGAATCGTTATCGCGTAAAATCATTATCCTCTATTAGTGCAGTCAGTTAAAAAGTAGCCGATTTCCTTCCCTTGGACTTGAACTATCTCTATACCAAATTTTATCCAAATTGGTTCAGCGGTTTAGGCGTGAAAACGTAACAGACAGCAACTTATAACGAAATTATAAGGTAAGCTATCAGAGATGGGCTTTAAAAGTCTAGTCGATCGGCACATCAGCCAAGTTTTTTTTTTTTCAACAAAAATGAATAATCAGCACGGAATACGTAAAGCTGAGGAAATGACTTTAAATTCACCACTTCCGCCACATTTATGAGTTACTGAAAACAAAATACCGTTATAAAAACGGTAAACACATAAATAACGAAATGGGTTAATATATATTAATGCGTTGACCTTAGTTTTACGCCAGTAGGTGTGGTTTGCGTCGGCTCCACCTGGGTTTTCCACGACTCCATCGGTTCGATACCATTGTCACGGACGAAACTATAGACAACAATCGAGTTGGATATTAAAACTAATTGTATTTTTTTCCGTGACTACTTTATGCACAATAGATTAGCTCTCGATTGGCTTTCTAATGGTTATTAGCTCAGCACGCCGCGCGTCCATTATTAAAACATTATTCATGTACCATCTTAAACTAGTCCCGACTTTACGTGAGTGTATAGAACAGAAAATTAATTCAAATTAAGTCGTGGCCTTCCCATATTATATAGGTAAGAGCTGTTGCCCGCGACCTATGCGTACGCTAATTTGATTGCTCTCTGCTTAGCCCCTAGGATATTTAGCATGATAATATATAGCCTATTTGAAGACCCTACCCCTTAGTAATATTTGTGCAAAGTTTCAATCAAATCTATTACGTACTTTCCGAA
This sequence comes from Miltochrista miniata, assembly GCA_933228765.1. NCBI lineage: Eukaryota > Metazoa > Arthropoda > Insecta > Lepidoptera > Erebidae > Miltochrista > Miltochrista miniata. The sequence continues at coordinate 30,535,625 of OW121754.1, read as the reverse complement.
ATCCTTCCGAACAAAGCAAACAGACAAAAAAAATTCTAACTATATTTTCGGCTTCGGTACTTATGTTGAACATTCAGCGAGTATTTTCTTTTTTTAAATATTCCCACTGTACAATTTTGACTTTTCTATAATTTTACTAAAGGTACCTATGTAAAGATACTTAACTTACCCTCCCGTGTATAATCGCAGAGTCATCCATTCGATTGCCAATCGACACAATGAACTACATTATAGGCGACACCCGATGGGCCAAGTTTCTAAAGTAGTTATTTCCGATGCGGAAAAACCCTGGAGAATCACCACTTCTGTAGCTCTATGAGTCCAGTGGCCCTTATTGAAGGCAACCTGAAGCATAGAAGGATTACTTGGGAGGGGTAAAAACGGGACCCTATTCATAAGACTTCGCCGTCCGTCTGTCTGTCTGTCACGACGTCACGAGGCTCTTGCCGCTATGACAGGAATCAAGGAGGGTTCCCATTCCAATACAACAAACGTGATTATTGCAGATTTTTCGCTCTTATTTGGCTGGTTTATTTAATTTTGACAAATATGAAGTGCTACTTTTCTGAACCTAATCCATATATTATTTATGCCACCATAAGAACCACACTCAAGAAGCACACTGACCTTCACCCTGCTAAGTTAAACCATTGTCAAGGTTAGGATTACGAATCTTCGCAATGCCCCGTTCTGTACATTTCAAGAACTAGACTGCTGTATTTGCGAATTACGATGCGATAAGCTGTTAAATTTTAATAATAATATGATTTACTAGCTGATGCCCGCAGCTTCGCCCGCTTAAAATTTGTTCGCGTTCCCGCTTCCCGTATTTTATCCCCTTGGGGGTAGAATTTATCAAATACTTTCTTAGCGGATGCCTACGTCACATAACATCTACCTGCATGCCTTTCTGCCCGATCCGTCCAGTTTGGGCTGTGCGTTGATAGATCACTATGTCAGTCAGGCAGTCACCTTTGAGTTATATATATATTTTGTTTTTTGTAAATTTGGTGCCTTTTTGTAAGTTCACAGATAGTTATTTAATAGAATATAACTTTATTTGTACACGAAGTTATAGTTTACAGAAAAAAACAAATAATCGTAAGATATTGTACAAAAGGCGGCCTTATCGCTAAAGTACAGTAAGTAAGTAAAATTTAATACTAGTCTTTAAATGACTGCCTGTAACTAGGTACCTTCCAGTTTATCTTACCCATTGCCTTTCGCTTTTGCTTCTTTAGTCAGTACCTAATTCTAATTAAGTTTGAAACATATTAAAAAGCAATTACAAATTAATGATGATGTTTTAACTACAAACTTCTTTTATATCTATATATATAAAAATCAATGCCACTTTTCGTTGTAATTTTATAACTCAAGAACGGGCTCACCTATCCAAACCAAATGTTTAGGCTTTGTTCGGACTATTTAGTAGATGGTTTATGTGAAGTTTGCACAAAATCGGTCAAGCAGTTCTTCATTTATCACGGAAACGAAGTTGCGCGGGTCAGCTAGTATATAATAATGATTAGTTAATTGGTGCGGTAACCGGTGGATAACTGTAACATAAAATTTTCATTAAGTATCTACCTATAACAGTTTTAAGCCAGTGATAAATGTTCCTAATCTATTTAGGTACTTACTTATTAAACTAATACATGTAGCTAAAGATTACTTTACCTCTGTACCTAACTAAAGCATCATTTTTCCTGATACATATAAATATAACTATGATTTGCATAAGCCTACACAAGGAGTCGGACAGGATAAAATATTCATGATATTAGTTGGTCAAAGCGAGTAGTGAGTGAGCACGAATCACGCCACGATGCACGGTCAATGTCAATCGATACAGATAGCGTGCCTAGTGACGAGTGTGTCTGGGTCACCTACAGTTACAATTTTAAACCGCCCTTTGTATTGAATGTTAACCGATATTGCTACAAACTGAGCTTTGCTTTCGACTTCGCTTATGTAATAATTTCTCCCTTAAATCAATTTCATTGTTTGAAACGCATTCCTTGGCCATTTTTAAGTATCCTATGTAGGTACTGTACTAAGGTTTACAGAAGTCCAAGCCTAAAGAAATTTCGAAAAAATTAAATAAAATGCTAGTGCGAATATTTCACGTCGAAATACGTTCAACATATTCCTGTCCCACACACAGGTGATTATTTTGGGGTCGAGAACTTGAGACTATTGGGACAAGTGGTACCAACGTTCGCAATCTCTAGAGATTGCAAAGCGGTTGATCGACACTTTACGTGACAGAACTACGAGGTCGTAATTTTCATTACTTATTCAGATAGTTTTTAGTTGTTGAGAAATACAAAACCAATCAGATCGTATCAATTTAAGAACAGGATTGAATCATGGTCCAAATTAGGGAGAGAATCTAAACAAATTACTAGGTTCATTGTACAAATTGTGCGGATTGGCCTTTATGTGACAATCGTTATGTTCGGATATTAACGAGCTGAATGGTCGATGAAGGTCTTTCGGGGACCGTGGCGACACCCGCTCCGGGCAAACTAATAAAATTTATATTGATGCTCATGTTTATGAGCTCGTGCTATTACTAGTAGGTACTTAACTGATTTGCAACGGCACAATGACCTTCAAGACTGTTTGACGAGGGGTCGTGCAAGCAACATTGTTTAAACTCTCGTTGTCCAGAGAATACCATCTTGGCACACGTCCAATGATAGGAAAAATGTTGAACCATCTGTATGTAGATTTATCACCGTATGATGGGTGCAAGAACCTCTACTATAAGATAGTTTTTGTAAACATTGATATGATGAATGACTCAATTTTTGCTGCAATGCCAATAAATTGCATTATCAAAATAGCAAGTTAATCGGTGTTAGTTTTTTATTAACTATTCGTTATAACGTTATTTTGGTTTAAGAGCCTACCAGACGCCAAATTTTGACGAGGGGTCGTGCAAGCAACATTGTTTAAACTCTCGTTGTCCAGAGAATACCATCTTGGCACACGTCCAATGATAGGAAAAATGTTGAACCATCTGTATGTAGATTTATCACCGTATGATGGGTGCAAGAACCTCTACTATAAGATAGTTTTTGTAAACATTGATATGATGAATGACTCAATTTTTGCTGCAATGCCAATAAATTGCATTATCAAAATAGCAAGTTAATCGGTGTTAGTTTTTTATTAACTATTCGTTATAACGTTATTTTGGTTTAAGAGCCTACCAGACGCCAAATTGTTAAAAGAAGATAGAAGATATACATTTTGGCGTGTAAGAAAGAGAGAGATGCGATCGGTTTTTGTGCGCTTTTAACGAAATTAATTAATTATAAAAAAACTATAACCAATATGAAAAAAATGCTCTAGTGCAAATGAAGATTTTACTATTGACTTTCTTATAAATATTTTATATTATAAAAACAACTTATAACATACGAGATCTAGCTTAAAATTTCACGAAATCGAGGTATTTTCAACACAAAAATCTATCGAGGATTTTATCAGTAATCGTGTTTCGAGCCTAGAGCGTTTTTAGTTCATGAACTGAAGTTGTCTGTGTACAAATTTCAATTCAGCAGACCTCACGAGTCCTGAGATCTAGATCAAAGTAATAGTCTATTTGGCGTCATATGGACTCTTAAGTAATGCTTCAGCTTTCAATTTACTGCTACAACTTGGGCTACAGGAATTAATTTTGATCATTTGTTACCCAATCATAAGCCATAGGAATGTGGTGGGCGCTTGTTTGTGTTTCTAGAAGTAAAACCTTCATGGAAAACAAAAGTCTGCAACATATTAAAGAAATAGCTCAGCCTAATTCTTTATTTTACTATATTCTATTTCTTTATTATATTAGTTGCAGCTAGATAGCTGTTTCTGCAAAACTTAACGTCGTCGAACCTCTGCTGCATTGATATCAATAGGCAGACATCGATAAATAAATTGAAGTTTATCAACTTTACCTAGAAGTCACGTATCAAATAGGTCATAATATATTATGTACTATCGATTTCAGCTGAAGGCTTGTTTTGACTTCAGCTACTTCGCTATGTTAAAATATAACAATAAAATATACTTGGGCCATAAAAGTATAAGGTGAAACGTGGGCGTATACTATGCCTCTGCCTACCTTTACGAGGAAAAAGGCGTGGCTGTATTTATGTACGTATATAAAATACTAGCGACCCGCCCCGGCTTCGCACGGGTGCAATGCTGATACTAAATACACTAAGTACAGAAAAACTGTGAACTTTAAAGTATAGTGGATCCCAAACCCGCAGGGATACGCGGAAAATTTTTATGTTGTCGTATTAAACACCATAGTTCCTTATCAAAATATAAGGCGAGACCTTTATACTTTGATACTGAACTGAGAAATTGAACCAAATAAATTTTCCCCCATACATTTTTTATTTTCATTATTTTTTTAGGCATGAATGAGTCATTTTATGGAAAAGTTGTAGTACTAAATGTTATTTAGCACTATATTTCCTATCCAAAACAAATTTGATATCTTAGATTGTATGCCCACCTATTTTAAAATCCGGACCAGTGTGTGCGGCCGGCCGGTACAGCCGCAAACGCTACGTCCCGCAATTTTATATCTGTAATATCTTAGAAAATATTCATTTAAATCATATGCTGTAAAGGGCCATATAGATCTATATTAAATGAACAATGTATTTAAGGTATTTAATTGGATAAGGATTAATGCTGTGTTGGTTAAAACCGCTTCGAAGATAAGCCATTATTTGTCGTAAAAAGTAAATGACATAAAAATGTTATTGTGGGATATCCATAAGAGATAGAGATATGCCATCGCGGAGTTTTCTGTAGACCTCTACAATGTGTACAATACTTAGTACATTATATTGATGAACCTCGTAGGATTCAGCCTGCGTTTGCAATGTAACATCACATTAGAAACCTCAAAAATAACAGTATTTCTCTACTATTTAATGGATGTTATTATACATATAAACCTTCCTCTTTAATCACTCTATCTATTAAAAAACACCGCATCAAAATCCGTTGCGTAGTTTTGAAGATTTAAGCATACAAAGGGACATAGGGACAGAAAAAGCGACTTTGTTTTATACTATGTAGTGATATGTACAGTATCTGTATTTTATCTAACAGTTGGAACTATTTCCAAGTCCTTGAAGCGAATGAAGGTTACTATAACTGCACAGTATCCGGTTGGTACGCAGTGACAATATAAAGTCTCCGGAGCCTTTGGTTTTTGCTGGCGGGTACGACGACTTTGTTGCGAGGCCGCGAGGCCGGCCGAGATCTCGACCGTCTATCACTTCCTGCTGATAATTACAGTAATATTGGACTCGTTTTTTGTTATGGTAGGTACTTCTCACGCTTCAGACTTATTTATGAGAAGTCTAGACCTGTGGTATTCAACAGTCACTGTCTCGGACTATTTCGTAATCCGTGAGATGTAAATGTTTGATTTATTTACTTTTCCTCTTCCTATTATAAATGCGCCTATCCGCCATCAGATATATGTCGATATGTTGAAGCCATGTCCATTAAATCGTTACACATATAGATTTATATTATTACACATATTATGTTAACAATCTCTAAGGAAAATTGCAATATGTATTCATTTGCTATGGTGAAGTGACTGTATCAGCAGAGTTATCAGAATGAGACCGCGTTGGGTTACAATAAAACAAAAAAATTCATAACCTTCCGATTAATATCCATTTTCATGTGAAAGTTCATTTATAGGAGCAGGTCTATGTCATCGTGTATTTATTATTACGGTACGGTTTTCACCAATCTTTTTATCTGCTGCCTCTGCTGGAATTATTGGCAGTAGGTAGTGAATGCAGGTGGTGTGACCATAAATAAATACTCTGCATACTCTGCTTCATACAGCGGAGCGTGAAAATTTTACATGATTAAGTTAGTTGACGTTGCGTTGCTTGGAGCGGCAAGCGCTGCAGCAGCGTAAAGTGGATTTGTCGCTCGTCACCCATCTTTTTATTTTTTATGCAATTTGTACCCAGGCGTACAGAATAATTTCATTAACACATAACTAATAGCTGTGGTCGACGGCTATGCCTGCGACATACTACGATTGAAATCAGCAATAGCAGTCCACTGCAGGACGCAGGCCTCTCCCAGTACACGCCACAGTGCGCGGTCCTGTGTCTTTCACATCCAGTCCCAGCCTGCGACCTTTACTAGATCGTCAGCCCATCTGGTGGGTGCAATAAAACAAGATTTTTTTTCTAGTACGGACATACTACGATTCGAACCCATTAAATTATTAAATGGCCCTATCTATCTATATATAAAAATGTTGTGTGCGTTTAAGTACCTATTAAAAACACAAAATTTACTGAATCGACTGAGCTCAAAATTGGACACGAAATACAATAAAATTCAGAGATGGTTTTAGGCTACTTTATACACTTTTATCATAACAGCAATAACAATAAAACAGCTTTAAAAAGTGATTTTACCAATAGATGGCGCTGGTCGATTTTTTTAAAAATTATATTTTGCCAGCTTCAGAACAAAATATTATAAACAACCTATTTAGAAGGTACCTACCAGATTGCTGTTTTTTAAGAGAAGTTTGATTGCGGACTCCTTGCATTCAGAATAATAAAAGGGTACTTACCTAATAAAGAGGTCAGATATGTTTTGCATGTTATTTTTGAAGTTAGAGTTTTGGCGCGTTAGGGAAATATTATTAGAGAGATTTTTTTTTGAAGATGTTTTAAAAACTGAACATTGATCACAGAATAGCTTTTTTTTTTCAAGTGAAGCTACAATTGATTTGGATGTTAATTGGATTTTCAGATAAAGATTTATAATTTTGGTTAAGGCTCAACATTAAATTCTTTTGTAATGTAATCCTTTGGTTTGTTAATCATTTCTCATAGGTACATAAAACGACCATAAAAAAGTCACAGCGAAGCGTGGCAGGGTATCGCTAGTATCCATACTAATATTATAAAGCTGAAGAGTTTGTTTGTTTGTTTGAACGCTAGGATCTCAGGAACTACTGGTTGGATTTCAAAAATTCTTTTACAGTTTGATAGACCAGTTATCGAGGATGGCTATAGGCTATATAACATTACGCTATGACAAATAGGAGCGGAGCAGCAATCAAGAATGTTTTGAAAACGGGGAATATTTTTTACCGTCTGAGAGCTTCCGAGGCGTACGCTGCGTAAATGGTTAAAGTTACGTAAAAATTGTGTATTACAAATTGTTTATTCTCTTAAAAAGATCTAAAAAAGTCCGCGACAGCATATGCCTATCTTTTAAGGTTCGCTCACAATAACCGAATTTGTCTATCCCTTAAAGTTCGCTCACAATATTATAAAACTGAATAGTTTGTTTGTGCTAGGATCTCAGAAACTACTGGTTGCATTTCAAAAATTATTTTACAGTTTAATAGTCAATTTATTGAGGATGGCTAACGACGTTATAACATCACGCGAAGACGAATAGGAGCGGAGCAGCCATGAATAATGTTTCGAGAACGGGAAAAATTTCTTTCTTTTGAGAGCTTCCATTGCGTACGCTGCGTAAATGGTTTAAGTTACGTTAAAAATATGTATTACAAAATTGTTCCTCTTAAAAAGTTATAAAAAAAAGTATTCGACTGCATATGCCTATCTTTTAGGTTCACTTACTTCATTTTAAAATATGAGCGCCACGTCTGCGACGGGAGTAAACGTGGTCTGCACTGGCAGCCAGTCAACTGAACGATAAAAACCGGTCAAGTGCGAGTCGGATTCGCACACGATGAGTTCCATACCAAAAAACGGATGGCCGGAAGTAAATGCGAGGGGAAACATTATGTCGCTTTACATATTAATACCCCTCCTTCTCACTCTCATGTGACGCAACGAAGTTGTGCGGGTCAGCTCTAATGAATATAAGCGACGCGAAGGGAGTAAGTGCAACGGGAAATAAATGCGACGGGAAACATTATAATACTCGAAATATTAATACAATACCTCTCTCTTTCTTACTCTCATATAACGCAAACGAAGTTGCGCGGGTCAGATAGTTTACTATAAAATATCTAAGATTGGTTAACGTTTATTATTACTGCTCTGCTCCATTGACTAGTAGCATGATTATACAATCCTATTGTGTGATATTAATTTGGCTTTCTAAAGGTGAAAGAATGTTGAAAATTGGTTGAGTAGTTGCAGAGTTTATTGATTACAAACAAATTAATCTTTCATCTCTTCTTGATTGTCTGATAATAGCGGGTTTTTACGGGATACATTTCGCGAGAGCCAAGTTACAGTCATGCACGCGTCATACAATAATAACTTAAGTTCGAAACAATTGTCTAATGTTTAAAAAAAAATCTCTCACTCCATTAAGAATGTCATACTATGGAACATTTAACTTTCAACTTCACTTGAGCCATTGTTCGTACATATGCGTCTACGTTCTCAATATTTCTAATAGTAACTTTCTGTTTCACTTGCTATTTATGTACCTACTAGATGGTACGTACTACCACAGTAAAAAGAGAACTATCTGTGGTACTACTCTGCCTGCGTGGAATTCTGTTCTTCATGGTTACGAGTGCTTTAATTCTAAAATGTGTAGGTATTGTAAGTATCACCTTTATTACGCACATGTCACAATCTATTGCGACCTTGTGAAAAACATTTGACATTGACAGTCATGTTCAGGTTTAATGGTACCTTCTACTAATAACATTCGTAGGCAATACATACCAATTCCTTCATTTCCTTCATTAACCGCGTTTATGTTCCTCGAATTTATTCCGCATACGATCGAATCATGAATTTCTACAGCAGCGCACGCGCTCCTCACGACAATCCACACTCCACAGAAAAGAAAGCGAATAGATAACGGTACCACGGTACTGTGCGATTCAGCATAATTACTTATTTTTAACCGTAAGCCAAATGTGTACTTAAGTAGGTACTTACTCGTACTAACATTGCTTAATGTTACTTCTTACTAATATTATAAAGGCGAAATAACAAAAAAAGTTAATTAAAAGTTTGTGAGTGTGGATATTTGTTACTCTTTCACGGTCTAACGGCTGAACGGATCTGGCTGAAATTTGGTACAGGGATAGATTATGGTCTGGCATAACACATAGGCCTTTTTATCCTGGGAATAAGTGCCCACAGGAAGCGGGAACGGGAACAAACTTTACGCGGGCGAAGCAGCGGGCATCAGCTAGTTTATCTATATTTTACTAAGGTTCTTCTCATGGTAGAGTATTTTCATTCGTTTTCGTTTGGGAAAATCCAATCTAGACACTGCAATCGCTCTTCGTCTTGTTTACTGTAATTTGTGAAGTTAATCACCTTATCCGTGCAATGTATGAGTTGTGTTTATGCTGAATTTATCATAAATTTATAAAAGACGTATTTCAAGCGTGGGATTTACAAAGAGTTGGGCCGTATAAATACAGTACCAAGGAGCATAATGTCATAGCGTGGGAAGAAGGTTAATGTGTAACTATGGCTGTTTATGTTTGTCTCTAGACTTTATACAATATTCCGTAATTATGTACGAACGTAAGATATCAAAACTATTGTTCAAAAATTTGCACATAAATCGTTGCAAGCAATATGAAAATCACGCAAGATATAGAATCAACAAGATAAATATTATTGCATTAAACTAATTAATATCATATTACCTAATTCTATCATGTATAAATTTTTAGATAACTTCTATAAGTACTATAAATTTGTTATAATTATGTCAATGTCTAATACTTATTTTAAATTAAAACGATTAAAAAGTGTATTCGATAATGAAGGATAATATTCGTTGTGATTTATTAATACACTTATAAACAATTTCAAAGTATAAAAGCCTAAATAAAGCCTATATTCTTCTCAATCAATCAAATCCGCATATTGGCAGTCCACTGCTGGACAAAGACCTCTCCCAATTTACTCCACAACTCACAGTCTACGCCTTGCCTTCCGCATCCAGTCCCAGCCTGTGAACGTCCCACCCTACGTTTGCCAAGTCGCGGTTTCCACTATAGAACGCGTACTTGCTTCGGCAGCCAGTATTTTCTTTTACTTCAATAATTTTCTTCACCAGTCAGAGTCACATTCCGTCTACTCTTTCAAGTTACATCTCTATGGATTATCGTTAAAGCTGAAATAATTTTGTATTAAGTATAATTATCTAGAAAAGGCAAAACATGAGACAAAATACATTTCGTTATAAAGTTTTCGTCTACGTTTTCAAGTCGCATGGTTGAGAATTGGCAACCAGGAAAAATTCACAAACACCCCCTGCCGATAGATGTGTTTCTGCGTTCCATTTATTCACACCTTTGGTATATTTATAAGACATAGTTTAATATCATTTGGCACAATTAGAAAAATATTTATTTTTAATGCTAAGAAATGTTTTGTTAGTATTTATAAATTATGACAATTATTCTATACCTACATAATTCGTCGCTTGCCTTTCTAACTGACGTAACTGACATATTTTTCCAAACTGAATTATCTACACCATTTTAATCCATTTTCGAAGACGAATCAATCTGTCTAATTGACGTATCTGTATGTCTTACCAGTCCTTAGATATCCTAAAGATTGAGGAAGATGTATCTACATTTTGTTGAAACTTAGACTTTACTAAAAGACTTATGTCACTTACAACGTTTAGTAAGATTTTTTTGCAGTCTTTAAAAGATCTATTGGGGACGTAAATGACATACGTCGTCGTCGTCGTTTTCTATAAAAGACGTCTGTCTGTCTATAATTTTACCATCTATGACATGACTTCACGAGATTGTACTTGTTTCACGTGGCACGAAGCACAGAGCAAAAGAGGTTCCTCTGAAATATCGACGGCTTTACATATTCATCTGAAAAACAGTGATGCTCGTGGTCTAAAGTGCGTCTATTTGTTTGCTGATGGATGCAGCGGACAAAATCGGAATTCTATTGTAGCTTCTGCTTTAATGTACACTATCAACAATGCAACACATCTTGAAGAGATCACATTGCAATATTCCGTGCCGAATCATGGCCAAAACGAGGGAGACTCTGCCCATAGTGCAATTAGCTATACCTTAAAGAAGGCTGGAGATGTATTTTTGCCTTCACAGCTAGTTCCTATATTCAAATTATCAAGAAGGAGTCATCCCTATGATGTCGTGGTCCTGAGTCATACAGATTTCCTCAACTTCAAAAAGTTATCCACTGATATAAGTCTTCTGTCAGTTCGAAGTGATAATGACGGGCTACTAATCAATTGGACGGAAACCAACCCAACGATACTGTACTTTAAAACTGATCATAGTCAAACGTCATATCGATCTTTAAGTTTAAAACGGCAGCGGTCTTCTTTCTAAAATGATGAAGTCAGTCGTCTAAACGAAACACCCCGAAAAATTTTAAAGAATAAATATGACGACTTGATTTCGTTAACAGTTGGTGATGCGCCAATGATAAGACTGCCAGAACATGTAGACTTCTACAAATCGCTTCCACATTAAATAGATTATAGTTACAGAAGATCTTCTAGCATGGTTACTATTTTATGATTCAAGAGGATATCCACTTTCTTTGATAAGACGTGAACGTTTGCATTTAAGAGTTCCTATTTAATAATGTGATAATAATATAATATTTTTAGATATTTTTCAGTTCTATTTCGCAGTTTTACTGTATTTTTTTAATAACTATTTCGTTGTTTTCTTAAATTGATTAATTAAATAATCGACGCACTAGCATACGTTAATATTGTTACGAATATTGTGTAATAATATTGTGTGATTTTTAATGTTATATCTGAGGCTGAATAATTTAATTAGTAATAAGGTTAAGTCCAAGATGTGATTAAAACATTTTTTTAATGAAACAGTTAACTATTTAATGAAACCGAGGTTGCTTATGTTTGTATTTTAAAAATGTCGTTTTATATAATTTTTACTTAAGTACAAACTTGTATGAAAAAATGATACACTAACGCTGAACTGATTAAACTTTTTGTAACAAAATTACTAAAAAGAATTACAACGTTTTGTTACAATTTGCTATTTTTTATAACTTTGAGTTTATAATGGTTACGTGTTCGTAATTTGTAACTTGTAATTTGATTACAACTGATTATTTCTGTACCCTGAGTTTTATTACACGATTTATAGTACAAAATCACCCGACGTAAGTGACGACAAATACAGTCCGAATCGAAAACAAAGTTCTCTCAAAGTGACGTATCTGCTTTGAACATTTATTATTAAAATAATAATAATAATATTTTAATTAAATTTATACCCACACAAAGTTCTCTCTGAGATCTACATACAGGCAGATTTTTATTTTGCTCAAGCTGATAAATGTCGAGCCGAGCTGTTTCCGATTTTAGGTAACCATAAACCGAACAAAGCTTGCCCTGAACATTTTGCTAAATGTCAGTTACGTCAGTTAGAGAGGCAAGCGACGAATTTTGGTAAGCAATTTGTAAGTAAGTTGACTTTATAAAGGTACATAATTATACAACTTTTTTTAATTAAAAAATATAATTAGAAAAAAATATTACTCTCAACCGGGATTCGCCCTCATTTAAGCACTTGTTATTTGAATAGAAAATATACATAAAAGCATACGCATGCGCACTCATCTCAACATTGGCTCATCATCGTATAAGGTTGACTTGGCGCTTGTTAGAAGCTACATGTCTAAGATAATACCTTTCTTGATGACATTCGCGATACTGTGATCCCGTAATACCCTTGCGTCTTGTATCTTGATGTGTGATCATACTTTCTCTAAAGAACAGTATACTGTAGGTTTTGAAGATACTAACTAAATTTACTTTTATCTTCCACGCCTACACTTAAGTACGCCTGTTGTGATGACTCCAATTGTCCTAATTTAGTTATTAGTTCATAGCGAACAATAATTATAATGAGCTTTCTGTCTTTAACCAGTTTGATATCAAATCAGCCTATAGCACTCCACTGCTGGACGTAGGTCTCAATTCATGCCACAACATACGATCCTGCTCCATTCGCATGCAATCCCTTCCTGCGACATTTTCCAGGTCATAGATGCATCTGACGGGGGGTCGTCGTATTAGGTTCTGGCTCAGGCCCTCATTTATCCCTTAGGTACTTGGTTGGTAGGTCAGATAAACTCTGGTCAGACGCTCGACGTTCTCAGCGCTACCAAAAGAGTGTGGATGTGTGAATGTTTGTTACTCTTTTACGCTCTCTTTCAAACTTGGTACAGTGAAAGAGTATAGTCTGAAATAACAAAGAGGCTACGTTTTATCTTGCGAATAAGTTCCCATGGGAAACGAAAACAACAGGAACTATTTTTTTCGCGGGCGAAGTTGAGGGCATCAACTCGTGCGTGAGTAATAAAAGGTAACCCCAGACACTGCATAGACTCGTATCTATGGCGAACAAAATTGCAACCAAAGTCAAGAACTATTCTCTGTGCACCATAGTAAAATAGAAACTTGGAAGTATGGAGTCTTCCTAAGGTGTGTAAAGAGATACATAATAAAGCCACCAACTTGAGGGACAATCGGTCTATCTTGTCAATAGTTTTGGGAGAGTGACTATCGGTTTGCTAACTAAATGTCGCCATACTTTCCATCAGGCACGCAGCATCATTTTCGCGAGCTAAGTTAAAAAAAACAGTTGCTAAATAAAAAAAGAAATGTTTCATTATAAGCAACGAATACCAGTCACGTACCTTAGTATCATAATAATAAGATTAGAAAGTTTCAATGTACAATTTCAAAGGGAATGAAATAGGTAATCTGTAGGTAGTTGGTAGATCGTGAACTGTATTTACCCATAAACAATAGCAAAAAGAATTGGTACACATAAAAAAGAAAGTTTTGCAGACCTACCGATCTCCACCAGATGCTGGTTCTATTAATATTTAGGAGAAAGCAGTTAAGTGTAAACAAACCATTATCAAATAATGGGTATATTTGTATTAGCAATTTCTTTTCTCAAAAAAAAGAATCCAAGTACTGCACATAGATAGGTACTCCTTATTTCAAACTTAGACTAATGCAGTAAGGACAAGGCCACACTAACTGGTAAGTAGGTATGTAGGTAATTAATGTAACAAAGATTTTGAAACTATTGAATTTTTGCAAAAAAAGCTGCTATTCTAGAAGAATTTTCTGAAATAGCTCACAACGCTCTATTGCTTCGCCTGATTAAGTGCCATGATCACCAGCCATTTGTGTGCAAATCATACATGATGTTTTCCGTGTGACTCGCAATTGTCTATTGAAACGCAATTCATTTAATAAACTATCCGCTCCGGGGATTCATTCTTTAACTAGCTAGATTGACAATAATTCTCCTTTTATAATGATCATTATATATCTGTTGAATTCAATCAGTATCTGTTACAAAGTCACTTGACTTTTATGAAGGTTGAACACGTTAACGTCAAATAATATTCTGCAGTTTATTTTATAATATGTTCCCATTTTCCGTTTTGCCATACCACACGCGCCTTTCTCATTCAAAAAACCTATTCAGGGAAATAATAAAATTGGCCCAGCACGGAGTAAATGTTCAAATAAACAGATGAAAGGCATTACCTGAAAGGAAAAAGAAAGAAGTAGCCGCATATTGAATTGACACGGTAATTCTTGCTCCTCAACAGTATGACAGAGCCGAAGGCGCTCTTTCCCGTAATCCGCAGACAGTTGATTAGTCTAAAGACGTACTATTAGCTGACTGCAACTGCCGTTTGCTGCGCGTTTCTTTGTTGCGGGTCGTAATTACTCGTAATCGTTACTTAATTAAATTACAACACACCGAAATCATAGTTGAAATATGCCGAAATAGTCGACAGATTAATGCCATTGGGCAGAAGATGCGCCGCTGGTCTTGTTACCTTCATGGAGGCCCTTACAGACTAGTTGACACTATTCAATTGTTTAATAATTAAACAATTGAATAGTGTCAACTAGTCTTTTAAATTACAGATTAATTAATTAAACTTTCATTAATTAATCTGTAATTTGAAAAAACTGACCGGTCGGAGACGCGCATGAAGGGTGTCGTACCAAAAACGGCAAAAGAGTTTTTTTTGTATGAGATGCCCCCCTTTAATATTATTTTCTTTAGTGTTAGTATTTTTGTTATGGCGACTAAAGAAATACTTAGATCATCTGTAAAATGAAATCTGTTATTATGTTTTATACGTGTGGAAATCCTACAAGTTACATGGATGCTATGCCGAACTCTTACCGACTTAAACCACGCGGTCTCCTATTACCACTGCCTAAAGGCAGGCTCAACTGTCACGGTTCATGGTGTATCGTGGCACAGGCCACGCTGTATCAGACTGACCTGGTGATGGAGAGAGAGACGAACAGTGGAGTCTCAGTAACAGTCCCGTTTTTTCCCTTTGGGTACGGAACCCAAGGTATATAATATTTCAAAAAGGGATTTTTCTACTTTTAAATTGTTAGTTATAAAAGTGTGTGTTATGCCATCGCGAATGGCTAATTAAAAAGTTTAAAACGACATTTTTTTTTAAATTGTAGTATCATTATTATTAGTGCAATAAAATTATAATTTGCCGACTAAACAAAAAAAATTATGAAATCTCATGAGTGAAAGTGATGATTTG
This sequence comes from Miltochrista miniata, assembly GCA_933228765.1. Lineage (NCBI taxonomy): Eukaryota > Metazoa > Arthropoda > Insecta > Lepidoptera > Erebidae > Miltochrista > Miltochrista miniata. Next base: position 30,519,996 of record OW121754.1, on the reverse strand, counting down.
ATGAATTAACTTTTTCTATTAACATTTATTTTAAGAACAGCTTGTACTTGCAAGTATACACGAGACCTCTAAGTCCAAATATTGTAGTCGTATTTTTGAAAGTGGCAGGGATACCTAAATCTTATACCTACATTATTTTCAAAATATCAGCTCATTAATTAAAAATGGCATACATTTTATCTATTTATCATTCGCTTTGACTTTATGGGCCTATTACACGCTCAGGTTTCACTACAGTTCTGCCTGCGCAAACCGGTTTGTACACGGAATACGGAGCGTGTAATAGGTAGGTACTTTTACCTCCGTGTTCAGTGAACAAACCGCTTTGCTCAGGCAGAAATGTGGTAATAGGCGCATTAGTACCAACTGGGGCAACTATCAACGAATTACGAGTACCTAAATAATTTCTAATTTAATAATAAGCACCTAATGACTACTTACAACCATTAAGAGACACATACCACTAAACAAACACACTTGAACGAATAAAAGAACACCTGCCTACTCGCTGATATACATAATTATGCTAAAACAAAAATACTAAAGTACCATTTTTATTTTAAAAATTTCTCAGTCGGTTATTCAATAGAATAGAATTCATAGATTTATTATGTCTTGAAGGATTAAACACATCTTTGATTTTATACGAAAATTTATCGTTTATTATGATTGTAGAATCGATTAATTAAAGCTGAATTTATTTGTAGGCCAGTAAGTAAAAACATCTGTTGCTTACGTTAGTGATTGCATACGTAAACATATACCGCTCTTTCAAATAAAAGCGCTCATTTATTTGTATTAAAATTTTTAGCAAATCTTGCTCCAGAGCGGTGATTCTCAACCAAAGAGTTAAAACGGCAGACAGAACTTTACCAGTGAAAGTCCTTTATCTCATATTAGTAACGGCAAAAAATCTTGAAATAATGACGTCTACGCTTTCAATTCGTATTATCGAGAATTGGTGTCCAGGTGGGGTTGAATTGAATTAAATAAGACACCTGATCTACTACTGCCTATTTCATATATTTCGAAAACATTTTTTAGCAAAGTTTTTTGCGAATCATGAGCGGATTCTAGGTACCTACTACATACTAGAATTTACTAGATAGTCTAAGAACCTCTAGATTGCAAATTAAATTGAAACATATTGTCTATTGCAGGGCTTCCTAAACTTTTAACGCAACGGAACACCAAACAAACATGTTTTATTCTACGGAACCCCATAAAAGATTATAACAAACTAGCTAGATAATGCCCGCGGTTCCGCCTGCGTGAAATCCTGTTGCCGTTCCTGCTTCCCATGGAAGCATTTTTCCGGTATAAAAAAGCTTTCTTTTTATTATATTCACCAAATTGACGTCGCCCGCCTAACGGAAAGCTATAGCGGCATTTAGCGATTGCGGACCACTCTCACAGTGTCAGACTTCTGACAGTACGCAGTGGTCCCCAAGATGGCGACCTGTTATTTGCCACTTCACGCTTCGCTTGAAGAACCCGGGGCTATAAGAGGTAAGAAGTAGCTACGGGCGCGAGCAGGTCGTTCTAAATTTTCATAGTTTGAGTGAGGAACAATCTTTTGAATCGCTCAGTTCTGGCAAAGTACTGTCCAATGTAGGAGCGGCTACGTCTGGCCGGCATGCTTTATTTGGGATCAAAAACCAGAGGGTAGGATTAGGTTGAAGAGCTATACTAAGAGCTAGGCTAAGCAGACCATGATCTATCCCTGTACCCTCGGGGATCAAAGGATAAGCGTTACTTTTCCATGGAGATATTGCAGCACCCTTTGGGCACAGTAAATTTGACTTTTTCAATTAGCTCCTTGAGATTAAATATCTTTGGAATTAACGAAAAAGTCCACATTAAGAGGGTGGGGATAACGGTACTCCGTTATTAATAATTTTTTTAACAATGGGCACTGGCCGCCCGCAGGCTGGGGATTAATTAATCTCCGCCTCAAGAGGATGAACCAGCAGCCTGTGTAAAGTCTCTGGTGCTGTGATTGTGCCAGAGGAAGATACTGGCGTAGACGTGGCCACTGCATTAAGGGGGACCGGGGGCCCTTCCGTACACCGTGACAATCGACCGCATTACCCGTGCTGGCTTTTGGACTACTGGAACCGCGCTTTGTCTCTTGCGCCACCGGTACCACTTAACCTTCTTAAATTTTCCTTTTCGAAACACCATAGCAAGGAAAAAGAAAAATAAGGAACGTTTTACAGTGGCATCGTCGTCCACACTTCAGATGGACTTACGTAACATCAGATAACGTCAACACCACCATCTGGAAAATGCGCAGCTGACCCTATTTTTCTTGATGGAGACGCAAATCTCCTGTCAGGACCATACACCTTACTTAATGTTCCCTGGCTACAAGCTGGAGCACATCCGGGATGATATCCATTGTTGCTGTCTCAGGAGTTTTGAACAAAGAGAACTGTCTACTTTTTGGGCACGCGCGGATCGCGCGGCACTTTGGGATTTACGTGTGTTTGTACTGGTCTCACAGCGGTGACACAGACTGGCAGGCAACCGTTCTGGGTGTCGTGAATTCTGGTCGCTTGCCAAAGTTGCCGAAGGAAACTTTTGTCGGTCGGGTTTGCCACCCCTACTTAAACCGGATGATAGCCTGGCTCAGAGTGCCAAGGAGAAAGCTGACCTTCTGGGTGCTCCCTTTGCCTCCAACTCGACTATGAACGTCAATGTTACGAACGATGGAAGAAGATTTAAACGATGGAGGTTCTTCGCCGCCTGGCACCCTCTGGTGAGCACCCGAGCAGCTTCCGGCAGCGCGACGTTAGGCGGGAGCTTCAATCCCTTGACGTTTATAATTCGAGTAGGCCAGACTGCATACCCGCGGTGGTACTAAGCTTTCTGGTCGGTAGAAGCATCAGCTAGCAGTAGCTGTTCTGACTTCATGGCCCTAAATGCTGGAGTCCCACGAGGCTCGGTGTCGTCGCCCACTCTATTTTTGATGCATATTAATGTATTGCTGTCTATTGGCGGCATTCAGTGTTATACGGACGATAGTACGGGCGACACTTTTTACACAGGCCGAGCCATTATCCCTTGGTGCGTAGTGGAAGAAAGTCGTGAACATTTTGTATCTGAAGCTGAATTGTCAGCTACAGTATTAATTTTAGAAAATTGTCTGAAATCCTAAAGGTATTATTTCAACAGTAGTGGGTCGTACTTTTGGCGGAACCCTTATGACTGGTCCACGGAACCCCTAGGTTCCGCGGAACCACTTTGGGAACCGAGGGTCTATTGTATAGTATTGTGTACACAATAGTAGTATTGTGTAATCAAATAAGTATTAATAATGATTAATAAGTCAATATTATTCTATTAATACTAGGTATCTAAATGACCATTTAACAAAGCAATGACTGCACTTTTTCTTACCCCCTCGGCGAGGCCGCAGTGGCGGCCGTGGGTCTGTTGGGAGTCCTGGGACATTTTTACGAGGGCTCACCCGGGGCTCCCAACCATTGGGTGTTGGGCGTTACGTGAGGTTTTTTAGTCGGTAGGAGTCCGGCATAGCATCCATTAGGATTTTCCCTCACGTTAATGAAAAAAAAAGTCTTAATTAAGTTTAAGTTTTATTTCCGGAATAAGTCTCCATGGGATGCGGAACGGAAACAAATAAAACGCATGCGGAGCCGCGGGCGCCATCAAGTACTTCCATAAGGCTGTACTGATCTTCGAAACCGCTCTATTGGCTCATTGAATGACAGTAGAAGACAGTAGAAGTGGCAACGCCTGTCACTCACTGCCATCGGAGGCGCACATACATCTATACTAACATTATGAAGAGGAATAATTGGATTGTTTGTTTGGTTGCACGAATAGGCTCCGAAACTACTGAACCGATTTAAAAAATTCTTTCAGTGTTGGGTAGCTACACTATCCCCGGTGAACATAGACTATATTTTATTCCCACGGGGACGGGAGCTACGCGGATAAAACCGCGTGACGTCCGCTAGTCCCTATACCTACTAATATTATAAATGCGAAAGTAACTCTGTCTGTCTGTCTGTTACGCTTTCACGCCTAAACGGCTGGAGCGATTGAGATGAAATTTGGTATAGGGATAGTTCTAGGCCTTGGGCAGGACTTAGGCTACTTTTTAACCGATTGCGCAAAAGGAACGTTATGATTTTACGATATAACGACTCTTACAAGATAACGACTTCTACGCGGTCAAAGCCGCGGGGAACAGCTAGTATTTGATAAGTCAAATAGGTACAGAGTGTTTTATTTGCACTTCAGTATAATGTTTAACTTACACGTCCTTGCCAAATCTCGATACTTGATAACAAATTGTATAATACTGCGTTCTCACACTTCGTAATCATTTGCGCCTACTTACTTGTATTGTCTTTGTGCTCGTATTTTTTTTAAACAATAGTAAATCATAGATCTTCCACGCACAGTTCATTGGGTACTAGGTACCTATCTAGTTATTTTTCGTAATTTAATTTTCAAGAGGTGTATTTTGAATGATTCTCAAACTAGGTACTAAGTTTTTAACAATTAATTTTTAATAACCAAACGTCTTGGCTGACTATTGAATTTTTAACGCCTTTTTAATAAAATGATAGAAAAGTCAAAACTATACATTGGAAATATTAAAAAAAATACTCGCTACGTGATATACCGGGGCCGAAAATTTAGTTAGAAAAAAAAATGTATGTTTGCTTTGCTTTGTCCGGAAGGATCTGGAAAAGTACTCAATAGATTTGGTTCAAATTTTGCACAAATATTAACTAGACGTGGTGTCTTCAAATAGGCTATATATTATCACGCTACATGTCCTAGGGGCTAAGCAGACAGCAATGAAATATGTAAGCCGGTGGATTGATGTAAGTAAAATGTAGCAGGAATATTAGTAAGAGATAGGTTTTACACACAGGCTACATATTATTACGCCACTTAGCCTAGAGGCTTGTCAGAAAAGAATTGTGTATTTGGGTACAGTACCCTAAAAAACATAAATCTTCTCAGTTGGGAAAAACTTTGATAAATGTTGTATTTTTTTTTGGCAAAATCCTTGATCTATTCGCTGTAAATGCTGTAATCTTATCTAGTGCTCTAACATAATAATATAATATGTTATAATAGAATCACTATGCATTCACAGACCGTGTCAGTGGCCAATGCTCACGGTCAAATACTGTTTGTTAGAATTTTGTCTAACATCTATTTGTATTGATGTGTGCTAGACCGTAAACATTATCGTCAAGTTAGTATCGTAGCGAATCATACGGTAGTATGAGAATGTACCAATATAAATACATTTCAAAATCGTTAAAATGTAAGTAATCACTAGTTTTTGAGAGTTGCATACTTACAGTTTTGTTGTCGATTATAAGTAGATACAAAAAAACTGATTTTACCTTATGAGTAGGTAATATCTATTCCAAAACGCGCGTGAATAATTGAAGACCATTATAATCAAATAGACACAAACATCCGAGTTCAAAGGATAAGGTGTACTACCTAGTTTCATAAATTTAGTCGCTTAGGTTTTTATTCTGCAAATCGAGGTGAAGACAAATCCAATTTACAAAATATGGCCGTTTTCTGTGATCCTTGATCACACACATCAAAAATCGTGTACAAAATTACATTTTATAATAATAACTAGCTGATGCCCGCAGCTTCGTCCGCGTAAAATTTATTCCCGTTCCCGCTTCCCGTGGGAACTTATTCCCGCGATAAAAAGTGGCCTATATGTTATTCCGAACATAATCTATCCCTCTGCCAAATTTCAGCTAGATCCGTTCAGCCGTTAAGGGGCAAAGAGATATTCGCCATCGTCTTGGCCCTGCTTCTGTAAGAACGGCGAGCAGCCAGCTCACCGTTCTCAGGCCCCCGGTCATGGAGGTCGGTAGTCTTGGGCGTATAGCAGCCTGCGGCGACCCCGCTGCCTACTGCGGAACTCGGGAGAGAAGTTTATCTCCCGGTCTCTCCCCGCTACCTCTTTCTGAAGCATAACTTACTCAACAGAACTTCGATCAATTAAATCAATCAACAATATAAAAATAGTCTAAAATCTCTCTCTATTGTCATTTCTTAATTGACCAGTTTAAATAATTCTAGAATAGGTCATAAGATTGTTACTACTATCTCTTGCTACTATCTAAAGAATCTAAACGATTGTACCCGCATGTAAATTTCAGGATAGCCAAACTTGTTTCGGACCTAACGGACAAGGCCCTCTATTAATGGATAAGATCCTCACGCTAATATATTACCACAAATTTAACGATTGCCCTCATCTCACATGTTACTCCACGCCTTTACACATTTTACATCAAGCTCGGTTAAATAATTTTGTAAATACCTACCTAGCTGCCAACTGAAATCTTAGCCAAGCACCATATTTTGTAATTACACCCACAGAGCCGTGCGTTACCTAATTGAAGTGATTGTTCTAAACGAGATGTTTCTATTTTGAGAAATGCTGAAATTATTTCGGATATTTGCGCGTTGTTGGTAGTGTGTTGCAGCAAGTAATTGAAATTTAAACTAAATTCAACTAGGTAGGTACATTAATATACCGTTAACCCTTATTGAAATAAATTACCATGACGTCTTTGGTTGTTGTTTGTCGACTGAGAGTGCGCATACAAAGTTATTGGTAAATCGATTAGCATTGAAAATGACGTCCTTTTAAAATCGTACTAACGAAAAAATTATACAACGCCTTGTTTCTTTCATGAAGTTGCGTTGAAGTTGATTGTTGTTTTATTTATATAAGAACGTACCTACGTAGTTGTTTACAATCACATCACATCTTTTATTCCCCAGTTTTCAGGTTTTAGGGCCGAAACATATAACAGCGTTGCGGCACCGCACCGCTAAAATTGGTAGTAACGCGCGCTGAAATCATGAGGATATGGTTGCCCTGTAGTACGGCGGCATTACAACGCTTTGTTTTGCGGCGCCGCGACGCCGGCGCCGTTATGTGTTTTGGCCCTTATACCAGAACCATGGGCGATAAAATCCCCAATCCCTCTCGTGAGGCCACGATCGCGTTCAAAGACTGTGACCGGGATTCCCGGACCGTAGACCAAAGGAAGGGCACCGCGTGTGGTTCTAGCATTCATGAGAATTTCACACGTAAAAATCAAATAGGTTTTCTACAGCATTGACTGTTATTGTTTACAATATTATTATGTCCAAATATAAAATATTTCAAAGTTACCTCGATCCACTTATGAGTATGACTGAGTAAAAATACTGTAAGTGTGATTTACAAATTGGGATCGATCTGCAATTCATCAGACATCATCTAGTCAAGAATACTACGAGTAGGTAACTGAGATTACCGACAGATTACTAAGGTCAATAGTGAACGTTTCGACCTTCACATTGCCAATTCTGGTCAGTTCTGTTCCATGTCGTCACTCGATATTGTCTTAAGGCTTTCACACCACGCTTGGCTGAATCTTAGTTTATTATCAAATGTTCTAATAATGGTCTATTCTAGCACAGTATAAAGAGAAAACCTATGATCTGTAGGCTGTGATTCTAGTTAGTAGGATTCGTTTCGAAGTCAATTTTGTAAAAAAATTATATACCCATAATTAACCCTACTGGGAGATGTGACTCAGGTCCCGGTCGAGATCCTCCACGAGTGGCCGCCTCTTATATTGATTGTCATTGATTTAATTAAAGTACCTATTCGTGATTATAAGTAAACCACCGCACGACACAGCCACCATATATATATACTGTGACACAGCTACCATGATAATGAAAGGACACGATTCGATAATCGTTGTTTTACGGAAATCAACGCAGACTTAATTGCCTTAGGCATCCTTATTTACGCGGCGAATGCTTGGAAGCACCATAACCTTCTTTGGGGAGATTGTGGACGTGTGTGGAATTAGCGGCTCTCCCGACTTACCCACTAGGCATAAAAACAATACCGCGTCGAAGTAGCACCTTCCTCAGGGTATTTAACAAAGGATTATTAAACAGTCATATCGCGCCAAGATGAGACTGTAGCGACTTAGCGACCGCTGGATGGGGATCTGGGAGCTGATGAGATCTCCTACCTATTACTTCTTACGTACTATAGATGCTGTCGATTGCCGACGTCATAGTGAGTGAAAAGGCGATGCCGTGCGTGATGTTTATTTGCGTTAACCGGTGCAGCCATCGTGAAACGGCATGCTACCGATACCGTAAGACCGACGACGGGTCTTGTAAAGTAGGGTGATGCAGTGCCGCATGCCGTGATATTGAACTAATTCGAGGACAAAGAACTGGCACCTTCAACCTTTAAGCTGTGTTAGATAGTTCAATCTTACTTTGAACTTTCACAGTGTGAATCGAACCGTCAGTGTCGTCCTGGATATTATTGTTCTGTATTCAGAACCATCTCTATATTCAGTAAAATATATTGCTTAAGAAATGACGTATACATGTAAATAACGAAGTTAATTCTGACACATTTGTAAACAGACACACTTACATCTGTCAGAATGTATGTCTTATATTCTTCGAGCACTATAGTGAGCCGTCAGAAGGTATGCAGATGTTTTTATACTACATTTAAGATAGGCCGTCAAAATAATACGCAACCTAATAACCAAATACCTACTATACTATAACCCAAGTGAATCATGTTTTCCCATATATGTATCAAATTTCCCATATAATATAGTAGCCTTTTAAACAATTCATGCTGTATCATTTCACACAGTAATCTTGCTTCTTGCTCACGGGCACGTCTATACTAATTTATTGAAGAAAAAATATTTGTTTGTTTGTTTTTTGTCGATAAACTCACTGAACTGATTTTAAAATTCCTTCACCGTTAGAAAGTCACGCTATCCAGAGGGAAGATAGACTGTAATTTACGTACTTAAATCTATCTGTATCATCATGCTACTATCCAAGCGAGTGAACCAGTAATATGAAATGCCACCAAATCAGATTCCATACGTTATTGTAAATACTTGCATGTATGGGTTGAATGGGAGCTACGAGATTTTAAGTATCCAGTACCGAGGGCTTACCTGGTGCTCCCAACTGTAGGCCTCAAGGCAGGATACGTGAGGTTTTTTAGTCCGTAGGAGTCCGGCATAGCATCCATGTAGGATTTTCCCTCACGTTAACAAAAAAGACAGGTGAAGCCGTGAAGCACGTTTAGTAGTCTATAATACGATGTAAGAAGTAGTGTAATGGAAGTGAGACAGTGACGCCTAGTTAGGTTCACAGTTAGGCACCTCACGCGCACGAGATGTCTCAACAACGAGATAGATTACATCTCGCATTAGCTCGCACACGCTATGCCATTATCCTATCAACGACTGTGTGCTTAAAGTTTAAGCCTTAAACTGTTATACAAACATTTCTTTATTGTAGGTATTTACTTCAATACACTCGTAAATCGTGATAAATTAAATAATTTGGAATTTAATTGGATAAGGATATTCTTTATTTACCATACGTATCTTTTAAAACTAAACTTATCATTCAAAATTGTATACTAGCTAATTTTCGCGTTTAACTTACTTGAAAATGGATAAAGTCTCTAAAATATTCGTAATTACTAATTGCATTATTAACCTTCAACCCGTTACCTTCCTATTCCTATTATATTAGCTTTCACATAATATCTCTGACTCATTACGATTTACATGGTAAACAATCAGAATATCACTACATGGGCTTCCCCGTTCGTCGCGTGGCAATTAACAAAGCTTTTTAATTGATATTGGTATCATTAACTAGATTATTAATTATCGTTAATGATTTGTAAAATAGATTTTACATCCTCTTGTGTTTTTAACATTTCTTTTTTTTGGGCCATAACACTAGAAATTTAAACAGAATCTTACAGCACGATCGTCCAGTGATACATATTCCAGTGGCCTATTTCGGCATGTAAAACCACAATAAAAACATTGACCTTGAATGTTTTAGAAAGGACTCAATATTTGACAGAAGGTGCTCAGAAAAATGCAGTTAAGCTTCTAAGTACTGTAGCAGCATAAAGAGGCAATGATTTTTTAACAATTTTTCAACTCCTATATATTAGCCCCCCTTTTTTACGTGTGGAAATCTTTATGCATGATTACGATAATATAAGTTCGCACCGACTCAGACCGCGCGGTGCTCTTCCATCTGCCAACGGGGAAGTGGACTCAAAATTTATAGAGCAGAGCTGCGTATTACGTTGGCCATTGGCAACTGAAAGTACTAAAGTAATAAACCGATAAATTGAAAGCCGTTTCTCAATCGGAAGGATTAAAGTCGTAGAAGAAAATGTACCAGCTAGTGAATGGTCTTATACAGGGTTACAGGAAAAGTCGTGCTAGATCCGTTAAGGGCGTGGAGTACCCATTATTTCTGACTAATTTCACTATGAAACACCCTACCCTAAACTTAACCCTGTTCGAGATATTCGACTTTTAATATTTTTATTGAAAATTGCCGATTTTTAGGTTACAAAATTTTTTATTTTTATTTTGGGCGCCTTATTTATTATTTTTGTTGCATTTTGACATGTGTAATAAGATGCTCCAAAACGTCAATCATTGAAATAGTGCATAAATTAATTGAACATGTCGTAGAAGACAAGTGAAAGTTAAGAAAATAAAAAAATAGTAACAAGTTTATTTTTCTCTAAGGGATATGTAAAAAAAATATTACGGCAGTCGTTCGGCAGATGTTTTTTAAAATATCTACATTTCATCAGCTATCTAACGACGTATAGCAATGTAGGGTTGTATTTAAATTCATTGAAAAAAACTTAGTTTCAAAAGCGACAGTGGAGAAGAAAATTAATACTTAGCCCTAAAAAGTAAAATAAAACAATAGGAAAAGATGAAATGTCATTTATTAAACAAGGTTTTTAGACAACTTTTTCATACTCTACAGTTCATGTTCAACATGGCCACCTCTGGCTGGACACAACTTACCCAAATAAATGGATAGGACAAGGTGGGCCGTTGCCATGGCCAGCAAGAAGTCCGGACTTAACCCCCATGGATTTTCATGTGTGGGGGGTTATGAAAAGTCTTGTGTACAGCGAGCCAAATCCAGTTTCGTCTGTGGAAGAATTAAGAGAAAGGATTGTGGGCGCAGCCAATCAAATGAGGACAACATTGACCACTGGAGTAGTAAAGACTGGTCTCCGTAGAAGGATGCGAAAATGTATTCATAACCGAGGCGGCCATGTTGAACATGAACTGTAGAGTATGAAAAAGTTGTGTAAAAACCTTGTTTAATAAATGACATTTCATCTTTTCCTATTGTTTTATTTTACTTTTTAGGGCTAAATATTAATTTTCTTCTCCACTGTCGCTTTTGAAACTAAGTTTTTTTCAATGAATTTAAATACAACCCTACATTGCTATACGTCGTTAGATAGCTGATGAAATGTAGATATTTTAAAAAACATCTGCCGAACGACTGCCGTAATATTTTTTTTACATATCCCTTAGAGAAAAATAAACTTGTTACTATTTTTTTTATTTTCTTAACTTTCACTTGTCTTCTACGACATGTTCAATTAATTTATGCACTATTTCAATGATTGACGTTTTGGAGCATCTTATTACACATGTCAAAATGCAACAAAAATAATAAATAAGGCGCCCAAAATAAAAATAAAAAATTTTGTAACCTAAAAATCGGCAATTTTCAATAAAAATATTAAAAGTCGAATATCTCGAACGGGGTTAAGTTTAGGATAGGGTGTTTCATAGTGAAATTAGTCAGAAATAATGGGTACTCCACGCCTTTAACGGATCTAGCACGACTTTTCCTGTAACCCTGTATGTGTCATTTATGAACCGGTTCTAAACAAGACACAAATGATGCACCAGCTAATTTCCGCCTACTCTACACTTTCAAATATGAAAGTGAAAAAGTGCTGTCTCTGTAGTGACGTCATTACAACTTCCCATCGGTTCCCGTATTTCTACCAATTTAAATGGCTGAAGTTCTCAACGGACCTCATTTTCGTTATCATCTATTATTTAAAAATAAGTCGGGTTTTCCTTCCTGACGCTATAACTCCAGAACGCACGAACCGATTTCCACGGTTTTGCATTCGTTGGAAAGGTCTCGGGCTCCGTGAGGTTTATAGCAAAGAAAATTCAGGAAAAATTTCCGGTACTAGAGAGAGAGTAATAACTCTCTAGTACATGACCAATGACCGCATTGAAAGATAGATTCTTAGAATAGAACCTGCCCTACCGCCTACCTATTAGGGAACATAGCCCTCGATCAAATGTTTTTTCCATCAACAGCTGTCCAAACACTCAACGCAAAACTTTGATATGGTGACTCACATAATGTACATTTTCAGTACCTAGTTTACAAATCGTTAGTCGAACGTCTTACATCATCGATCAATATGAGGATACATCAACGAACAAACAAACTATAATAACTTCGCTGTACTTACCTGTTTTTATTTACATTTATAATCTAGAACAATGAACTTTTAATTATACACGTATACTTTTCATTTATAGTACACTATACACGTGTATACAACATCGTTTTATGTACCGATCATTGATTAGTTTGCACTTGCAGTGTCTCAGTAATCTGTGCGAATTAATGACTTTCAGTATAATTACAACGTAAAGTGTGTTTTATATGAGTTTTACCAGTGAAACTAGACTTTAATGTTTTTGTAAATCTTTCTAAAATATTAGGAAACGCTGACACTGAGCAAATATCATTTGCTTTGATAAATTCAAAGCAAATGATATTTTAAATAGTTTTATTTAACTTACCCTGGTTTAGCATAATTTAAAATTTGCCACCTGCTTTGAAAAAAAACAGTACTTACTAGTACATAATAATTTAATTAGAATGACAGCGGAATTGCAATTGAAAAAGAGAAAGAAAAATATTTTTAATAGGCACACATAAAACTTGTAAACTAAAAACAAATTGCAATTTATAAGAATAAACAAAAAAAATTTTTGATGCGCCTAAAAGGCCATAGCTCAGCATAAATGCTGTAGGTTAAGTACCATAGCGCTGATTTGCAGCTGAAGCCCACCAATTGTTTTCGTTAACCCAAAATAATTCTTCAATTTATTTACAATAAATTAAAATAATTTTAGATGAATACTACTCATACATGCAAAGAATACAGAAGAATAATTGAGGAGTCATCGTTATTAATTAGGTCGTAGAATCAGGATTTATTTTAAAAACAATGCCACCACTTGCAAAACACTGCTACGTGAATGTTTTGGTCTGTTTATTTTAGATTTATATGCAAATACTTAGCCCAAAAGATAACCAAGAATTTTATATAAGTAATTGCGCCGGTAAACTAGAAAAACGTAACCGAGTTAACTATTTTTCGCTAAAATGTGTTTTCACAATAAAATTTGCACAAATTGTAATTTATGTAACGTATCTCTATCTTGTAGCTAAACTGTGTTATGAATACAATTATATTATTGTTATTACTTATCAGCGTCTAGAAATGTATTTTATGTTAAAAACGTTTAATCCCAAATAGCTTAAAAAATAACTCCTGATAATAATCACAATTATTAAATGTAAGTAGTCTTTAGTCCATAGATGAAACATTATAATATAATACAATAACTGCGTTTACAAAACAATTTAATCGTAGATTTGCAGCATGATTTTTAATAGAAACAATAGACCATTCTTGGGCACAATCGTGCTCTTAGAAATTTGTACGTAAACAAACCTAGTACATATTATGAATTAAAGCACGCACTGTTGGTCTGTGGTTATACTTATCAAAACAAATTTACGGTAACCCGGTTGCCAGTTTTCTGTTCAAAGCTTAGTCTTTTTCTACCTATCCTACGTAGCCTACTTCGATCCATTATTTATTTTTGTCATCTACATATTAGAATCACTACACAAGGAGCTCAGAGTGTACTTGATCTATAGATTGGTTTGGATTTGGACCACGATTTGGTTATTTCAGCAAACTTACAATACTTGTAAAGACCCTATCCAAATAATACTTAAGCATAGTCATGACGAATTACAGCTTTCTATCGCTCAAGAGCTTATTGAGCTAGACTGCAGACAGGCGAAAGGACATTGAGGGTATTTGAGCTAGACTGCAGACAGAAGAAAGGTATAACACCCTTATACCTTTCTTCTCTCTTGCTTACTAGGGGCACTACGCGCCGCCTCCTTCTGCGAGCAGGTCATGCTCGTGAAGGAGGCGGCGGGACGGGTACGGGAGAGAACTCTCCCACCCGAGTTCCGCAGTCGGCGGCCTGGGCGCCGCCGTCGTGTCTCCGCCGAGAACTATCGGCCACCATGACCGGGGGCCTGAGGACGGTGAGAGGGCGGCTCACCGTCCTTACAGAAGCAGGCCCATGACGGCAGCGTGACGTGAGCAATTCAATTCACGCACGCCCCCCCTTAGAAGCGGGATCACATCACACCCGAATGCCCCCAAAGACGCGGGATAGCACCCGAACCACCCCCTGGGCGAGGCCGCAGTGGCGGCCGTGGGTCTGTTGGGAGTTCTGGGACATCCTTCCGAGGGCTTCCCCGGGGCTCCCAACCACAGGCTGTTGGGCGTGACGTGAGGTTTTTTAGTCGGTAGGAGTCCGGCATAACATATTTCTTTACAAATAGACTTCTCAATCATTTATGTACTTACCTATTATGAAAATTAAAATGGATTATACTATAATATTGGTAACGTAAACTTAACCTTCAGTCATATTAATAACCTTGGTATTGTTCCGGTATTGCTACTTCGTTTGACGGTGACAAAGATTCTTAGTCTCAGTCACATCTGCGTAAAACGTGTTCCAGATGGTCGGGTAACTTTAATCCAAATAATATTATTTTATTACCTTTGTAAAATATAGCAAAATTTTGTTGGAGTTTTTGTAGATAATACATGTGCTACGGGGTTTGTATCATATCACAGGCAACGTCAATACACAGACAGTTATACTTAAGAATGTATAAACCTATTTTGGTTTGGATAAAATAAAAATTGTAACCATTCGGAATTCATTTTACAAATTACAAAACCCTGCGGTTATCTCTTTCAAGTTAGCTGGAAGCAGTTTTCGCTCCACATATTATTGATTCCTATTTCAGTCTACCGAGTGTCGTTCAAATCTGTGGAAAAATGCTATGCCTATCAAATTTTCGTCATCTCTAGTTGATAAATCAATGGCAAGCCTTTAGTCCGAACTTCCCAATATTTAGTCCCATATCCTTTATTTATTTTTTTATTATTTATCTACGAGTACAAGTCCTATTATTTCCTTTGCCCGTAGTGGTCGATTGCAAGAGCAAAATTCTTAGAATTGTGATAGGTAGAGGTGCATACAATAACCGGATTAATACATAGGAAAGAATAGGTCACCTAAAGTAAATATTAACAAATTCATACCATACATGTAATAATATTATTATGCAAATTATGATTACTTATTTCAATATTTTTTCTTCCGTGAAATTGCACCGTAAGTAAGTAACACTAACTAGCTGTACTATGACCGTGATTTGTCTGTTTGTACAGTTACCAGTTTTCATCAACGTATAGTCTAATATGTACTTAGACTTGTGTCTGCCCAACATCGTGCATCGTCTTCTTAGGAAATATGTGCTATTATCGTTTTTCACGAATTAATTAATGAATACTCTGGCACACTAACTTTCACAATTACTTTGTTCAAAGATTAGAACGTACATAATAGTAAATTTTATGTTATTTACCTATATTACAAACTAAGTACACGTAGAACTACGATGGAGTTCAATAGCTTTAGGTGATGTCACACACTTGTATTTGTAGCACTTTCTACTGACTTAAAATATTTATGTAAGTAAGTATACTTAAGACAGTAGTGGTTTATGTCTGTCTAATTTTTTTTTTCGAAATATTGTAGTAACAGGTACAATTAAATATACTTGCTACATGACCCGCGCAACTTCGTTTACGTTTTCTTACGGCTTTTCTAAACAATAACATTAATATATTTTACATGTAAACCTTATTTTCAATCACATCTATTGCTCAAAACTACATTATATTTAGTAAAGAAGAAGAGAAAAGAAGAGTACATTTAAAGATATACAAAAAGTCCTGGGACATCCTTTCGAGGGCTTACCCGGGGCTTCCAACCATAGGCTGTTGGGCGTTACGTGAGGTTTTTTAGTCGGTAGGAGTCCGGCATAGCATCCATGATGGATTTTTCCTCACGTTAAAAAAGATATAACTACAAACAAGAATTAAATCTTTGATAGACTCAATCATTTTTACTTTTTGACGTGTCGTAATTCTAACGGAAATTATGCTGGATAGCCTAATTAGAGTGTAAAAAGTTTCTCGCAAATTTCAAATGGGTGTTAGTTAACTGTAGAGGCAGGATAAGGCTAAGACTTCATTGGAGTCAGTAGGTGGGACAGCATCCAATAATACCCAAAAAAAACGCTTAAGTAATCCTAGTTGCTCCTGTCAGCCAAACAAAACAGACCTTGGACTCCAATGTTCGAATACATAATTTAATGCTCTGAAGATCATATTATTTAAAGCTCTTAAATAACATAATACAGCGCAATGTTCTCGTTCAAGGAGAAAAAAACGTACACAGTGTTAGCACATAACCGATTACTTAATAGTTTCTGTTACGTGGTCATGAAATTATGAATGAGAATGCAAATATTTCTCACGATATGATTTATTTATCGACAGATGTGTTGCCCAATTTCTTATGAATGATGTTTTTGTTGGCGTTAGAAACTAGTGCCTGAAAGAGCTGTATGTACTCCTTGTGGGCAACTAGAGTTATTATTATTATTACTAAATTCCATGCCGAGTAAAAATTAAAAAAAAAAATTGCGTGTACTTAGTGTACACACGTAAGAAGTGAAACTTCTTCATAAACCTAATTTTCACCTCACCTTAAATTAAGTCAAAAAGTACAAAAGTACAAAAGTCCAAAAGTCCAAAAGTCCAAAAGTCCAAAAGTCCAAAAGTCCCAAAGTCCCAAAGTCCCAAAGTTCCAAAGTCCCAAAGTCCCAAAGTCCCAAAGTCCCAAAGTCCCAAAGTCCCAAAGTCCCAAAGTCCCAAAGGCCAAAAGTCCAAAAGTCCCAAAGTCCCAAAGTCTCAAAGTCCCAGTCTAAAAGTCTAAAAGTCCAAAAAGTCCAAAAGTCCAAAAGTCTAAAAGTCCAAAAGTCCAAAAGTCCAAAAGTTCAAAAGTCCAAAAGTCCAAAAGTCCAAAAGTCCCAAAGTCTCAAAGTTCCAAAGTCCCAAAGACCCAAAGTACCAATGTCCCATCCAAAAGTCCAAAAGTCCAAAAGCCCAAAAGTCCAAAAGTCCAAAAACCCTTAAATGACATGCTATCCCTGGATAAAGTACTCTTAATTCGAATCCACCGTGGTGGGGAACAGAACAAAGATGGCGCGTAACCAAAAATCGTGACGTGACGCAAATTTTTTTCCAACGCCGATAAAGAAGTTTCACTTCAAAAAGAATAATAAGGCAGGCCGATAGCCTGGCTGACTTATTATTCTAGTTGCGTAGAAATATGAATGTCGCAGGGTTATGATAAAAAACAGATTTTACAATAATTCTATAATACAAACAAGTATATTTGGATAAAGCATATTACGTGGGACCAAACCTAAAAAGGTGAAGTTTGCTTACCCCTTCGGGGATGAAAGCGTTAACTAGCGGTATGGTATAATTGGATAATGCCGCACGGCTTTATTATTTTAATAAATCAATTGCTGAATTATTTAAGTCCATAAACTTTAGATTTAGACTCTTTATTTTTACCAACAAAGTTCTTTTATATTTTTTTTTATATTTATTTATTTCATCTCAATAACACGTTATCCACTAAAATTTAAATAGGTACGATGATAGCTACAAAAGTAATATTACTGTGCTGCTATCAACGCCCTCCCTATAAATGTACTTTAGGAAGTCGGACCCCTTTTGACTCCTCTGGACCACTTCTCAAAAGGACAATTCCCAAATCGCCCACTTCCCAAAACGACCATAGCCAGTTTATTTAAAAAATGCAAATGTATACACGTGCCGTGTAGGCGTGCACTTATTATCTATTATGCTCCACAATCAGTTAAGCTGTTCAATAATCTCTTATATTGATTGATTCTATTTCCGTCTCACAGATCAGCAGAGCGGTACGTGCGGGTGAAATGGAGAGATGTCCGCGTCGGGGACCTGGTCCACCTGTCCAACAACGAAGCAGTACCAGCCGACATGGTGCTACTGTACTCCTCGAACCCACTCGGCATTTGTTATCTGGACACG
Organism: Miltochrista miniata; assembly: GCA_933228765.1. Taxonomy (NCBI): domain Eukaryota; kingdom Metazoa; phylum Arthropoda; class Insecta; order Lepidoptera; family Erebidae; genus Miltochrista; species Miltochrista miniata. Next base: position 30,501,701 of record OW121754.1, on the reverse strand, counting down.
TGCAACTTGGACGGGGAGACTAACTTAAAGCAAAGGAATGTTGCACCGGGGTTTAGAGAAAAGGTATCATGACAAGTACTTAATACTCCTCTTTATACATGAGAACTTGATTGGACAGTTTGCGTAAAATTTTCTTTAAAGTTGCGTTATTAAAATTTAATTTTGCCTATCATGAATTCTGTAAATAAGTAGGTACTTCACCGTTTCTTGCGCGATTTGTAAATTCTAAAATTTTCTCCCAGACTCAGTCGTAAACAACATTTATCATGCCCAATTTACTTTGAAACACACACCACGCAGAATAATCAAAAACTTAACGTATAGTAAAAATACAAAGAATTTTTTTTTGTATTTATGTATATGGTAGGTATGGTATTAAGTATTAAGTCATAAGTTTTTTTCTTTGATGATCTATATGGCAGAACAACATTTGCGGAACAGTTTATAATTATTTAGGAGAGCATCGTCATTGTAAACATTTTAACTATAATCTTGTTTCAGTATATTACTTAGATCGTTGATAGGAACTTATAGTATGCATTGACACGAGACTGTATCGATCGCATACAAGCAATTCCTTCCTTGGCGTTTCTCTTGGTCTATGAATGGCTGCACTTTTTCCTAGTACTAAAATAGAATAGCTACTATCAAACTTAATGACGATTATAACTTCCGGCAAGCATGCTGTTACGCTGTATTTAGTTTTCGTGTGCTGTGCGTGCAAACTCGAAACATTACGAAAAAAAAAGCGAACCGTGAGAACACTTTCTCCTATAATTGTAAAATTTAAACACAATTGCCGCGGTTTAACCGCGACCTCCTTACTGAATCGTTTGTTTATTTACAGATATAATCTTATTTCTTTTACAGCGCCACGAATTTAGTCCAGTAAAATTTAGGAGTACCGTAGAAGTAGAACGGCCGTCGACGAAAATATATCGCTTTACGGGCAGTATATCACACCCAAATGGCCAAAGAGTGTCGCTTACTTCCGAGAACCTTCTATTGAGGGACTGCACGGTCAAAAACACTGACTATGTCGAGGGTATCATCGTGTACGCAGGGCATGAAACAAAAGCGATGCTCAACAACGGCGGACCAAGATACAAATGTTCCAAGTTGGAGAAAAGGATGAACACAGACGTGATATGGTGTGTCTTAGTGCTACTGTTCCTTTGTTGCAGCGGAGCCGTCGGTTATAAGATCTGGTTAGATAAATACGACACACCTAACAAGAGTACACCATTTATTACTGGCGTGACAAACCCTGCTTACGAGGGGCTACTCATATTTTGGACGTACATTATAACTCTTCAAGTCATGATACCGGTGTCGCTGTACGTTACAATAGAGATGACGAAACTGTTACAAGTGTACCACATTCATCAGGATATCGAGATGTACGACCCAGAAACGAATACGCGGACGGAATGTAGAGCTCTCAATATATCGGAGGAGTTAGGACAGATAAGTTACTTATTCAGCGACAAAACTGGAACTCTGACGGAAAATAAAATGCTGTTCAGACGGTGTACTGTGAGCGGTGTGGACTACGATCACCCTCCGGGACCTCCTGCCGACCCTTCCGTGGACCTGCCACCCATCGTCACTCCTATAACTAACGTGTCCCCAAACCGACGAATGCTTCAACATTTATCTGACAGCAACGATGCCCAACATACACAAAAGGTACTAACGATTATATTCTATAGCTTCTAAAGTAAAAATTAAGGATCCCTATTCTATTGAATAGTTTACAAAGCAGATAGCTTTAAAATACTGTTTGTTGTATTGATAATGATGCTCTTCGGGGCCCAGATCAACTTCACCTGCTAGTGGGGCACCTACTAATCGGAGGACGAGACTCTGGCACAGGCACCCCTACGGTGTTGGGAGGTTGGACACAGATTCCGAAAAAAGAAGGTATCACCCACTTATAGCAGCCAATATAAGCGGATCTGAGACTCCAAATCCAGGTTGGGTTTGCAAGCAACTGGAAAGATGCTAAGCCGCCGAAGATGAGTGCCAGAAACCAGTTAAAACGACACTCAAGCCTAAAGCCTCAAGCTTAAACGATGTTGATAGCGTAATCACTTCTTATCAGATTTTATAATATTGTCAATGTTACAGGTACGCGAGTTCCTCCTAATACTAGCAGTATGTAACACAGTGGTGGTGAGCCAACCCCACGTGGACACGACGCAAATGAGCGTGTCTACCTCAGCTGAAAACATTGGCAATGAGAAACCCTCGCGATCAAATGGCACGCTGCGATCGAACGACAAGTAAGTACGAACCTGTTGAACCATTCCTGTAAATGTTCTCGGCAATAAAGCAGTGCCCTTTTATTGTCGGATATCATGCGAGATACAGATAAAACGTGTTAGTCAGCCACTTGTGAAAAAAGATATGAATGAAAAAATCTGATCATATCTAAAGTAGGTGGTACTAAGTTCGTTTGATAGTATCAGTGTAAAACAAGTGTAATAGCGAGGTTTTACTGAAATCTCGACTACTGTTATGATTACTAACAAGTGTAATAAATAGCACATCTGATTATAAATTCTCTTCTATGATAAAAAAAATCAGGCGTTTTATTTAATGCACTATGCTCTACATAGAGCTGCTACTTGGCGACGCTATACCACGACAAATTAAAACGAGGAAGACTTTAATAATCTTGAAATACTAACTGTTACTAGAGAGAATGATTTTCAGTTCAATTCATTATTCAAGATTTGAAATAGTTACCATCAGCTGTTGGAGCTGAGTATAGAACCTCAGATTCAGATTTTGATTAGAGGGTTGGTGTTAGTGTCATAGGAATAGAACTCATAATATTTTTTTTCAAATGAACGTAACTTTGGCTGGAATGCAGTTTTACTTAACTACTCAGAAGCAGGTTTTTTTTCGCAATGTCTTTTGCAATGTTTTGCAATGAACTTGGTCAATTGTCGTCATTTAGAAGCTACATTTAGAACTGCACATAAACATACATTTCTGTAACCACGGTTTTCTTTGGAATTTCTTTGTGCAAAAGTACTCGTTCCTGTTATTATTTGTACGACATTGGTGTTGTACGGAAATCCCCTATGACTCCACGCCACCGAAGGTAACCGATAGTAGGTCAATGAGTAATTTAACGTCATGAAGGTTCACGCAAAGCCGGATGATTATAAATTATGTCAAACAAGTTATGCTTCGATTGTTTTATTATTAGGATTTCCATTAAGGCCGCGTGGGTCAGATTTTGAGTTTTTTGAAACAATCCTATTTAAAAAGTAAAGGGTTTTTAAATCTGAAATATATATATATATAATAGTTAAGGATACAAGCTAAACATATTCCGAGCCCGTTACACGATCCAATAAATTTCACTAGATAGAAAAAAATCCCAAAGTTGACTCTCTCAGAAAAGTTTTTTCAAAACTGTGGCTAAACTATTAACATTTTTTTTTTTTTTTTTTGCACTCAATTAAAGGTATTAAGTTTTTATACACATTTTCCGAGCGTTTTTCTATAAACAACTATTTACATAGTTATCATGTACGAATATCTACCAAACGCAATAGAATGAGGAATGTTCATAAGTTTGTAAAATTACTTGAAACTTCGTTTCAGTAAAGCTTTTATATATACAAATACACTAGTTTTTGTTTTACTTAAAAATACCCAGTAGTTTTGATTTTACAATCAATCAAAGTTCGCGAAAATTTGTTGCCACACTAACAGTCACTGAACTGCGGATGACGTCACGTTATAGCGCGGCTCCCTGCAGTCCGCTCCGCACCCAGCTGCTGTAGCAGTGAAAAAGTCCGCGCACGCAGTGTTTCCTATTCTTTCTTCGCATTTAGCATAGTGAATTGTTAAAAAAATTAACGAAGGCTTCGATAAAGGACAATCAGATAACTTACCTAAAATAATGGGCGTGTGGTTGCTCATTTTTTAGCTATAAATAATGATTTCTTTACGGTCGAAATGCGAGGCGTAAAAATGCAAAGTTAAGTTAACCGTCTTTCATTATGACTCTTTTAAAAAATTGTTAAAACTGTACTAAGTATATTGTTTTATTTATCCAAATGGTAACTATTTTAGATAACTCCTAACTTATTTTTTATCGTGATGCTAGCTAGGTAGAAGTATGTGTGAGAAGGGTTTTAATATCCAAAAACTCTAAAACTAGGATAAACTAAGAGGACTAGGGATATAGGTGGATAAGGTTAAAGACTTAGCTAGAGATAATATGCGTCTACTTATACCTAATCGGGAACAGATGTACTAAAGCTTTTTAGGGTTCCGTAGCGAAATGGGAAAAATGGAACTCTTATAGATTCGTCATATCTGTCTGTCTGTCCGTCCATATGAAACAGTCATTTTACTCAGAAACTATAAGGCCTATGCTGTTGAAACTTGGTAAGTAGATTTATTCTGTGAACCGCATTAAGAATGTTCCAAAAAAATTGAAAAAAAGATGCAATAAATTTTGAGGGTCTCCATACTTAGAACTGAAACTCCAATTTTTTTTACATTAAAGCCATACGTGTTGGGTATCTATCCTACACAATAGCATTTTTAAAGACCTAGGTATCTGTCTTTAAAAATGCTATTGAAGACGATATTTTTTTTCTTAACTGAATAGTTTGCGCGAGAGACACTTCCAAATCGGAAAATGTGCCCCCCCCCCCCCCACTAACTTCTCAAATAAGAGAATAAAAAATAAGATGTTCGTACATTGCCATGCCAACTTTTACCGAAAATTAGTTTGAATGAGATCTAGTAAGTAGTTTTATTTAATACGTCATAAACCGCAATATTCGGCTAGAAAAATCAGTGCCACAGCAAATGTGTTAAAAGATTAATCAAAGTTACAACGAACTACAAGAGCTTTTATATTATGTTATTTGCTGCTACGGAACCCTTCATGGGCGAGTCGGACTCGCACTTAGCCGGATTTTTATTCAATGACGAAGAGTTTTGTTGAGCGGTAGTGAACGCTGCTTAGGAATTAAGGGTCGCGGGTACAAACATTTGCGTGCATGAACATGAATATTTGTATCGGTCTGGGTGTTTTTAATATTAAATACTTACTTATCTATTTACAATAAATTAAATAAGTACCTACATAAAGTGTAAACATTTTTTGTTTATAACCAACTTTTTCAGATCGCCAAGAGCAAGCTATGGTGAGAAGCTATACGCTATGTCTAAGTTAAAAGAGATGCTCTTCATGGCATTTATCCACTTTTTCTGCAGTTTAAAGTCAGTTGGGACTAGGAAAACCAACATTTCCGGCGTCTTGATAGTAGTACTTATACAATTTGGTACAACATAGGATTTCCGAGCACTAGGATTAGGCATATCAATGAATCTTTATGGAAACGTAAGGCAGCGGTACTGAATAGCGCGAACGGACTGAGACTGAGCGACTGTTATAAGTATAACGTGACGTCATACGGTGCGAGCGCAGGCCAGCGGTCGCGGGCTCACTTTAAATTCTATATCTTAGGAAGTAATTGACGTATCAAAATAATTCTTTCACATGTATTTTTTATTTTTGACGGAGAATACAATAAGCTAAAATTCAAAATTAGTGAACATTCTTCATTGCGCCGCTGACGGCCGATCAGTCTCGCCCTGGCGCTTGTGGAGGCAGGACCTGTGTCAATTTTTTTCGCAACTATTTCGTAATTATTATGCCAAATTACGTTGAAATCGCGCCACAGTATAGAAAATCAATAATGGGCAAATGTAATTAGATTAACCGTTACAAATACATACGCGACTCATGGTAAAAATGTGGTGATCTTTTACTTTTTAAGTGTTTTCACGACATGGTAACCAGCTACCTAATGCATTAAAATGTCTACGAATTACATGATAATTTCGCAATCCAACATGGCGGCCACGCCGTAATCACAAAATTTCATGATGGGTATCGTTTAAGGGGTTTGTTCGTATGCTGAGTACGAATCACGTGATAATTTTGCAATCGAATATAGCCGCCGCGCCGTAATCACAAAATTTCATAATGGGTATCGTTTAAGGGGTTTTTTGGTATGCTGGGTACGAATCGCGTACTAATTTTGCAATACAAGATGGCCGCCGCGCCGTAATCACAAAATTTCATGATGGGTATCGTTTAAGGGGTTTTTTGGTATGCTGAGTACGAAGTACGTGATAATATTGCAATCCAATATGGCCGCCGCGCCGTAATCACAAAATTTCATGATGGGTATCGTTTAAGGGGTTTGTTCGTATGATGAGTACGAATCACGTGATAATTTTGCAATCGAATATAGCCGCCGCGCCGTAATCACAAAATTTCATGATGGGTATCGTTTAAGGGGTTTTTTGGTATGCTGAGTACGAATCGCGTACTAATTTTGCAATACAAGATGGCCGCCGCGCCATAATCACAAAATTTCATGATGGGTATCGTTTAAGGGGTTTTTTGGTATGCTGAGTACGAATCACGTGATAATTTTGCAATTCAATATGGCCGCCGTGCCATAATCACAAACGTTCATGATGTGTATCGTTTAAGGGTTTTTTTGGTGTGCTGAGTACGAATCACGTGATAATTTTGCAATCCAATATGCCCGCCGCGCTGTAATCACAAAATTTCATGATGGGTATCGTTTATAGGGTTTTATGGTATGCTGAATACGAATCACGTACTAATTTTGCAATCTAAAAAGGCCACCGCGCCATAATCACAAAATTTCATGATGGGTATCGTTTAAGGGGTTTTTTGGTATGCTGAGTACGAATCACGTGATAATTTTGCAATCCAATATGCCCGCCGCGAATAATCAAAATAAATATAAATAAAAGTAATCACAAAATTTTATGATTGGTATCGTAAATGGTAGTATCGTAAGTATGGTAGTATCGTAAATCATACGTAGCAGACTGTAGTGTAAAAGAGATAGAGACACATGTTCCATTCTTCGTTCTAACATTTGTGTGTGGTCGGATTGCATGGAACGACAGACTAAAAAAACTTGTTCGGTTTACTTTGAGTTAGTTAACCGCGTGCCAATTTGCAACTGTGCAAGACGTGGTCAGAGTTAAGAAGTTATTTATTTAACTCAGAGCTTACTAACTCTTGATTTATATATTTAACTCGACTCTCCGCGCAAGTAGGCCTAAATAGCTTAGGCGGCCAAATTGAATTCCAAAATGATCATGTTATTCGTACTCAGCATTCGAAAAAACCCATTAAACGATATTCATTACGAAATTATGTGATTACGGCGCGGTGGCCATTTTGGATTGCAAAATTATCATGTGATTCGTCCTCAGTATACCAAAAAACCCCTTAAACGATAACCATCATGGATTTTTGCGATTACGGCGCGGCGGCCATATTGCATTTCAAAATTATCACAGGATTCGTACTCAGCATACCAATACACCCCTTAAACGATACCCATCATGATATTTTGTGATTACGGCGCGGCGGCCATATTGTATTGCAAAATTATCACGTAATTCGTACTCAGCATACCAAAAACCCTTTAAACGATACCCATCATGAAATTTTGTGATTACACCGAGGCGGCCATTTTGGATTGCGAAATTATCACGTGATTCGTACTCAGCATACCAAGAAACCCTTTAAACGATACCCATCATAAAATTTTGTGATTACGGCGCGGCGCCCATATTGGATTGCAAAATTGTCATGTGATTCGTACTCAGCATACCAAAAAACCCCTTAAACGATACCCGTCATGAAATTTTGTGATCACACCGCGGTGGCCATATTGGATTGCAAAATTATCATGTGATTCATACTTAGCATACCAAGAATTCCCTTAAACTATACCCATCATGAAAATGTGTGATTACGGCGCGGTGGCCATATTGAATTGCAAAATTAGTACGTAATTCGTACTCAGCATACCAAAAAACCCTTTAAACGATACCCATCATGAATTTTTGTGATTACACCGCGGCCGCCATTTTGGATTGCAAAATTATCACGTGATTCGTACTCAGCATACCAAGAAACCCCTTAAACGATACCCATCATGAAATTTTGTGATTACGGCGCGGCGCCCATATTGGATTGCATAACTATCACGTGATTCGTACTCAGCATACCAAGAAACCCCTTAAACGATACCCATCATGAAATTTTGTGATTACGGCGCGGCGCCCATATTGGATTGCATAACTATCACGTGATTCGTACTCAGCATACCAAGAAACCCCTTAAACCATCGGTTCCGAACCTGGGGGTAATTACCCCCGCAGGGGTAAAACAGCTATTCTATGGGGGTAACAGAGGTGATGCCTAAAATTGATGAATAGACAGTAAAAAATATGATTTTATGTATTAATTATAATATCAATGTAAAGCTAGGCAAAATCTCAGTAAAGTCTGGAGCGAGAAGGTGCCTCCTCGTTCCCGCACACTATGTACATTTTGGCGAAAAACAGCTTAAGAATATTTTATAATAGCTAACGGAGCTATGAATATGTTGGTACCATTTGCTACCACTTACAGATGCGAGAGCGGCTTCTCAACTCTGGTAACATGGAAAACAAATCCAGAAACTGTCTGAACGTCGAGCATGATATAAACCCAATATTAAAAGTACGTCATAGATATAGCATCCATGATAGATTTTTCGACTCTGGAGTCTTACAGACTAAAAACCAAATGTTCCCTACCCACTGCTTATAGTTGAGAGCCCCGGGTAAGCCCTCGGAAGGAAGACCCCAAGATTCCCAACAGACCTTGGCTACCACTGCTGCCTCGCTTCGTCTTTGGGGGTTGTGCAACTGTCACGTCACGCTGTCGTCTTGGGCCTGTTTCTGTAAGGACGGTGATCAGCCACCCACCATACTCAGTCCCCTTTAGTCTGATCCGAAGACAAGTCTGCCATTGCCATTTGTGGGCTAAGTAGTCTAGCCGCATTGCGGGCCGTCAAGGTATCTGCTCATACGAGATAAAAGTCTGCACAATCCAAAGGTACAGTCTCCTGCAGAAAGCGGTAGGTCCTCTTATGTTGGCCAACAACAGCGAGAGCGCGGCTGTTGCCCTCGCAGTTTTGGGGTCCAACTTCGGAAGCGGTGTCTGAAGTTCAGTCGGCCATCGAGTACGAGCCCCAGATACTTCGTCGAGAGCTCGATGTCGATGCTGACGCCTCCTACCTGTATGCTGGATCCCGCAGGTAGCCCTTTCCAAGGTCCATAAAAGCACAGAGCCTCGGATTAGTGAAGGGTCGCCCTTCTCAAATCCGAGGCTCAAGACCCAGCCGCCGTGTTCGACCCACAACTGTGTCTCCACCTCTGAGCAACGGGCTGCGCAGCCCCCAATCATACCCGATAAATCTCGCCGAATCGACCCTAGCCAGCTCAAGTAGGTTATGGCTCTCTCGAAAAGATAAGCCCGGACAATTCGATGGAGGTAGTGAGGCACTCCATGATAAATAAGCGTCTCCCTAATACAGCTCCAGACCATAGTGTTGAAGGCGTTGGCGATGTCAAGAGACACCGTCATCACCACCTTGCCCTGTGATATCACTGCGTCCGTCAGGTTTCGAATGCACATGACCGCGTCCATAACGAAGCGCCCCTATCTGAAACCAAACTGGTTATCCGCCAGATCTTGCCCCACGCGTATAAGGTACCCGACGAGGCGCTGTGCGCTCAAAGAGTTTGCAACCCTCGTCGAGCAACACCATCGGCCGGTACCTGGAGAGTCTGCCGGCCGCCGCGCCTTTCGGTTCAGGACCAGTTTCCACGTCTTCTAGACCTAGGTAAACGGACCAGGCTAAGCATTGGTCAATCCTCTGGGTTGCTACGGTACCACAAGCAGACACACACACACACACACATGCATAGGTCACACTTATAACACCCCTCATTTTTCGTGGGGGTTAACTAACTAAATGTTGGTAACAAAGTGGTAGGTGTTATAAATATTTTATGAACAAAGATATTTCTCATTGCCTGTATTGATTTCTTGATTTTTTTTTAATAGGGGGTAAAGTCTGTTTCTCTAACATGCCATAGGGGTAATAGCTCTGAAAAGGTTAGGAACCGATGCCTTAAACGATACCCATCATGACATTTTGTGATTACGGCGCGGCGTCCATATGGGATTGCAAAATTAGTACGTGATTCGTACTCAGCATACCAAAAAACCCTTTAAACGACACCCATCATGAAATTTTGTGATTACACCGCGTCGGCCATTTTGGATTGCACAATGATCCCGTGATTCATACTTAGCATACAAACTTTAGAAAACTTTAGAAATTTTTATGACCAGCTATTATGTAATTTACATTTTTTACGCAACTGTAGCAAACGTACGCAACGGAAACTCTCAAAAGAAATGAAATATCCTAGTTGTCGAAAAATGTTTCGTTGCTGTTAAGCTCTTATTCGTCTTAGCGTGAAGTTATATATTTTGGTATTTTTCAAAAATGGACATTCTGTTAAGAAACTCATGAAATTCAACTAGCAGTCTCTTAGACTCTAGAGTTAGAACAACTAAACAAACAAACTCTTTAGCTTAAAAATAATAGTATAATATACATAATTTATTTACGATTAACTCTTTTATTTTTATTTACGAAACTAATAAATCACTACACTTAATAAAGTTAGATGCATTTACTACGTCAAACAAAGTTAGCATGCTGTTTCTTTCTACTATACTGTATACTGTGGCATGAGAGTTGACTGCCGCTGCCGGCGCGCGGTGTGTCTTGCGCCCGGGGCGAGGGGAGCGCCAAATGCCTACTTGTGCGCAATAACCGCCCCTTAAGAAATATACAATCTCAAACCCACTGTGGTATTATTTACGACTTGCAAAATTTACTATTGAAAATGGAAAGTGACCGGTATGAGTCTATTAGAAGATAATATACATAGTCTGATAGTGGTGGCAATAAATTTCACAACCTGATTTGAACCTGATGACAAAGATGCGGGTGATCTGTTTGACTTCATGGCGTTTGTTATTTATTCGCAGACAGCAATTTTGGGTTAGCCTTAACGTACGATGGGATTGACATATCCATATTAGGCCGTATATTTTTGGCATAGAATCTTATACATATATGTACATGGACGTCGGGAGGGGGGTGCGAGTGCATTTTAGTATATTTAAATGCAGATGCACCCCCTGAAAATAATCCTGGATACAGATGCACTCCTGGAAATAATCCTGGCCGCACCAATGGTCTTATACAAGAGTTAAATTAATAAATCCCCGTCCTAAGGCTGTTCTAACAAGCCCAAACATGATTTATTTGCTTTCTACGGAGTTGGGTGTCCCAGAGACTACTTGATGCCATCAAAGTAACAGTATACTTATCCGATTCCCGATAAATCGGACCGTATTTTAGTAAAATCCATCAATCACTTAAAAGTAAGCTGGTAAGCTCCTTTGAACCACTGCGATACCATACCAATCGTGCGCTGAAGTTGAAGCAGGCTTGGGTAGAGTTTCTTCGCAACCGTGCCACCACTTATCGCGCACAAATAGTATGATTAATAATAATACATTATGCTTGCAGATACGCTCGCCTGACCGAATCTCGTTCGACGACTCCGTCTCCACCGCCGACGACCGCCTCTCCTTTGAGGTTAAGACTGCCCAAGATACAGTTCGGCAGCACCAGTCAGAGAGAAGACACGGCCAGCACTAGTGAACCGAGCACTTCGGCTGAACACCCGGTATGTTTCATTTAATACCAGATTTTTTTTATATGTATACTGTTGATTTATGGCACATGGTGGAACTTGCAGCACATATTGAATAGATCTTTGAAAATGCTGTGAGGCGAAACCGGTCAGGTTTATAATAATAAATATTGTAGAAAATTACAAGTGTCGTTTTCAATATAATTTAATACCACTGAGGTGGTAGACAAGCTTAGCTCCCATCTAATGGAAAGAGGCCACCGCAGCCTTTGTACCTACGTTTGCAACACCAGGGGCGCTACACTCGAGCTGCTGACCCTGCAAGAACATTCTAGAACCCTTTTGTAGCCACTTGGGAAAACCAAGGCAGGGACTTCATTCCACAATCTAAGCCAACGGGGAAGAAAGTCCCTATCGAACCTCACCATGTGCCTGCCTCACCTCGAGTGCCTGCACCTACAGATCAATCACCCTCCCAAAATGATTTGATTGAGATAGAAGTATTTAATAGAATACAAATTGGCGATTAATGTAGTGCTTCTTGTCTGTGTTTATTATCTCAAAAAAATACCTGAATAGGATTTCATGATAAAGCTTACGTGCCCCCGCAAACGTCGTGTTAAATTAGAATATTTCGTTTTGGGTCAATTTTGACGGAAACTTTACTAGCAGATTATCATCATTCGAGCTTTAGGCACGGTTGCATCCGAATGATGACATCATTTGATAAATCTTCTGTCGCAAAAGTTACGTCTTCAGTTAGCATTAGGTAGATTTTTAATTAATAGAAATAGGTACTACTTACCCATAAATCTCGCCTCCACAACATAAACAAGAAAGCCGTGAGATCGTTCTCACCAGTCTGCCCCCCCTCTCTAACACGTTTATTGTGAAAGTTCAATCCGATTGAAGTTGTCATTTTTTTAACAGATGATCCACGTGACGTAGTTTAATGCGACAGAGTCACAGACTACAGACAAAGTCTCGACATAAGCCCGTCTGCACTCTATTTTATAGATGTGGGCTAAAATATATCACGGCCTACTAAGGTTTATTTCCCTTCTTCAAATGGACATGACAGTGGAGATACTTGTGTGTAAAAGTGCCCCGCTAATGTCTCCGGGACCCAAACTGACCTCACCTAGAAGTGTGATGGCATCCGCTGACTGATCGACGAGGCATAGGCATAGGCATATACGCTATGCGCCTCTATAGTGGTCCGAAGGTTCCAGGCATTCGTTGCCAACGAATTCAAATATAATAGTACAAATGCCGCGCTGAGGTCCCGAGTTCGATTCCCGGGTCGAGTCAAATCTTTGTGTGAACCACAATTCTTTGTTTCGGAGTTTGGGTGTTTTCTATGTATAATATGTATGTATTTAGAAATATATAAGTATGTCTATCAGTTGTCTAGATCCTATAGCACAAGCTTAAATTAGCTTAATTTGGGCTAGATGACGTTGTGAGAGAATGTCCAGAAATATTTATTTATTATTATAAATACCAGTGGGCCTAAAAAGGCAACATTCTATGTTTCACGATCTAATCACAAAATGTTTCATTTCACTGCGTTTGTTAATGTTTCATTTCATTTCTATGCATCCTTGTATTTTTTCCTGTGTAGCAACATTAATATGGTATATTTCATATGAGGTTGGGCTATGAAATGAATTGCAGATGATTCATTTGATAATTTTAACATTTTACGGTCTCTAAAGCATTTCTTGTACGAATCTACAAATGAATCAGAATATGAATGAAACACGCTATGTTGTCTTTTTAGCCCCCCAGTTCCTCCTAGAAACCATTCAAAACGGACTTAACTAAATAGAGATTTCGGATGTGACTGGGAATTTACTCTAAACTCAACTTGAAGCCTGTAATAGGATCCGGACACGGTCATTCATTAATATTGATTGAGTCAAGTATGCTAAAACATAAACGAAAGTAGCTTCAATTATGCGTGCTTTCTTTGCACGTGTGTATGTGCATCGACGTGTATGTACACACATTTATTGACGTCAAATTATTGATGAACGTGTCCGGAGTCCATTAGGTAAAAACTTAGGCGTTGATCTTGACTGACGGTTGCTGTCCTTTACCGATTAGAAAATATTCTGGTCACTTACCTTAAACGGGAACTCCAATAGCTGGTCGTACTCATAGATGATGTAACTTTTGACCACAAACATTACGACCCGCAGTAGAAATTTTTCAAGCCGCCCATAATTCCTTCAACTTGGCTTAACGATTGTCATTTTATTGAGTTATTGACAACCGGGTTTCGTTTCGAATCAAAAATCAAAATCAAAAAAAAAATATAAATTAACTAAAAATATGCGAAAGTGTTCCCATATTTTTAGTTAATTTATATTTTATTTATCTACACTACACCGTGCCTTCTGAAAGCTAAAATCATGCCTTTGTAAGCTACAAAGACGTGAATCATTCCTTTTTGTTTTCATGCTATTTTCCTTGTTTTGTGCTCAGATGCTAACTCGGTCCCACAAAAATGTCCTGTCTTGTATACGTCCTGTTTACCACAAAAACTGTTTGACAATAATTACGAGTCGGCGTTGAACGATCTTGCGTTGTAAACTAAACTAATACGTTTAATAAGCATGTAAATTATGTAATTAGGTTTTTAGTGAATTATTATAAGTCATTGTTTTTTTATAATAAGACACAAATTTTGATCTATGAATGAAACAATCTCTAACAGGGAACCATTAATAATGGAACACCATTCAACACAAAGTTATAAATAAATTTGTATATACTTATGTAAATAAGTTTTTATTAGTTCAAAGGTAATCTTCGATCAACAATAGGTATTTCTTATATACCTACAATCCATTTTTTTTATTTGGATTTAGCTAGTCAAAATGGTACGACGCGCCTGATAGAAAGCTAGAACGACATCTGGCGAATTAAGGGTCTCTATTGATAGTGGCCTTCAAGACCCAATGATGAGCCTCATCACGCTCTGCTTGAAGAACTCCGGGGTTGTAACATAAGGGAAAAAACCGGCCAAGTGCGAGTCGGACTCGCGCATCGAGGGTTCCGTACCAAAAAACGACAAAATATCACGTTGTTGTATGGGAGACCTTATTCATGAGACTTTGCCGTCCGTCCGTCTGTCTGTCTGTCTGTTTGTCCGTCACGAGGCTGTATCTCAGGAACTGTGATAGCTAGAGAGCTGAAATTTTCCCAGACGATGTTGTTTCCGCTGTTGCCGCTATAACAACAAATACTAAAATCAAAAAAGGAGTGATTAAGGGGGGCTTACATACAACAAACTTGTTGTTGTCTTTTGGTCCGGAACTCTCTGTGCGCAAGTCCGACTCGAACTTGGTCGGTTTTTTAAATAAAGTAGTCCCTGTTGCAGCCCCGCATGTGGTGTCACTGCCACGTGATCTGTCCACGTGACACCGCACACCCACCACACTGTGAAACAAAAGAGCTGAAAATAATATACTTACAATGTACCATCTCGTCACGCGTTTGGTTTTAATTTGAATAAACGTTAGTAGAACATATAATGTGTTCGCTCAACGCTATATCAAATTTGTGGAGGTCAAAAGATACATTAATAGTAGTTTATGACACTGTTGCACTACGAATAATGTATTCTATAGAAATGTAACACCTATAAAGTTACCGCTAAAATCTTGGAGTAACTTACGCATACTAAAAAACAGCAATTAAAAATAACACTCACACATCCATCGTTGAATACTTGCATGCGATTGGTCGCGCCAAGGTCATGCCGGCTCGGCGCCCCACCCGAAGCAGGGAACGTGCTAAGCGTGGATGGTTTTATGCAATAATAAGAAAGTTTGTTTATGTGTTTATTTTTTATTGAATAAGTTCAATCAAAGTTTAATCAACAGAAAAATAATAACTGGATTGTTATTATTTTTCTATTGATTGAACTACTTTGTATGCGTATATACAAATTAAAATACGTTGTTTTTTTTTATCACAATTATGAACCTCTAAAAATAATTAGTTTATTTAATTTATGGTGGTTGGAATTTAATAAGGACTCTTTTTTAGCAATATAATGCAAACGAATTACTAGAAATTGTTCGATTATAGCCTTCAACAACATAACATCGTGATTGCTTTCTATAGGATGACTGTCTTTCAGGGGTTTCGTTACGTCATTTCTTTCTATTATTTTGGCAAAACACTTATTTACCATTATTTTCAAATTGTGTGCCCTAGACAACCCCTTTCCTTCTATGATGACAAGCTGCCTGAGTAATGTTTCAGACCAAAGACATATTTTGAAAACAATGAATGAGGGATAAACTAATCCTCCAAAATCTTTCAAACAAATTAGTTTGTGAAAATAAAGTTTTTCCGTTGCCAGTAATAAATTGATGCAGGACAAACATTCTATTTTGGTTTGTAACTTTTTTGCTACGCACCCTGCAATATAGCCCACAATTTGCTCAACTGTCTCTGGAAGTTGACGTTTCACATACAGCATATTTCACAACGCCATGCAGACTCCGAAATAAACAAAAATTATAATTTAATTTCTACGCATAATATCATCCTACTAATATAATATCTTAGTAACAATATTACCTCAGCGCTTAACATACTATGAATTTAATTTTGGAATTGCGTTCATGTTGCATAACACTTTTCAACTTCCCCAAGTACGTGTTTTTAAAATGAATATTTACTAACTTATGGAAGGTGATTCCAGAGTTTTTCATATCTGTATGGCTTCTGCACCACTTCACAACACACGAAGGCATTTTTGGGATATATTTAACGCGGAAACACAATTAATATCACTGACTGATTGGTTCCAGCGACACAACCGTACGTTACGCGTGACAGCGCGGACTAACTGTGTCGCGCGGTCCCCTTTTTAAGCCCCACCTTCCGCGGTCCCCATTTGGTGGAGCCATTTTTTGAGCCGAATTACACTTCTATAGAATACATTATTCGTAGCTGTTGCATAATAAGGGTTCTTATAACACGAGTGTGTTTTAAAAAAACGAGCCGTAGGCGAGTTTTTTTATAGTATCACACGAGTGTTATAAGACCAAGTTATGTACAGTGTCATACACTACTTTATCTACTCTCATACTATAATACCTGATTTCATTTTGTTGTGATATAGTATAGTTGCTTCTTGATTTCGCCGGTAACAGGTTCATGGTCATGTTTGACGCAGTTTCCAGAATGTCTGGTGGTGTACAATTACCACCATCCTCGCTTTAAGACATGTTTTTACACAAAAACTAATTTATTTTACAAACAAAACCAAACTTTGTTTAATTTAAATGTAAAATGTTGGCGCCAAGGCGCAAACATCGATTGCGCATGCGTGTTTCTTTTTTTTTTTAGGGTGCGGAGACCATAGATTTAGGATTTTTCGCTACTCTGGAGACACGATTTTTTTTTAAAGTAGAGGTTCAAACTTCTTTTTCAGCAGGAGATTGTTTATGGTGTATCGTAATGATTAAAAAGTTTTATTATGATACAGGTGTCCATACAAGACCTGTATCGTAATAAAACTTTTTTTTGGCCTGTGCGTAATGTTTGTCATAATAGTATTGATTTCAATTTTATAATCTTTGTATTATAGTATCAGAGTAGATAAAATTATTTTAAACCTTAAAGCGCTATGTATTAGGTAGGTATCGTTTTAGAACCGAGACCAAAGCATAATTTTTATGAAAAGGATCTCATAACTAATGTACTTATTAAATATCTGTTATCTGAGCCTGATAAATTGCCATCAATGGCATAAAGACCCTGATTATGACTGCTAAACCAAAAATCAACAGCCACTCCGAGACCGGTCTGTGATATTCCTATTGGTTTCCTAATGTTGTATTCTAAGGTACATAAATATGATCTCATCAGGATAAAGGCTTTATCCCCGAGGGGATAGGTAGGTAGAGGTAAGTTGCACAGCCACACTTGGCCTGGGTTTTGCTGTCACCAGGCACTATACACAGGAGAATCAAAATGCTAACAGCCAGGACATAATGTTACTGACGGAATTTATTGAATGACTCTTATTCGCTGCCTCCTTTGTTACACACATAACTCCAAAATGGTTCAACCGAACCAAAAACTTCTTAAGGCATATTGTCACAGAAAAACTAATCGTACTACGTATTGCTGGTACTGTTAAGGTAAATAGGAGAGGAGAGATGCAATGACACTTCCAGTCTGTTTCGGTTGGTCATAGATCAATCGGAAGTAGGGTTGCCAGATTAGAAAACTACAATATCTGGACAAAATTACAAAATATTGTGAATTTAGTTGGAACAAATAAAAAACAACCTAGAGAAAAGTGGGCCTCCCTTAAAAGTACTGACTACCCTTTTGTTGGCTATTTTTGCGCGCGGCCCTTCACTTGATGTCGTGTTTACACAACTATCAATGCTTAACTAGTGCATTTTAAGTTTCTTATTGTACCTACTAAACTTTCATCCAACAGCCAACTCGCTTCGAAGCTGAAAGTCCAGACGAGCTGGCTTTGGCCGAGGCAGCACTTGCATACGGCTACGAGCTGCGGTCCCGAGCCCCTGATGAAGTGGAACTGGGCATCCGCGGGGAGCTGAATAAGATCAAAGTGTTGAGGATCCAAGAGTTTGACGCCGTGAGGAAATGTATGTCAGTCGCGCTGCGATTACCGACCGGGCAGGTGAGAAACATGTCGTTTGTGAACATTAGGTAAAGTAGATAAGTAGGTATACATGGCCGTCATTATCTATGAGAGTTGATTCTTCTTTTCCCCATATATTTTCCAATACAAATATTATAAAGAGGAATGATTTTATTGTTTGTTTCCATCGATTAGGCTCTGAAACTACTAAACCGATTTGAAAAATTCTTTAACTGTTTGGAAGTTACGCTATCTCCTGGTTGCAAAGGCTATGTTTTACTCCCGTATTCCCACGGGAATTGGAGCTACGCGAGTGAAACCGCGTGACATCCGCTAGTATATTATATTTTTATTAAAATGGGCTATTAATATAAAACTAGTGAATTTGTGTTGCCATATGCCTCATAAAAACATAAAAGATTTTCTGAAAAGCAGCAATCCTTATAGAGAAGCGCTATATTCTTATCTTTTTTGCCCACCGTACACTGCATTTATAATAATTATCTTAGTTTAATGAGTTTGTGTTATATACATTAGCATATATTAGGGTTGTAGTATGTAAATTTAGTTTTTATCAAGATATACTACCTACTTTTAATTTACTGAAGGAATTTTTGGAAATGTCTGATATCTCTGACTAGTTTTTTTCTTATGAGACTCATAACTTGTTTTAGTGTAGTATGTTAGAACTATAGCTGGACATTTGCGAGCGTTTTCGTGCTTCGAAAGGCACGTAAGCGCGTTGTAACATGTCACTCTTCAAGCTAAGTTGAAGGCCTTATGGGCGGCTTACAAAATTTCAACAAAGGATACTCACAACCTGCGCCTATCCATTTCCATACGGCTAGTGTCTTACCCCTTTTTAGGGTTTCGTAGCCAAATGGCAAAAACGGAACCCTTATAGATTCGTCATGTCTGTCTGTCTGTCTGTCTGTCTGTCTGTCTGTCTGTCTGTCCGTCCGTGTGTCACAGCCATTTTTCTCCGAAACTATAAGGCCTATACCTTTGAAACTTGGTAAATAGATGTATTCTGTGAACCGCATTAAGATTCTTATATAAAACTAGAAAAAAAATCGTAAATTTCGGGGGTCCCGATACTCAGAACTGAAACTCAAAATTTTTTTTTTCATCACACCCATACGTGTGGGGTATCTATAGATAGGTCTTCAAAAATGCTATTGAGGTTCCTAACATCATTTTTTTCTAAAAAGAATAGTTTGCGCAAGAGACACTTCCAAAGTGGAAAAATGTGTGTCCCCCCCCCTCTAACTTCTAAACTAAGAGAATGATAAATCTAAAAAAATTATATGATGTACATTGCCATAAAAACTACCAACGAAAATTAGTTCGAACGAGATAGAGCTGGTAGTTTTTTTTTAATACGTCATAATCCGCAATTTTCGGTTAGAAAAATCACTACCACTGCGAACGTGTTAAAACATCAATCAATGTTACAACGAACTATAAGAACTTTTATATAATGTTACTTGCTGCTACGAAACCCTTCATGGGCGAGTCCAACTCGCACTTGGCCGGTTTTTTAACTGAAGGGGTAGGTAGAGTCATAGCATGTTTCGGATTACAAGTCAGTATAAATTATAAAATGATGACATTTCTATGTAGGTGGTACTATACGTCAAAGGAGCAGACGCCACCGTACTAAATGCGCTAGCACCTATGCTGCCCGGTTCGACAGAAGCGGCCGCCTGTGAAAGAACCCGCGCGCTGTTGACAGAGTACTCGCGCGCGGGTCTACGCACACTAGTCATGGCGAAACGCATCATGCAACCCGCTCTCTGGGAGGAATGGCTGGCTGGACATATTCGTGCCGCGGATTTTGGTGAAGGTAAAATAAAAACTTGAACTAACAGAAGTTAAATTCCAAATTATATCATTATACAAGAGTGGTCCCGGTTTAGCTTCGGTCTTGTCTATATTTTTCTCCACTACACACATTAGTATTGTAGCCAATTACGCACACATTGAAGTCTACATATTTGTCAAGCTACGACTTTTAGGATCTTTCTTATTCATTCACCTTTATTCCCATGTATGTGTATGTATTTAAATCTACTATTATTATTGACTGCCGCGCACCGCCGCCGTGCTGAGGCTTCGGATTCCAATCCCGGGTCGAACCAAAAATTTGTATGATCCACAAATGGTTGCTTCGGAGGTTGATTTGATAATATTCATGTATTTAGATATATTGAAGCATTGTTTATCAGTTGTCTAGATTCCAGCTTATGTTATATCGCTCTATTTCGTTTTTGTACATTACGTATACTTTTAACATACAGTTGGACGCGACAAACGTCTCCGAGACTCCCTAAACCGCCTAGAGAGCGCCTTAACCCTCGTCGGCGCGACGGGCGTTGAAGACAGGCTGCAGGAGGCGGTCCCGCGGACCGTGAGGGCGCTGCTCGACGCCGGCATCATCGTGTGGGTGCTGACGGGGGACAAGCCCGAGACTGCGATCAATATCGCGTACTCCGCTGCGCTGTTCTCGCAGAGTGACACGTTACTGCATCTCATGTCTAGGAATAAGGTTAATGAGAGAGTTTATCTGATTCTGTATTTTGACTAAGTGCAAAAAGAATGTTGCTATATTATTATCACTTGTATTATTTGGTCTTTAATCTCGGAATTCTGTTGACTGATTTGGATTATTATAGAAGGTAGAAATTTATAAAAGAAAATAAATAAAAACACGCATTTTTTTTTTTTTTTTTTTATATTCAGCTCGCCAAATTGACGTCGCCACGATGGATAGCCGTGGCGCATCTTGCGATTGGGGGCCACTTCTTACAGCGGTCCTCAAGTTGGCGGCCCTGTGATGTGCCTCTTCACGCTCCTCTTAAAGAACCCGGGGTTGTAAGATGAGGGAAACACGTGTGCGGGCAGGTCGTTCCAAGTTTTTATAGTTCGACAGAGGAACGATCTTTTGAAACGCTCGGTTCTGGCGAAGATTCTCTCCACTGTGTATGAGTGGCTTCTCTGCCCGGCACGCGTTGTTCGGGATCGGAAAGGTGATGGTGGGATCAGATTGAAGAGCTCTTCAGAACATTCGCCGTGATACATTCGGTAGAAGGCAGCCAAGGACGCTACGGTTCTTCGCTGCGCCAACGGTTCGAGGCCTCCCGTCACCTCAGGACAACCAATTATTCGGACAGCACGTCTCTGCATAGCGTCAAGTGCGTCCAACAAGTACCTCGCGGAGTCATCCCAGAGGTGAGAACAGTACTCGACGCAGGGACGAATCTGCGTCTTGTACAGCAAACATCTCTGATGTGGCGTGAAGTACCGTCTCACCTTATTTAGGACTCCGAGTTTCCGCGAGGCTAGCCCAATACAACTCTCTATGTAGTTTTTGTGATTGAGCTCACGCCGGACGTCTATACCGAGAATCTCCAGGTTGTCCTTTAGTGGAACCGTAATGTTCTGAGGAGAGGGTAGGGGTAGGAATGGGGACTTCTTAGCTGTAAACGCACACGCCTGCGTTTTTCTGGCATTGAACTCGACCAGGTTGTCTGAACCCCATTGGGCAATGCGACCCAGGTCCCGGTCGAGATCCGCCACGAGTTGCCGTCTCTTTTCGTCCACGTCACAACGCCCCTCCGCTGGGCGGCCAGAATAGCTCCCATGCAGAGTACTGTCATCCGCATAACAATGGACAGCATGTCATTGATATGCAGAAGAAAGAGAGTTGGGGACAATACCGATCCCTGTGGTACCCCGGCATTTACCTGCAAAAAGCAGGAAGCCTGACCATCACAGAGGACCCGCATACGTCGCCCGTGCAGGAAGCTGGCCAACCAGCGGCATAACTGAGGCGATAAACCATATGCCGGCAGCTTGGAAAGAAGCGACGCATGCCATACCCTATCAAAGGCTTTAGCGATGTCTAGGCCAATAGCCAGAGATTCGCCGTGCCTCTCCATAGCCTCACCCCAGGTGTGCGTTACGTACGCTAGGAGGTCACCCGTTGATCGTTTCGGCCTTAAGCCATATTGGCGATCGTTAATTAACGAGTGATCCTCCAGATAGCGCATGAGCTGTTTGTTGATGATTAGCTCGAACACCTTGCAGATGACGGTGGTTACGGCTATGGGTCGATAGTTGGCCGGATCCGACCGATCCCCTTTCTTGGGGATCGGCTGGACGTTCGCCTCCTTCCAAGCCTCCGGCACTTCTCCCGAGGAATAGGAAAGGCGGCGATGGACAGGCGTGTTAGCGTTGGAGATAATTCAGCTGCACAATTCTTCAGCACCACTGCCGGAATGCCATCAGGACCACTGGCTTTCCGCGTGTCGAGTGACTGTAGCACCGCTCGCACATCGCACTGCCGGATTTTAATATCCGGCATCGTGGTTCCACAGTTGGCGATAGTGGGAGGTTGCTTGCCACAGTCATCAACCCGGGAATTAGCCGCAAAGAGATTGGCCAGCATTTCCGCTTTCTCTTGGGCCTTGTGAGCCAGTGATCCGTCAGGATAGCGTAGCGGCGGCAGCGAGGGCTTGCAAAAGTTGGCCTGCACGGCTTTGGCCAGTTGCCAGTATCCACGGCTGCCCGTCGGATGAGACGTGAGCTCCTGACCAAGCCGCGTGACGCGCTGGGCGTCCGCTCTCTTGAAGGCCCTCTTACTGGACCTAGTGGCTCTGTTGTACGCTGCCTTGAGTTGGGCCACATTCGGGTCGCGCACAGCCCGAGCCCTGATCCAGGCGCGGTAAGCCGTCTGTTTTTGTTGAACAGCTACGGCGCACTCACGCCCGAACCAGGGGCGGGCTTTGCGGATGCTGGCAACATCAGTGTATGGAATATAGTATTCCATACCTAAAGCTATCTCACCAGCAACCGCAGAGGCGCTTTCCGATGAAGCCCTCCCTGCAAAGCAGCGCTGACTCCACGGGACGGCTGCAAAGTATTCTCGTAGTCCGTCCCAGTCTGCTGACGAGTAGTGCCACAGTCGCCGCGTCACCTCTACTGCCCTTGCAGGAGATGACACCTGCAGGCTGGCACGCACAACACAGTGGTCGGATGTACCCAGTGGGGCGCTAACCGACACACTGTACTGTGCTGGGTAACTCGTCAGCAGTAAGTCCAGCAGGGAGGGTTCATGGTCTGACCTGTCCGGTATACGCGTAATCCCGCGCACCACTTGGGTCAGACCATGTGAGAGAGCAAACGCGTGGGCGGCCCGTCCCGCTGGATCGGTCACGCGGGACCCCAGCCACTCAGTGTGGTGACCGTTGAAGTCCCCCAGAAAAACCAATTCAGCGTTCGGGAACCGCACCTGCGCGTCGTCAGCCCCCTCGCTGAGGTGCTGAAACAGCCTTGTTATCCCAGCTGTCCCTGAGTGGGATCGATAGACACACACGTAGATCTGACTCATGGAGCCGTGATCTACGTGCAGCCAAAGGACGGAGAGGGAATGGTCCTCAAGGCAGCGCAGCCGGCGACAGCAAACATCCGCCCTAACAAACGCGCACACCCCAGCTTTTTCTCGAAATAGTTCCTCGATGATATAGCCGGGGTAACTAAGGTACGACTGATCGGCAGGGCGGAGTATTTGCGTCTCCGTTAGGAACATCACAGCTGGCCGTGCCGTCTCCAGATGGTGATGGACGACGTTGAGGTTGGCATGGAGTCCGCGGATGTTAGCGAACTCCACCTCAAACGGAACGTTTCCGGGACTGGTTGCAGCGGCCGCTGTGACACTTCTTTCTCTTTTGTGCGCTGCCATATTTGGGAATTGGAGGGAAGACGTGAAGACGGAGCGACATTTGCTACAGCAGTGAGTGACAAGGCGTAGGGGCTAGCTTCATCTATGACCGTGTGGTGAGACTGAGGCCGACCCGCCGGACGGAAGGGCCCCCGTACCACCCCGAGTGTTGTCGCCGAGTCCCGGTCCGGTCACCATCCGGCACGACGAACCACATCGGGATTATGCGCGGCCTGGTGGGGCAGCCTCCCAGGGTGGTTAGTCCCAGTTGGGCCCCTGTACTATGCCGCGGGCGGCTAGTGGCAAAACCGTTTCTACGGGTCTCCCTGGCCGGCGGGTCGACCCCAGTCAGCCACACTAGAATTCGCTTAGCGCCTACTGGTCCCCCCCTGCTGCATCAAACATCGCCCCGGGCCCGGCTGTGCAGCTGCTGAACCCCGAACGCAACCCAACCGAGGCTGGGTTACTTGGGGGGCTTTTCACAGCTGCACGGTGGTACCCCCCCGGACCAACACTTTGTACCACCTGGCACCCACATGGGAGCCTAGGCCACCATGGGGGTACCTGAAAATCGCGGAGCCTCGTTAGTTTTTCGGCAGGTGCACCACGTGCAGGTGAGGTCGCTTGGGCCCCCAAAATTAGGTGGTGGTGGGGCCCCTTACACCCACAATAGTAATCATAGCATAGTCCTGAATCTTACACCCCTCCCCCCTTAACGTATGTAAATTCTACATGGATGCTATACCAGACTCCTACCGACTAAAAGGAAACCCTCAGAAGGATTGCTTTACTCCCTGTAAGACTCTGTTCAGGCAAGCTATTAGAACTGTACCCAACCAATTGAAACTCGTCAAACCTATTCTTCCAAACAGGAGCACGCAGAATCCACAATAAAGAGCTACCTGGAGAGTCAGTCTTCAATGACGGTGGGGGGCCAAGCTCTGGTTGTGGACGGGCGCACGCTGACGTACATCCTGGACCGGCGCGTGGGGCTGGTGAAGCCGTTCCTGTCGCTCGCCAAGCGCTGCTCCGCCGTGCTGTGCTGTAGGGCCACGCCGCTGCAGAAGGCTTACATCGTCAAGGTACACTTTTTGAATATACTCACTTTACATCGTCAAGGTACACTTCTTGAATATACTCACTTTACATCGTCAAGGTACACTTCTTGAATATACTCACTTTACATCGTCAAGGTACACTTCTTGAATATACTCACTTTACATCGTCAAGGTACACTTCTTGAATATACTCACTTTACATCGTCAAGGTACACTTCTTGAATATACTCACTTTACATCGTCAAGGTACACTTCTTGAATATACTCACTTTACATCGTCAAGGTACACTTCTTGAATATACTCACTTTACATCGTCAAGGTACACTTCTTGAATATACTCACTTTACATCGTCAAGGTACACTTCTTGAATATACTCACTTTACATCGTCAAGGTACACTTCTTGAATATACTCACTTTACATCGTCAAGGTACACTTCTTGAATATACTCACTTTACATCGTCAAGGTACACTTCTTGAATATACTCACTTTACATCGTCAAGGTACACTTCTTGAATATACTCACTTTACATCGTCAAGGTACACTTCTTGAATATACTCACTTTACATCGTCAAGGTACACTTCTTGAATATACTCACTTTACATCGTCAAGGTACACTTCTTGAATATACTCACTTTACATCGTCAAGGTACACTTTTTGAATATACTTACTTTACATCGTCAAGATACACTTCTTGAATATACTCACTTTACATCGTCAAGGTACACTTTTTGAATATACTCACTTTACATCGTCAAGATACACTTCTTGAATATACTCACTTTACATCGTCAAGGTACACTTCTTGAATATACTCACTTTACATCGTCAAGGTACACTTCTTGAATATACTCACTTTACATCGTCAAGGTACACTTCTTGAATATACTCACTTTACATCGTCAAGGTACACTTCTTGAATATACTCACTTTACATCGTCAAGGTACACTTCTTGAATATACTCACTTTACATCGTCATGGTACACTTCTTGAATTTGTCATAAAAGATTGACAATCTCTGAAATCCGCCATTTTTCTTGTTTACCTTTTTTTAAGTGCCTAACCAAATAGAGTATAGTTAGTGCGGCTATGATCATCAAATGGGACTTCTACTATTTTTTCTTGGGGTTCTATCAGACCGAGAGGCTCGAGAGCTACGTTCGCGCTTGCAGTTGCTCACGTACTGCACGCTCGCACGCCTCGTGTCTCAGCATATCTACAAACGTAATACACCACAAAAAAAAACTAACCGCTTGAACGCCTAACCGCTAGAGAGACACGAGGTCTGAAAGATCTCGTAAACGTCTTTAGTGTCATCGATTAACACTTTCCGCTATGGTTGGTCCTGAAATGACTTTAAGCCATTTCTTGTGACTATTTACCGATGTCTTCATTACTTACTAGCTGTTCCCCGCGGCTTCGACGGCATAGTAATCGTTATCGCGTAAAATTATAACCCTCCTTTTGCGCATTCGGCTTAAAACCGTCTACGTCCTTCCCGGGGCCTCGAACTATCCCTGTACCAAATTCCATCTTAATCGCCCCAGCCGTTTAGGCGTGAAAGCGTAACAGACAGACAGACTTTCACATTTATAATATTAGTAGGGATTACCTCTGTTTGCTCCCAATAGCTCCTTATTAGTTGGTTTTAATAGAATAATATTTTCCTCTATCCTTATAGCGTAATCTAATATGTAAAATAAAGTAGGGTCTTCACGACATTTATTACATATTTTGGATTTGGCTTCACTCCGCGTAGCAGAAAATGCTTTAAAAAATTAGAATTTATTATTCCTTGGTGATACGAAGATCACCGGAACTACAAGTATAATATATTATTTGTATGTTTGCATTGAATAGACTACGAAACTACTGAACCGATTTAAAAATTATTTCACTGTTGGGAAGCTACACTTGTATTATAGGATGTCATAGGCTATATTTTATTTCTGCATTCCAAGAGGTAATGGGCTCCCGACATGATCATGCCTTGCAATTGTCAATCACGTTAAATATGAATAGAAGTTGCTTCAGTGTGCGTGATTTCTTTGCATGTGTGTGTGCATCGACGTATATGTACACATGATATTTAACGTGTTTGAAAATTGCCAATTGATCGTTTTGGGACCCCTTAACGGAAACTACGCTGTTTCACCCGCGGTTCCCGTTTCCGTTGGTATACTTTGTAATACGCCGCTAGTCTTTACTAATATTATAAAGAGGAAAAGTTTGATGGTTTGTATGTAATACAAATATAAGTAAATGAAACGTGTGTTGCTTAGGCGGTGAAGGAGGAGCTTGGCGTGACGACGATGGCCGTGGGCGACGGCGCCAACGACGTGTCCATGATACAGACGGCCGACGTGGGCGTGGGTATGTATACCTCAATACTGAAGACCCATCTTCAACCCAATTTGTAAAACTACCTGAATTTAGTCCAATAATTCAGGATGTTTTCCAACTACATATAGGCAGATAGATGTCTTATCATTCCAGATTAGAGGCCCTCTATTGTTTATGAGCTGAAAACACATTGACATACAGAAATCCTCAGCTTCTTGAGGCGTCAGAAGCGAGCGGGGCGATGGCGATATCGACGAGAGCGCGGCACCAGAGTACAAGAGAGTAGGCAACAAAATAACAAACGCACCGAGCGAGGTGTGCTTGTGTGCGAACGCAGTGCCTACATACTCTCTTGTACTGTCTTACCTACTCTCTTGTACCACAAATTAGAGATAGTACAGATGGCAACCTACATAATAAATTCGCTGAGGCTACGCACTCATAGACAACTCATTTACAGACACGATGCACACACTTTTTTTTCACACCTACCCTCTGCTACACACACTCGCGCACAAATCAGTATCGAAAAATCGGTTAAGACCGGCTGACCTCGTGTCTGTGAATGAGTTGTCTATGTGTGCGTAGTGTCTGGGAATGAGTTGTCTATGTGCGCGTAGCCACAGTGAATTTAGTATGTAGGTTTCCATCTGTACTATTTCTAATTTGTGTCTGTACTATCTCTAATTTGTGCTTGTACTGTGGCGCCGCGCTCTCACAGCAATCGCCGCCGCACCGCTCTTCTCTGTCATCCAGTTTGAGGACCAATACATAACATTCAACTTTTGTCAAAATTTGAATGTTACATATGTATTAGGCCTCACTATCAAGAAGAAGAGTGTACTTGCGTTTGTTGTAATTATTTTTACTATTTATATTGGTTTCTTTTTTAGGGTACTGTACCCAAAGGGTATAAACGGGACCCTATTCATGAGACTGCTCTGTCCGTCTGTGTGTCTGTCCGTCATGAGACTGTGATGTATTGCCGTTTATTGGTACGGGACCCTCTGTACTCGAGTCCGACTTGCACTTGACCGGTGTTTTTATTTGTATTCTGATTAACTACCGCATTAGGTTAAGAACCTGTATGTACATAAAAGTATAAACAAACAAATAAATCTATACTAATATTATAAAGAAGTAAAGTTTGTGTGTTTGTTAAATTGTAAGGGGTAATCTCCGGATCTACTGAACCGATTTTAAAAATTCTTTCACCAATAGAAAGCTACGTTATTGTGGAGTGTCATAGGCTATATAGCATCACGCTACAACGAATAGGAGCGGAGCAGTAATATCAAATGTTTCAAAAACGGGGGGAAATGCGACGGGAACCGGTAATACTCTCTTATGTGGCGCAAACGAAGTTGCGCGGGTCAGCTAGTGAACTTATAAAACTATCGACAGACAAGCCGGCATAAATATCCGTTATTTACACATAACGTAATTATCAATATAATTCGTGTTATCTGGCATATTACTCATAAAGCGATACGTCCTTTGATAACATCACACCCATAATAAATAATGTATCTAATGACTATTGATAGTGAGATTATCCATGTAATGGCATTTATTAGTTATTGTTCCGCATATCCGTGTTTGTCCGGAAACGGAACCTATTTACTAGTTAGATAAACGTCATCCGAGCGTTAATCCCGGTTGCAAGTAACAACAAATGCTCGTAACCTGAAATGCAATAAATAATTATAAATTCAAACATGAAGTTTAGCACCTCTAGTATTACAAACGTTCAGCTACAGTAAACACTTTCGTTCAGGTAGCCTATGGTTTTCAAATATATTATCTACTTATACTCTATCTATATCTATACTAATATTATAAAGAGGAAAGATTTGATTGTTTGTTTGCATAGAATACCCTCCGAAACTACTGAACCGATTTGAAAAATTCTTTTACTGTTTGGAAGCCACACTATCCCCAGGAGACATAGGCTATATTTTATTCCCGTATTCCCACGGGAACGGGAACCACGCTGGTTAAACCGCGTGGCGTCCGCTAGTTTAATAAAGAGGTAAATGTACGGTATACATTTACTTCAACTAAATAGGTATAAATATGATTTATCACTTGTTTATTATTGAGGGCACATTAATGAATATGATTCAGTGCTGAGTCATCCCGCGTCTGTTTGCTAAAAAACTAAATTTTCGCTGATTACTTATGCGTTATTATTTATTTTTTCATATTGTAGCCCCGCTAACACTAGTGCTCTCTACTAAACAATTATTGCGATAAACATCTTAGACTATGACTGGCACCGAGATGGGTAACCGCATTTCCATTTTTAGGGCTCCGCACCCAAAGGGTAAAAAACGGGACCCTATTCATGACACTTCGCCGTTCGTCTGTCTGTCCGTCACGAGGCAGTATCTCAGGAACCGTGATTGCAGCAATTTTCACAGATGATGTATTTCTGTTGCAACTTAAGCAATAAAAACTGAAATAAAGAAAATAAAACCGGCCAAGTGCGAGTTGGACTCGCCCATGAAGGCTTTCGGAGCAGCAAGTAACATAATATAAAAGTTCTTATGGTTCGTTGTAACTTTGATTCATGTTTTAACACGTTCGCAGTGGTAGTGATTTTTCTAACCGAAAATTGCGGTTTATGACGTATTAAAAAAAAACTACCAGCTCTATCTCGTTCAAACTAATTTTCGTTAGTAGTTTTTATGGCAATGTAGGTACATCATATATTTTTTTTAGATTTATGATTCTCTTAGTTTAGAAGTTAGAGGTGGGGGACACACATTTATCCACTTTGGAAGTGTCTCTTGCACAAACTATTCACTTAAGGAAAAAATGATTTTAGGAACCTCAATAGCATTTTTGAAGGCCTATTTATAGATACCCCACACGTATGGCCATGATGAAAAAAAAAATTTTGAGTTTCAGTTCTGAGTATGGGGACCCCCAAAATTTACTGTTTTTTTTCTAGTTTTATATAAGAATCTTAATGCGGTTCACAGCATACATCTAGTTACCAAGTTTCAATAGCATAGGCCTTATACTTTCGGAGAAAAAGGGCTGTGACACACGGACGTACAGACAGAGAGACATGACGAATCTATAAGGGTTCCGTTTTTGCCATTTGGCTACGAATCCCTAAAAAGGGGCTCCTATACTACAACAACAACAGTGCGGTACGGAACTCTCAGTACGCGAGCCCGACTCACACTTGGCCGGTTTTTACAAGCGTTTCCGTGCTTTGGAAGGTACTTTAAGTCGTTGGTCCCAGTTGCTGGTAACATGGCAGTCGTTAAATCAAGTTGCAGGCCTTTTGGGCGGCGTGAAGATTTCAACAGTGCCGGGGTAGGCACAGCATGCACCAGCCCCTTTCAAATGGCAATAGGCTCGTTACGTGGGACAAAATGCAATTAAGGAAGTGTAGGCATGAAGTATGCCTGTGCGTCCTTCTGGTATAAAGGCGTGGCTATATGTATGTTTGTATTAAAATAGTTTAAAACAAAAATAAATACGTTGTTTAATTTTCAAAGTGTCGGAATAAAATACAGCTGGCGACCTTTGTAAGTGCGTGCTAACACGTGGACAGCACACATACAGCTGTAATATATAGTTTAGTTCCAGAATTAGCGATTGTAAAACTAGAACATCGTTATAGTTACTGGAATGAGCAAAACAAACTTTGCCATCATTTCAATGAATTACTCAGCATTTATGTTTTAACGTTTAAACTATTGCGTTCCATACTAAAAGTATACCAACGGATATAAATTATAAACGCCGTTGTTTTAAGGTTTAATACATTTTGGTTGCTTGACAAGTTGACAAGATTGCACCGACCGCGGTCGCAGGTTGACCCTCTAAATCCATTCATATAGATCGTGTCTACATAAAATAAATAAATAACATGATATGTATAGGAGCTCAAGATGATAGAAACATTTTCCTCACAATTTGTGTCATGTATAGGCAGATTAATAGGACTTTATACTATTTTTTTTCTTATACCACAATGATAATTTTACGACCTATGTGTAGGGCACATCAATGAAGTCTATACTGTAGTTGCTTGGGGAAACGGATAACACGTTTTACTGTTTAAATTAGTGTCTTATTTGTGAGGCCGATTACACAGGTCTGCAATGGTTTTCCTCTTTGAAATCTGAGCAACATTTTCTATAGTTTCTGATGTGCTGATTACGAGAAAAATAATAAAAAAAATCCTACACGTCAGGATTTTTTGATATTGAATATTTAAGATTTTCTTCAAAATGTCTAAGCGCCTACCTTTTGAAATTTATAAAACGTCATAAAATTACTTAAGTTTTATTTTTATTGCATTTAATTAGTGTAAGGGGACATAAAAATTCATGCAAATCAGTAATTTGGTAATTACTACATAATAAGTATAGGTAATTCGCCTTAACCATGTTAAAACGGGTAATTTTGACTTAATTTTGTAATAAAATCAAAAAAATTACCTAGTAGTAATATTAGATACCTATTTTTGTAAATATTATTAGAAAAGGGTGTAATAAAGATAAACCAAAGGGTTTTTGTATAAGTACCCACACTGATTTAGAAAATTAACAGTTGTATCTTGAAACATGAACTTTAAAATGTCATTGCGAACTTGTTTAAATTCTACAAATTGTTTTTGTAATATCTCCCGGAATTTTATGGTGATAAAACAATGAAACAGCATTACAGAGTTAGTGAAAAATATTTACAAAAGTTATTTTGGACACGTATTAAGTAACCAAGACAAAACTTCGACACCTCATAAACTTTGTTCGACTTGTTTATTACAATTTCGCAAGTATTTAAAAGGCCAGAAAAATAGCTTCAAAATTGTTTCATCTATGCTATGAAGAGAGGCTAAAGACCACGATAAAGATGGCTACTTTTGTTTTTGTGACATAACTGGATACAAATCTAAAATAAAAGGGACATAAACAAGCACTAAACTTCATTTCCTAAATTCGCACATTGATTACTTCCCAGAAAATATAGGAGCCGTTAGCAAAGAACAAGGCGAAAGATTTTAGCAAGATTTGAAAGAGCTTGAAGTCTGGTATCGTGGAAGATGGAATACTAGCATGATGGCGGACTATTGTTGTTTATTGAAGCGCGACGATCCAAACTGGAAATTTAAGCGAAAATCGCACAACCGAAGGTTCCAGGAAAAAAGAACCAGGTTCCACATATAAAATTTACGTGTAATTTAGACTAGTAACAAGTTATTAATATATTTTAGTCGTTTTATAAGTTATAGGTAATGTACTTTTTTAAATATATATTTTTTTTGAGAAAACGTGGGTCTTTTTTTCTATTTTCTATCAGTGCCTTTTTCGAAAAATCTGGAGGTGATGGAGAAAATCTAAGTACATATTCGTAATCAGCGCACCAAAATACTCTAGGATCAGCTATCAAATTCCAGAGAGAAAGTTATGACCCTCATTTTGCAGGCCTGTGTTATTGTAACTTCGAATGATAGTAACACCTCTGTTGTCATTAACAGAATTCGTGTACCTTAGTGATAATAAAAACGTCGTATTCCAGGTATCTCAGGCCAAGAGGGCATGCAGGCGGTGATGGCGTCAGACTTCGCGCTGTCTCGGTTCAAGTACCTCGAGAGACTGCTGCTCGTGCACGGACACTGGTGCTACGATCGTCTCGCCAGAATGATACTGTACTTCTTTCTCAAAAATGCCGTAAGTTGTCCCTGATAATATTCAGCAAAATCTTTATTGATTATATAAACGCGACCACGCAAAATAAGCGCAATAATTGATGTTGACTTGCCGAAACCAGCCCGTGTATACCTAGAACCTAGATCATAAACGCGAGAGATTTTGTTTCGCGTTGCCTCGATTTTGTGGCAAGATAGGCTAGAGGTTAATTACTACAAGCCGGTATGAAGCTCTCTTTGGGGGACCAGGTGATCAACCCTCCCGATATTGGTGGATTTGTCATTATCCAAAACGTGCTTTACACCCTCAACACATTTCGTAATAAGCGCTATCGTTCCAGTGATTAAACACACATTAGTGCCCTCGATAGTGAAACTAGACAAACAAAATGGTTATTAATGAATACTTTGTTTGACAAATTGCTTACAGTGGGTAGTGGCTTGAAAGCGCTGTCAAAGTTTACCGTGCGTACATGTGTAATGGGTAAACAGTTGATTCTGTTTGAACTCTTATGTGTACTACACTATTTGATTCTAATAGCGACTTATTGTTATTTATTTGGTATGTTCGAAATACACAGTCGATAAACTGATGTAAATGCCTTATAGAAGACGAAACTTTTCAAGAAGGTAGTTTTAGCAAGTGGTTTCTGTTCGTCTCAACACGACAACATGATCAGCATCGCCAATATAACATTTCTGGCGTTACGCCTAACCCCCAGATGGATGTCCTAGGGTTTCCGATAGACTTTGGCAACCACGAGCGATCTCGCCTAAGAACTCAGGTGTTATCCCACTTTTTTGGAGGTTCGAAGAGGTAAACATAGTATAATTAAACACAATCTTAACATGCTCGACGTGATATATTTGTATTGTTTTGTTCGCAGACATTTGTGTTCCTAATATTCTGGTACCAGATATACTGCGGGTTCTCAGCGAACGTAATGATCGACCAGATTCATCTCATGACCTATAATCTCATGTTTACTGCACTACCGCCTATCGTCATTGGTAAGTAACGATCCACTCTTGTTAGAAAAATGCTAGGATTTTTAAATTTGTTTTGATGCGTTTTGATGAAAGTGAAATGTTTGTTAATTGCTATTAATTCTTAAACAAAAAGATTTCAATAACCTTGTCCAATCCGTTTCAACTCAAAAATCTAAATATATATAACTCAAAGGTGACTGACTGACATAGTGATCTATCAACGCACAGCCCAAACCCCTGGACGGATCGGGCTGAAATTTGGCATGCAGGTAGATGTTATGACGTAGGCATCCGCTAAGAAAGGATTTTGATAAATTCTACCCCCAAGGGGATAAAATACGGGAAGCGGGCACGGGAACAAATTATACGCGGGCGAAGCTGCGGGCATCAGCTAGTTGGGCATATACTTACTTTACCTTTGCAATTCTGTATACTCTTTCAGTGTTTTTGAAAAACTGTGCTTACCATCGTGTCATTCCCAGGTGCATACGACCGGCTCGCCCCGGCAGCGTTACTGACAGAACGGCCGGGTCTATACAGCGCCAGCCGGCGAGGTCTCACCTACCGCACCTTCTCGTACTGGCTGGCCCTCGCCGAGTCGATATACATCAGCCTCGTGACGTTCTTCATCGCGCTGTTCGCGTACTGGGACACGAGCGTGGACGCGGGCGCCTTCGGGGTGTGTTGTATGACGAGCTGTCTCGTCATCATGTTGTTGTACGTCGCCATTGAGACCAGGAGCTGGGTGAGTTTATTTCTCTTGTCTTTATTAACTAAAAAATCTACTGAAGTTACGGTTTAACTGATAGAATGTGGTCAACGTAGCTAAGGACGTTAGTTATTTGTTCAATGACTTTTTTTTTCTTTATATTAATGTGTAAACAAAAACTTTGTACCTACTCCTTTTAAGGAAAATTGCACAAACAGTTGAACTGAAAATTGGATAGTGTTATTAGGGGTTACGTGGAAGAGAGGAATTTTATGAACTCTTACTTAATCGCTAATTAGAATAATTACGTATTATAAACTCGTAGTTATATTTCTTATTTTTTTGATTGATTTTGATGGTGGTTCCGAAACACTATCTTCTACTGGGACTTTACCGAGTTCGAACTCAGTGTAACTTTTCTGGTCTTGGTCATTGCTGTAGAACCTGGTTGTTATGAGTCACTGTAATGGACGTGCGGGGTGAATCTTTCCACGTAGTTTTATCAAACAATGCCCAATTTTCTGCATTTGATAATACAACAAAGTGACCGATAATATTCAACATAAAAAAATGGAAAACAAAAAGATAATATTATACTCGTAATCTATTGTAGTAGAGGCATTGCGATCTTGTTATTTTAATGACTTACAATCAACAATCATCTTGTTGATTATAATTATTATAAAATTTTAATAGCGAATTTTCCTATTACCTTAATCTAAATCTTATTGCTTTTCTTAACCAGTGATTGAAGTTAACAATAATTTTCAGTTTTCTTCTTTTGTTATGTATTAAGTACCTACCTATATAAAAATGATCTTATCATGTTCAATATAAAAATATTTGCAGCTTTTCCATTTAA
The DNA here is from genome assembly GCA_933228765.1 of Miltochrista miniata. Taxonomy (NCBI): domain Eukaryota; kingdom Metazoa; phylum Arthropoda; class Insecta; order Lepidoptera; family Erebidae; genus Miltochrista; species Miltochrista miniata. The sequence goes on along the minus strand of OW121754.1, from coordinate 30,466,021 downwards.
AATTAGTGAGTGATTATTATAAGACACTGCATGGAGTTGGGGTGTTCATATAGATTGATGATTCTTTCACTGTGTGCATTTTTAGTGGTTTTCGGCACTACAGAGACGCTATGGCCAGAGGCCAGCAATTATAGTGTGGGAAAGGAATTATTTGAGATAAATGTTAAGTTGTTTTTTTGATACTACTAATGGGTCAGGCCCACCTGCTGGATAGTGGCCTCAATAGCCTATAGACATTTGCAACACCAGTTCGTGAGAATCTCTTATTGGTTCGAGACGCTCTTAACTTACTTACTCAATTACATGGTAGTTCAAATAACTGGCATGTAGAATTAGAGAGACTCAAGGTCTCTCTAATTCATACGAATCGATGGGCAAGAGAGTCGAGTAATGCCAAATACCCTCTCATATGAAACAGACTGCGTCCTACCACTTATGACATACGAGACGTGGACACATACTGTGGAGCTAGTTCATGCCTTCAAACTTGCACAGCGAGCTATGGAACGAGCCATGCTTTGAGTATCTCTGAGGGATAAACTCTGGAATGAGGTTATTCGGCGAAGAACCAGAGTGGTCGACATAGCTCATTAAAGTGGCAATGGGCTGGCCACATCTGTAGAAGAACCGACGGCCGATGGAGCAAACGAGTTCTAGAGTGGAGACCGCGACTCGGCAAACGTAGTGTAGGACGTCCACCCGCCAGATGGACCGACGACCTGGTAAAGGTCGCAGACTGGGACTGGATGCGAAAGGCACAGGACCGTATACTGTGGCGTGAACTGGGAGAGGCCTACGTCCAGCAGTGGGCTGCTATAGGCTGAGTTGATTGATTAATGACGAGAGAAACATCGGCTATGTGACCAAAATGACTTAATTATTTTATTGATGAACGAGAAAGTTTTGAAATTATGAAGAAAACCAGAGAAGGAGTTACTCGCATAGAGCAGTGAGAAGAAAGCATCAAACAACCTTTTTTTATCAGGTTCCTATTGCTGACAGGGTACATCGTTATGGAATCTTAGTTTATTAGCGAGTGTTTTGCTGTGTACATTACATGTAAATAAATCTTGACTACATCAACTGACAATGCCACCATGTTTTGGTCCCATGTGCGAACCACTCATCGACCACATGGCCAAAAATAGACAACAGAAAAATAGTATCTATGTTATAATTTCTTTAGTCAATCAAAACGCTCTCATATACCTTCAGTAACTGTTAGGAAAACATAAAATAAATGGAAAAATATGTATCTATTTAGCTGTGTGGTCAACAGAACTAGTCACGTCACTTTTTAAATCAGTATGGACCATTGCTGACTTGTGAATGTGCGACGAAGGTACTGAGAAATAGAACAATAAATTGTCTGTAAAATTGTCATCTTCAGTAATTCATAACTAAGTCTTATTATAATAGTTTCACCCGCCTAGCTCCCGTTTCCGTGGGAATACGGGAATTAAATATAGCCTATGTTACCCGGGGATAGTGTTATAGTATAGTGTAGCTTCCCAACAGTCAAAGAATTTTACCAATCAGTTCAGTAATTTCGGAGCCTATTAGATGCAGACAAACAAATAATCAAATCGTCAAAAATGAATTCGTTGTTCGTATGTACAAGGGCTTGAAGCTGAAGGGCAAACCCCCTATCACGCTATGTATCAACCTGGGCACCGATTCTCGCTTCACACGACATGAATGCGTGGACGGAAATCGGCGGGTGACGCGTCGCCTGTCTCATATTTAGGAACAGCGAACATGAGACGGACGACGTTTCACCCGTAAATTTGCGTCCACGCATTCACGTCGAGTGGTCGAGAATCGGCGCCCTGATATTTCAAACTTGGCGTTTGTTTGTATTTATTGTATTTCTTTATAATAATTATTGCTTTCTCAGTAACTTCGTGCCGCGTTTCTTAATTTGCACTGGACCTATGAGTGTCTGTTTTTATAGATCAACCCACTAGCCGATGTATTTGTATATAAAAGCTTTGCAGGTTCACCCTGCCTGCGCAGGTTTTTTATAAATTCTGAACCACAACACCAGTCTGTCAAGTATAGCTTTTAGTATAAAGTAATAAACTAAAATAGACTTTATTTCAATGGCATAAAGCTTTTGTGGTTTAAGTGCAGGGATGAGAGCAGAGAGTTCCAAATTATAAATAACTGCTTTATGTCTTTGAAATAAAGTCTATTTTTGTTTATACTTTAAATTTTACAGACTTTATGAATAGCACGTGTTTTCTTTAGCGGGTAGGTACCCAAAAAGTGTTGAGACCTTGCACCCTATGCGCCTTGCAGCTACTGTTTTGTCACTGTTTGACATTGGTCACGTTGCAGACGGTGATCCACCTGCTGGCGCTGTCGGGCTCGCTGGCGGCGTTCTTCGTGCTGACGCTGATGTACCAGTCGATCTGCGTGACGTGCTTCAACCTGCCCTCCACGTACCACGTGATGCAGAACTCTATCGGCGACCCCGTCTTTTGGCTGGTCGTCGTACTGGCCGCCGTCGTAGCGTTAGCCCCGAGGTTAGTACCATAAATATACAGGTTGTACGGACACATAAATATAAAAAAAATACATTTTCCTACAAATATAACTTGACAGAGTGTCGCTCGACTATACATATAAATTTGATGGATTAAACCCAAAACCTTCTTATGTCGATTGTGTAAAGTTGTTTTTCGAAGGTGAGGACTGGACACACAATATAAGTGATGTCTTCACTTTTTGTGAGCAGTGGATAAATTATAATAGTGTTGAGAGGCTGACTGTGTGTCTTGAGTATTTTGTATGTCAATTGAAATGTTACAAAATATATTATTAAGTAGATGGTATCTTTTGTTCCCAAATAATGATGACATTGAGAGTAAAAGAAACCATAGACTTGCTGTGGTAATTTTCCAAAATCTACTCAAATTTAAATTCAAAATTCATTTATTTACTTAGGCATTTACAGATGCACTTGTAAACGTCACTTATATAAACCAAAGAGTTACCACCATTTCACTTAGGTACTTATTGAAAATTTTAGTTATCTCAAAGTTACAACATTGTAACTTCACTTTAAATATACATAGAATGAAGTCCACTTGTGTGGGATAATCGCTTTACGCGTATTCACTTTCACCTTCAGACAGGCCCTTTCTCCGTATAACTACTCGATTATGTTTATACCATAAAACTGATGCCTACCACCACCTTTTATAAATTATTTTTGACGATAAGGCGCACGGCTCTTCCCGTGTGGCAGGCATGCTGAGCCCGCTCCCGCATCTCATGAAAACTTATGCCAAAAATAAATTCTAGAGTACAATCTAGCCCTGCGTCAAATTTCAGATGTAAAAACTTGAAAAGTAACAATGATATTCACACATTCACTGTCCTAATCTATGGCATTTACAATATTAATAAGAAGTGAAACTTCTTTTTGCTCAGTGTCATCTGAATTGTAAAACGAGAAAGTATAAGAAAAAGAGACAAGTATGCCTCTATCTGTCTGTTTTTTTCTACGTCAACCTTCGCCACGCAGCCAATCGTGTAAGAGAGTAGCCCTAGGGCTCCCTCTGAAGAGTACTAACACAAAATAGTGATGTACACAAGAAGATACCGCTCACCGGATTTCACGGAAACTCTATGTCAAAGGATTTTCATATTAATGTCGATACTGGTTTGTGCGCGAATGTGCATGCCCGAGGGTAGGTTTTACAAAAAAAGAAATTTAGTTTTGGACGTTATTATTTTATGTTAGTAACGTGTGTTACGTGCGCAGGTTGGCGTACCACGCGGTGCGCAACTCGGTGCGGCCCGGCACGCTGCGGCGCGCGGTGGAGGCGCGGCGCCGCGCGCGCCCCTACGCCGCGCACTACCGCTCCGCGCCGCCGCACGCCACCCTCTACCGGTACGTACACACTGCACACAGCTCACAGCTGGGCCGCGCGCCCCTACGCCGCGCACTACCGCTCCGCGCCGCCGCACGCCACCCTCTACCGGTACGTACACACTGCACACAGCTCACAGCTGGGCCGCGCGCCCCTACGCCGCGCACTACCGCTCCGCGCCGCCGCACGCCACCCTCTACCGGTACGTACACACTGCACACAGCTCACAGCTGGGCCGCGCGCCCCTACGCCGCGCACTACCGCTCCGCGCCGCCGCACGCCACCCTCTACCGGTACGTACACACTGCACACAGCTCACACCTGGGCCGCGCGCCCCTACGCCGCGCACTACCGCTCCGCGCCGCCGCACGCCACCCTCTACCGGTACGTACACACTGCACACAGCTCACAGCTGGGCCGCGCGCCCCTACGCCGCGCACTACCGCTCCGCGCCGCCGCACGCCACCCTCTACCGGTACGTACACACTGCACACAGCTCACACCTGGGCCGCGCGCCCCTACGCCGCGCACTACCGCTCCGCGCCGCCGCACGCCACCCTCTACCGGTACGTACACACTGCACACAGCTCACAGCTGGGCCGCGCGCCCCTACGCCGCGCACTACCGCTCCGCGCCGCCGCACGCCACCCTCTACCGGTACGTACACACTGCACACAGCTCACAGCTGGGCCGCGCGCCCCTACGCCGCGCACTACCGCTCCGCGCCGCCGCACGCCACCCTCTACCGGTACGTACACACTGCACACAGCTCACACCTGGGCCGCGCGCCCCTACGCCGCGCACTACCGCTCCGCGCCGCCGCACGCCACCCTCTACCGGTACGTACACACTGCACACAGCTCACAGCTGGGCCGCGCGCCCCTACGCCGCGCACTACCGCTCCGCGCCGCCGCACGCCACCCTCTACCGGTACGTACACACTGCACACAGCTCACAGCTGGGCCGCGCGCCCCTACGCCGCGCACTACCGCTCCGCGCCGCCGCACGCCACCCTCTACCGGTACGTACACACTGCACACAGCTCACACCTGGGCCGCGCGCCCCTACGCCGCGCACTACCGCTCCGCGCCGCCGCACGCCACCCTCTACCGGTACGTACACACTGCACACAGCTCACACCTGGGCCGCGCGCCCCTACGCCGCGCACTACCGCTCCGCGCCGCCGCACGCCACCCTCTACCGGTACGTACACACTGCACACAGCTCACACCTGGGCCGCGCGCCCCTACGCCGCGCACTACCGCTCCGCGCCGCCGCACGCCACCCTCTACCGGTACGTACACACTGCACACAGCTCACACCTGGGCCGCGCGCCCCTACGCCGCGCACTACCGCTCCGCGCCGCCGCACGCCACCCTCTACCGGTACGTACACACTGCACACAGCTCACAGCTGGGCCGCGCGCCCCTACGCCGCGCACTACCGCTCCGCGCCGCCGCACGCCACCCTCTACCGGTACGTACACACTGCACACAGCTCACACCTGGGCCGCGCGCCCCTACGCCGCGCACTACCGCTCCGCGCCGCCGCACGCCACCCTCTACCGGTACGTACACACTGCACACAGCTCACACCTGGGCCGCGCGCCCCTACGCCGCGCACTACCGCTCCGCGCCGCCGCACGCCACCCTCTACCGGTACGTACACACTGCACACAGCTCACACCTGGGCCGCGCGCCCCTACGCCGCGCACTACCGCTCCGCGCCGCCGCACGCCACCCTCTACCGGTACGTACACACTGCACACAGCTCACACCTGGGCCGCGCGCCCCTACGCCGCGCACTACCGCTCCGCGCCGCCGCACGCCACCCTCTACCGGTACGTACACACTGCACACAGCTCACACCTGGGCCGCGCGCCCCTACGCCGCGCACTACCGCTCCGCGCCGCCGCACGCCACCCTCTACCGGTACGTACACACTGCACACAGCTCACAGCTGGGCCGCGCGCCCCTACGCCGCGCACTACCGCTCCGCGCCGCCGCACGCCACCCTCTACCGGTACGTACACACTGCACACAGCTCACACCTGGGCCGCGCGCCCCTACGCCGCGCACTACCGCTCCGCGCCGCCGCACGCCACCCTCTACCGGTACGTACACACTGCACACAGCTCACACCTGGGCCGCGCGCCCCTACGCCGCGCACTACCGCTCCGCGCCGCCGCACGCCACCCTCTACCGGTACGTACACACTGCACACAGCTCACACCTGGGCCGCGCGCCCCTACGCCGCGCACTACCGCTCCGCGCCGCCGCACGCCACCCTCTACCGGTACGTACACACTGCACACAGCTCACACCTGGGCCGCGCGCCCCTACGCCGCGCACTACCGCTCCGCGCCGCCGCACGCCACCCTCTACCGGTACGTACACACTGCACACAGCTCACAGCTGGGCCGCGCGCCCCTACGCCGCGCACTACCGCTCCGCGCCGCCGCACGCCACCCTCTACCGGTACGTACACACTGCACACAGCTCACAGCTGGGCCGCGCGCCCCTACGCCGCGCACTACCGCTCCGCGCCGCCGCACGCCACCCTCTACCGGTACGTACACACTGCACACAGCTCACAGCTGGGCCGCGCGCCCCTACGCCGCGCACTACCGCTCCGCGCCGCCGCACGCCACCCTCTACCGGTACGTACACACTGCACACAGCTCACAGCTGGGCCGCGCGCCCCTACGCCGCGCACTACCGCTCCGCGCCGCCGCACGCCACCCTCTACCGGTACGTACACACTGCACACAGCTCACACCTGGGCCGCGCGCCCCTACGCCGCGCACTACCGCTCCGCGCCGCCGCACGCCACCCTCTACCGGTACGTACACACTGCACACAGCTCACAGCTGGGCCGCGCGCCCCTACGCCGCGCACTACCGCTCCGCGCCGCCGCACGCCACCCTCTACCGGTACGTACACACTGCACACAGCTCACAGCTGGGCCGCGCGCCCCTACGCCGCGCACTACCGCTCCGCGCCGCCGCACGCCACCCTCTACCGGTACGTACACACTGCACACAGCTCACAGCTGGGCCGCGCGCCCCTACGCCGCGCACTACCGCTCCGCGCCGCCGCACGCCACCCTCTACCGGTACGTACACACTGCACACAGCTCACAGCTGGGCCGCGCGCCCCTACGCCGCGCACTACCGCTCCGCGCCGCCGCACGCCACCCTCTACCGGTACGTACACACTGCACACAGCTCACAGCTGGGCCGCGCGCCCCTACGCCGCGCACTACCGCTCCGCGCCGCCGCACGCCACCCTCTACCGGTACGTACACACTGCACACAGCTCACAGCTGGGCCGCGCGCCCCTACGCCGCGCACTACCGCTCCGCGCCGCCGCACGCCACCCTCTACCGGTATGTACACATTTGGCATATGGCCTCAAAGCTGGATGTGGGCGGCGAGCGGGGCAACGGCAATTGTGGCGAGAGCGCGCCCACGAGTACAAGAGAGTAGCCAACATAGAATAAACGATCACAAACGCTCCGAGCGCGGTTTACTTGCGTGCGAGCGCCGTGCCGCCGCCCTCTCTTGTCCGCTATCGCCGTCGCCCCGCTTGTCGCTGACGTCCAGTTTGAGACCTTAGGGGCTAGGAAATTTTTGACCACCCTTATTTATTTTTACTGTTCTTTTCCAAACAGTATTTTGTAAGCAACATGTTACCTGCACAGTGACATACACAATGTAACCAGTTTTCAAAACTTCTATTTCACGATATTTTGCAAGTTGTATGCAATGCACCCTCCATTATACCAGTACGTTGGACTTCGCACTGGCTATGTTCTTTGGAGATTTGATATGGACCAGTCGTGTAGACGCCGATGGCAGTGAGAATTTCCACACTGGCTGCGTTCGGGCCAGTCAAATGGAACATAGACCGCATTATGTCTGAACAACATTGCGATTTAATAATACCTGCACGCGGACGGCACGCCAGAATGCATATGGGCGGTTAGGGCAACTGTCACGAACAACCAAAATGCCACATTTTACTTCCTCCTCCTCCCGGTGCGACCGGTTGTCCACACCGATAATGTTGTTCATACATTCTGCTTTCTATTCGACCGGGTCGGTGTGTGCAGAACGCAGCAAGTGTGCTTAGGCCTTAAACGAAATGTACAAGTGTCCAAATGTAAAAGTTAAAGCGATGAGCTGCATTAAAGGAAACCACACAATGATAATTAATTAATTATTTTTCACCACCGATGTGTCAGACAGATAGCCTGATAACCAGATAGCCCACCCGATAGATAGTGGTCATCGTAGCCTATGGATATTTGCAATATCAGACGCTCCACCGTCCCACTGTCGACACCGTAAAAACCTTCTAACTGTAAACATGTCAGTATTAGTACTCAAGAGCGTAGCACTTTAGGTCGAAACATATAGAGCAAGTATAATTTCTTAGCCAGTATGAAATGTAGAGTATTTACTTGGGAATTATCTTCAATCATCAATATCAATCAATACATATAATAAAATCGTAACTGGTCGCTGTCTGTAAATGGAAGATAAGTAAGAAAAAATATTATAGGGGGGCTTTATGAACGCAATAAAATCCAAAAGAATGATTTTTTGAATTTTTGTCTGTTTGTCTGTATATCTGTTTGTCGTACGTTTGTGCACGCTAATCTCAGTAACCGCTTAACCGATTGCAATGCGGTTTTCTTTATTGTGTTGAGGTTTGCTCCACTTAGCATTTAGTGTTTATTTCATGTCAATCGGTTTATAAGTAAAAAAGTTATATCACTTTAAAGAATCATACATAGACATATGAATCTAAAAATGGGTAAATCTAAACTGGCGTTTTGGCTTAATCATAAAAGCTCTTAATCTCTTTTATGATTAAGCTAACAGGGCAGTTTCACATGCTGCTTAATGAGTCTGATGAAGAAATACCTCTCCTTTCATACACCTTATCTGACGTAAACGAAGTTGCGGGGTCGGCTAGTGTAATAATATGAGTGTTTGTGTCCGCAGATCGACGGACGAGGACGGGCTGCACAAGGCGCCTGCGCCGGCGGGCGTGGCGGACGTGGCGGCCGTCACGTGACGACTCGCGCCCGCGCCCGCGCCCGCGCCCCCGCCCCGCTCTCCTGTAGGCTGTGATCTGTCTCACCTCTTGTACATACCCCCCACCCCCCGCCCCCGCCCTACCCACTCCACACTAGCGTGCTGTGGCTGGGTACACCTACGTCTCACTGCGCCGCATCGCACTTTCTCATACTTCTGTCTTTTTTTAAACTTGGACCCGTAATTGGAGAAGAGTGAGAAAGAGACCGGAAACGCGACTACATCACCAAATCTCTCTATGGTAGATAATGGTCTCAAGTAACAGAAAATGATAGAAATGTTAGAGAGAGCGATGCGGCGCAGTCGTAGCTCGACCCGCCGCCTGAGCGCCGAGGGACCAACGCCGACGCCTCGAGCGTCATTTTCTTGTATTACGAGTATTGTTGAAAGCTTTTGTAACTTATCGTTTCACTGTAAATATTGTATCGCGAGAGTTCAGAACGAAAACTTAACGTACCATATCATCGAGCTCGCTTCCGATGTTGATAGTTACCATGTTATTACTTATAGTATAAATTTATCAGTTTAGGTTTAGTTAGGAGCCGCCGCGCCGCGCCGACCGCGCACAGTGCGAGTCTGCTTATGTCGTTGATGTTATTGTGTACTTATACTTATAGCTCGTTAACTTCAATCAGTATTGGGCTGTCGATACTTGACCGTGGATTTACAACTGGTGGGGCACGAAGTTGTGCCTGTTCAATGTGATTCCACACATCTCACTCAAATATCCTGATTCAAATTTTTTGACATACCCGGTATGCACAAAACTACGGCTACAAACTAAGCTTTTGCCGAACATTCCTGTTTAAAATCATCGAGGAAGTCAAGTAAAGATCCACGGTGTTTAAATAAGTATTCTCATCATGATAGTTTTTAATATTTATATTGAGATTATTCAAGATCTTTGATCGCCATATTATTGTGCAATAAATAAACTCCCAGAAACTCGACAATGGGTTGGCACTAAATCCAAGACCATATTGAAATCAAGTCGTGTATGGTACCATAAACTTCTACCCTTAAAGCCGATAATAGCGGGAGCGACAGTGGCGCCATGATTTAATATACATTGGATTTGCATCTCAGAACGAATGCTTGACAAACAGTGGTCACTTGTGTACTATCTCATTCAGACCACTTTTGTCCATGACGGTTCCATAGTAAATAGAATGTATATTGCATAATCGTGATAGCCCCTCGGGACTGTCACGATTGGTACGATTGCCAGGGGAACCCAACCTTACTGTGTACCGTCATTATATTAACCTAGCCTTTAATAAGACCAATAAAACAACTTGCAAATATTGTGTTCTGTAGGAAAATTGTTGTGTATCTAAATATAAGCATTCTTCTAAATACTTGCTTAGTTTTAAGAGGATTTTTTTTTCATTTATGCCGTTGAAACAATAAGCTTGTGGTTCAAATACCACATTGTTAAAGTTATAGAAAGCGTTTGGACTGCAATAGAAAACACAAGACTACAGATCTGAATGAGAGAAGGGACGCTCCATAAGTTGAATATTTAATAAAACGCCCTCACAGATTACGAATTTACAAGCACCTGTACATTTACTGCTAAAATATAATGCTATTCATAAGCAATGCTAATTATAAGCAAGTATAATGTGATTTTAAAGTATCCTCTTTGAACTGAATCAGGTATTTGGAAACATGCTCTTTAAATGTAATAACACGTGTTTCAATTGTAGGAGTTAATAGTTTGGCCGTTGTCAAAAGTATTCATTACTGTTTTAAATGTTAGACTTTTGGACGTTAGAATGTGTCTGTGTTTGATCTGTTCAATACGTAGGTACCTGACCACTGGTTCTGTATGAGTGCATTTATTAGTCAACAAGCTTCTCACTCACAGTTTTGCTTGCGTAAACTTTATACGATTTTATCAGGCTGAAATATGATTAATCAATTAAAATATAGCCTATATTTATCACCTTTGGATAATGTATTTCCAAAGGTGAAAGAATGATTAAAATTGATTAAATACTATCCAATTCAAGAAATCGATTTTTTACCGATTCATGCGGAATCATGGCGGATTAGTACCATGTCGTCACTTGATAAAATTGTTCTCTTGTAGGTGATATCTAGCGTGTGATAATGAATAGACTTCCTTCTCAATGAAAGTTTATAATAATATTTATTCATAAACGTTTGCTGCCTTGCCCGAGACTGTACCCCAGTATTGGGATCACACTATTGTGGCACGAGCGAGACACACTCGATATACACTGCCTATTTGTTTGACTTACGAAGACTAATGAAAGAGCTGAGTGAATTGGAACTTTCGACTGTTTGGAATACAGTGCCTTGGATACTGGACTAAACTTGCCAATATTGATATATGTATTCCCGAACAATGAATACGTTTTGCACACTATAGTATCATACCAAATTCCATATTTATTATGCTATTACCTTAGCATTAGGCTTAGTAATATTTTATATATAGTTCATCGTAATAGTTCATCGAAAAAGTAATGCGACTGGGAATAAATAAGAAAAATCAAGGGACCAGAATAGTAATGCTAGGTTGGGTTCTCTCTACTGACTTCCATTCTGTATGCGTAAGTAAGATTTATCCGCTATGAGCCCTCGTTGTGGTCAAGATATTCTTAGCCATCTTATAACCTTGTCTGCTGACAATTTGCCCTTTGTCACTTAAGACCCTATTGCGGCTAAGTTACCCTGAGCGATATATGTATATGACCCTACGAAGTTACTTTTGGCCATCTATTACCCTGCTCTGACTAAATTACTTATGACATTCATGAGTCTGCTATGTGCAAATTGTGCAAGTTAACTTACCCTTACACGTCTATTATGTCTTTACCTGTGTCTCTCACTATGACGAAGACACATCTCACGGTCACCATAATTGTAATGTCAGGATCAGTATTATACTTTACTTGACGGGCAGCGAGTTAAACCCCCGTGTAACCAGGAATTCACTGTATGTTATTATAAGTATTATTAAAATCTAGGTTTTCTGACAAAGCCCATCACTGCGCAAGAAGACCTCTCATCAGCTACTTGTTTACAATAATAGTAGATAACTAATACATTCCTTTGCGTTTCTAGTACAAATTAACATTTAGAACTCTCTTATGTGTAACTCAATGCCTATTAATAATGTCATTTACGGTGAGATGCAGTGTTTTTTTTTAATTTATTGACTAATTAATGCTCACGACTTCACCAGCGTGTTTTCCCGCGCTCATTTCTCCCAGGAACTATCCAAGATAAACGTAGTCTATGTGTTAATTTGGAGCACGTGAACAAAATGGGATTGGAACGTGCTTGAGTTACAGACATCTTCACAAACTTCTACATTTATAATATTAGTATAACTATTATTACCATACCTAGCGTAAATTATCGGAAGTCGTCGGACAAATAAATTGTCAATTAGTCGTCCAACTCGCTGATTATAAAGTGCCTCAAGTGTGTACCGAGCGTGTCTAACTTGTTGCTATTTTCGTGAATAAAGGATTCCTAGAAGATTTAACTATTTTACTATCGTTTCTAGTTTTGTACATAGAAACAAAATATATATATTTCTATATGAATGATACGATTGTTACTTGTACAGTAGGATATTTTTATATGAAACAAATCTTTGTGTAAATAACTTGTATGTTCTAAGACTGTTGTTTATTTTAGAGCTTTTAATTTGTTCAGTTAAAAACTACGTAATAGGGTATTTGTGATGAACATGTATTTTCCAGTCATTTTGTTATCATGCCAATCATGTTTAATTAAGGTATTTCAAGTACTTTCTTGCCATGTATAAAAACCTGTTCGCCAATACCTTGTATCTTATTATAATGTATACGATGAGAGCTGATAACTTATTTCCCTTTCTCTTGACCAGAAATAGCGCGTTTTAATTTCTCTATACTTAGGTACTTGTTGGAAATTTGCAATTAATTATTCGACGCGAAAAAAATTATGTAAGTACTTACTCTTAAATCATTTGTTGTCTATTGGCGACATTAATTAGTTTTAAAATGTAAACTAGTCTTTCCAACGAAACGTACCATTTTGCTAACATTATATTTATGGTAAATCAAAATTTGATGTTTATTTGAGGTAATCAAGATATGTGTGCGAATTATTGACTCCATCGCTTCTTCCACTATAATTTAATAACGGTAGGTAATCCATACTTATACTAAAATCATGCATTTATGTTTTGTGATATTTGTCAAAACAAAAAATCTCTTATAGTTGCTATATAAATGTAAGCACGGCAATGACTAGAAAATACATCATATAGATGTGTTGTTTTATAATAATAACAAATTATTTAATTTCATTATACATTTTGTTTTATTCACCTCCCGTTTAATCGGCATTCAATCTATCCCCGTTCGATATTACTGGTAAGGTCAAGCTGTCTCATATGTCGAATGAAAGGTTCTAAGACATAGAATGCTATACATTAAGGTGCACGGAGGCACTGGGTGCCACAAGTGTGCCATGCCACGTTCGTGCGTTTCTTACCACTAACCATTGGTCTTTGGTCTGCACTGATGGAAACGGATTCAACTATAATGTACTAAGTACTAACTATTGTAAGCTATGTATGTGTGCAAAAAGGATGGATACGTGCTCGTGCTATGGATGCGTGTTAGGGTGCCTTTTCAACAGAGATGTGCTTTGCGGATGCGTTTGATATCCACCAATCACATTCGTCAATCGCCAACTATATAACGTTGACTGTTTATATTGTCAAATTGAGCAACTGACGAATGTGATTGGTGGATTTTAAATGTACATACATGCTCATCTTTGGTGGAAAGGCACCCTTATGAATGAGCGCTGTGAATGTTGACTATAAATAGTAACTATCGCTACGCTACATCGCATAGCCCGAGCTGCGCATCTCTCCCGCGCTGCTAATTTGCGGCTGTGCATCCCGCATATGTCACTGATCTGTATTGTACAGATCAGTGGCCTATAGAATTCTGTCTTTCCACTCCGACCAACTAAACCGACCAACCTGTTGAAGTTAAATAAATATTCTTACTTATAAATGTTTCAAAAACGGGGGAAAATTATTCTTTTTGAGAGCTTCTGTTGCGTGCGCTGGTTAAATGGTTAAAGTTATGTAAAGATGAAGTACTACAAAATTGTTTCTCTTAAAAATTCTGCGACAGTAGGTACATAAGTGTCTATCTTTTAGGGTTGGTTCACAATGACCATTTTAATGGTAATCAATTTTCTTATACAATAATGCGATGGGAAACCTCTCTCCTAAACGAAATAATTCTTAAATATAATGCGACGGGAATACACGCTTCGAGAAACCTTTCTCTCTCACGTAGTAATGAATATTAACGACGCTACGGGAGTAAACGCAACAACGCGACGGGAGTAAAAGCTACGGGAACGGGTGCTACTCCTCTCTCTTATGTTAAGCAAGCGAAGTTGCGCGGGTTAGCTAGTTCTGTAAATATTTAGTTTATCCAAATCTTGAAATAAATGTTAGTACCTTTTTTACTTAAAGGTTTTTGAACTTAAAGTTCTATACAACCAAGCCAGCAAAAAAACTTGGTGATGTCAAAAGTGTCAAAGTGGCAGTTCAGTCAGAGTCACTTTTCGTGTTTCTGTCACCCACCTGTCACTGCCAGTGCCAGCTGCCAGCCAGCTGTTTTTGTCCTTGATCTTGTCTCATAATTTTTTGATTTTGATCGAAATTTCATTCAAGTTCAGAATATTTCCGACAACAGATGATACAATATAATAATATTTGCTTCCGAAACAATAATTATTCTAATTCTGTAAGTAATATTAGTTGCTGCATTCACAATAAGCAGGTACTATTAAATTAATGTCAATATGTCATCACTATCGCAGAAATAATAATATGAAAAACAATATATTCATTGCCTAATTATTGTACTTCAAAATTATTTATAGTAATATCTATATATTTATTGTACTGTAATATTAATATAAGACCTTCAAATTAAGTATTAAGTCCTCTCGACGTGATAGGACACTGATTTAGGAGATGCCTACGTCCTAGCATAGCAGTGAACTGCCATATGCTCTCAGATAATCTATACAAATAACCGCTTTCTACTACATGCAAATGAATGTATATATTATATACATACATAATATTATATACATAATGTATATACATACCAAAATGTATATTTTTTAAATTTTTGTCTGTCTGTTCCGGTTAATCTCTGGAATGGCTGGACCGATTTGGACGGGACTTTCACTGGCAGATAGCTTATATAATAAGGAGTAACTTAGGCTACTTTTATTTTACAAAAATTATTTTAAATTAGAAAAAAATGCCAAAAACTAAATAAACGAAATTTTTTTATTACATTTCACGCGGACGAAGTCGCGGGCACAGCTAGTTAAATATATTATCTGAGAGCAAGTTATCTAACCGTTCTTCACAAGTATTTTATTAAATCAAGTGCCAATTTCAGGGGTCCCACTGTACCTTCTCTACGAATATGAAATTACTGTCGAGTTTAAAAGAATTGCCTGCATTGCAAAGAGATAATGTTCACATTAAAAATGAAGAAGAACTATTGCAAAAAATCAATAAAATGATAGAGGGTGGCCATAATAAGTTGCAAATTGTAACAGATTTTGACCATACTCTAACCAGACATAAAATGGACAATGGTAAAATTGTTTTAACTAGTTTTGGTAAGTACATTTTCAATTTGAAATTCATTATTGTTTCCAAATGTTGAGATCTTTTTTATTTATTTAATTAAGAAAACAATATTATAGATTTTTTCATTCCCAATTTCAATGGTTATATTAAATAGTTATTTCAACTGACTAGGTATGTTCCGTGAATGCCCTTCAATACCACAGCACTATAAGGATGAAGATAATAAACTCTCGGACAAATATAAGCCAATTGAAGCAGATGCCTACATGTCTATGGAGGAGAAAGTTCAACATATGGTGGACTGGTATACAGCCGCTCGCATGTTACTTAAGTGAGTGATTAAAGAAATTCAATGTTCATTTTATTCAAACAATTCCAAAGAAAGCAATTTTTAGCCCAGAGCCATTCAGCTGTTAAGAGTAACAAACATCTATTTATTTGTCACAAATTTTCGCCTTTAATAATGAAGGCGAAAAGTTGACTTACATTAATAAGTAAGATGTGAAAGTTTGATATAGAAAACACCCAAACTCCGAAGCAAAAATTTGTAGATCACACAAATATTTGGACCAACCTGGGATTAAAACCCAGGTCCTATAGGGGGGCAGGTGGTTACACTACCTGCGCCGCCTAGGCAGTCCAAGCTGCTGCTGAGCTGGACAGATCTAGCTGAAATTTGGTACAGGGATAGATTATAATCTGGAATAACACACAGGTTCCTGGTAATATGTTCGGGCAGGCGGTAACGGGAACCGTATTCCCTACAGACATAACCGCAAACCTCATCTAGGTATAGTATTAGTAAGATAGCTATCCTCAACTCAAGTAATGGACAATTGAGGATGTTTCTACATTCACACTAATATTATAAAGCAGAAGAGTTCGTTTGTTTAAACGCAAGGATCTCGGGAACTACTGAATAGACTTAAAAAAATCTTTTACAGTTTAACAGTCCATTTATTAAGAATGGCTATATGCTAACATTAAGCTAAGCTAAGGAGAATAGGAGCGGAGCAGCAATGAAGTAAGTTTCGCAAACGGGGAAAATTTATTCCTTCTGAGAGCTTCCGTGGCGTATGCTGCGTAAATGGTTAAAGTTATGTAAAAAATGTGTATCACAAAATGGTTCCCCTTAAAAAGAAAAAAATGTCCGCGATAACTTATGTATGACTATCTTTTAAGGTATGCTCACAATATTATAAAGCTGAATAGTTTGTTTGCGCTAAGATCTCAGAAACTACTGGTTGCATTTAAAAAATATTTTACAGTTTCATAGTCGACACGGGCATTACTTTTCCCCGGGTCCGAGGCGGCAGTCAGAATTGGTGGAGTGGGGTTCTTGACCCGGCCGACATTGCTGGTAGAAACGGCCGGCACGAGGGCAGGCAGGCGGGGGACGCTGGCAACGCATTTCGCCGACTTTGCATTAGACGGCGACGACATCAAAACTGTTGACGCGAAGCTCAAGTTACTTTCGGGCTCACGACGTGCTTTGACGGTCATTGTCCTCACTTGCGGTGACCTAGATATCTCCATAGAACTACGCATTTCAGTTAATTCTGAGCGCTATTCCTCGACGACATTTTCAGTTGTCGCCAATCTTTCCTGGACTTTTTGCAAGGCATTTTTGCAATGATATTTAAGTAAAGATATGCTACCTTCATACAAAACAGCATTCAGTTATTGTTGAGTTATAATTTCACGAGCTTACCTATCGGTACCTAATAGATTTCCTCTATGAATGCGATAGAGAATACAAAACATTTAAAACAGAGAGGAATGGCTATCTGTGTCGTTTTGCACACAGCAGCCGACCACAACACGACTTGTTTCGCTCGCAGCTATTAGCAGACTCAATGGAATTATAACAATTGTGTGACTTTGTCCGCAACAGTTTTTGAGCGGTAATGCGATATCTACCTCTTTTTTACTATAACATCATTGCATTTTTGCAACGCATTTCAGTTAATTCTGAGCGCTATTCCTCGACAACATTTTCAGTTGTCGCCAATCTTTCCTGGACTTTTTGCAAGGCTTACAAACGGCTTATAACGATATCCTTCAATAGCCGCGATATAGTTTTTTAAGAGCTTCCGTTGCGTACGCCTAAATGGTTAAAATTATGTAAAAATTGTGTACTTACCTACTACGAGTATTACAAAATTGTACCGCTTAAAAAGTTCAAAAAAATTGTAGATTGCAGCTTTGAAGGTTCGCTTACAATCAATCACCTTCTTATTTAGTTTTAAAATATTACCGATGCGATGGGAGTAAACGTGACGAGAGTAAATACGACGGAAAACGTGATACCTATTAAAATATTAATACCACTCCTCTCTCTTTCTATCTCTCCCTCTTATGTGACGCAAACGAAGCTGCGACCAAGGAACTTAGGCGCGTCGCTCACTGGTAAGTCGAGGCGCGGTAGCGGCGGCGTCGCGGCGCGTGAACGTTAAGTAGAGTCGAGGCGCGGGCGGCTATGCTTCCTTTACACATTCCAATTTATTCACCATGTCGTCGTCAGAAGATGAAGACGCACTTGCACACAGTGTTTATGTGCTTCGGAAGGCACGTTAAGCCGTTGGTCCCGGTTGCCAGTAAAATGACAGTCGTTAAGCCAAGTTAAAGGCCTTTTTAGGCGGCTTGAAAAATTTCAACAGCAGGCAGTCACAACCTGCGCCTGTCCTTCTCAACACGGCAATACGGCTCACCACCTATTACGTGGGACCAATTCTGAAAACGTGAAATGTGGGCATATAATAATATGCCTCTGCCTTCCCCTTTGGGAATAAAAAATACACGGATTCATTCGTACAATTTCAATAAAGTTTACGTTAGTTTCAAAATCGTCACGCATATTTGAAGAGTGTAAACACGTCTACGCACGAAACAAAATGACAAAATGGTGACGGAGTCGCGGCGCGGTCGAGCGCATCAGCCCCACCCCGCCCCACTCCGCATCCGCCTCGACTCCACATCGCCCGTGACGCGACTCTAGTGTGTGAGCGCACTGCCATGTATTGCTGAAGGAAACGTGGAAGCGGCGCGCCGCTTATGCGCCCGTGCTTCGACGCCGCCTCGACTTCAGCTCGTGTGGGCGACCCGCCTTATACTTCTAACTGGAATGCTTACGAAATCACAAAAACAAATTAAAATTGAACTTTATTTTCAACGTCATTCGGTTTATATTGCATTACTTCATGTCAGAGGTAAAAAACGTTCCCGAGCAGGACAATGACTTAAGGGTATTCTATCTCTTTCTTGCAACGCAGTGTGTTGTAAGTGGTAATAAAAAGAAACAGACGGTAGTTTTTATGACCAGTAGTAGACCAGATCAGAGGTAACAGTTTTCATACGTGCTGGTCAATACGCGTTAATGTTTATTATAATAATTAATGTTTTAACTTCAAAATTCTATTATTTCAATATTTCATACATTATTGGTGTTACTTAAAATAAATTTATTTGAAAAATAATAACTATTGGTAGTAACTCATAAATTACGCATGGCAACTCTAAAGATTCATTGTGGTGCTAACACGGTACGTTCTAAATCGGACTTACTTTTAATAAAATAAATATTTGTGGATGTAGCCCAAATTAAGCTAAAACAAGCTTGTGCTATGGAATCTAGACGACTGATATACATACTTATATAATTCTAAATACATACATATTATACATAGAAAACACCCTAACTCCGAAACAAACATTTGTGGATCACACAAACATTTGTACCTACCCAGGAATCGAACCCAGGACCTCCAGCGCTAATGAACAAGTATTAAATTACTAGGAAATTGGATTGATGTGAGATTTTTGTGTAGGTAGAATGAAATTTCTCTTTCCCAATATTCTTACCGAAAGCAAAAAGGGGTTAGATATATCGGTAAAAATATATACATATACCTATTTGATTGTATGGTACGATAGTTGGTTTTACGTAGTTTCCATCCCCTCTTTCCTTTGTGTATGAAAAGCATAGGCCGACATCCTACAACCCTGGCTGCGTAATATTTGATACGTAAGAATCTAAACAAAAATATAAGTTTGGTTTCCGACTTTTTGATAATGATAAATAAGACGTTCGGCCCCTCTCCCCTAAACCGTCATACGTAATTATACGTGCGGCACGCTATAATTTTTGACATATCTACTAAGTTACGATATTGACCGAGTAAAACGGTCTAGTCATTAGTAGTTGAGTTGATAAAATAGTAGATATTAGGTGGTACTAAAAGGCCTTGTAAAAAAAGAGAGAGCAAGCAAGCTCTGCCAAATTCTCTTCGTACCTACTTAACGGCCATCATACCGAGCCGGTAGTGTAAGAATGGCTCCACATAGGTAATAACTGATCTAGTACCTTATTCATTAATTTTAAAAATTTCACGTCAATTATTATAAGTCATTCAATTCGTCAAATTATTAAATTGTCTTCTGCAAGACCTAATTAAAACATACATAACTGTAAGTTCCATAGATATCATTTATTTTATTATTGTGTACCTATGTTTTTCAACTTAATAAGAAAATATTGTCTCACTAGCTGAAGTGTCTGCATGGACATATTAGTAGAAAGAGATAGCATCCCCTTTTATAGCTTTCCTTTTCCGGAACGCTTTTGATGTGCACGTGAGCATTCCAGTTAGAAGTATAAGTTCCTTGACTGCGACTGAATATAAGAGACGCGACGGGAATAAATGCGACTGGAAATATTATAATTATAGGTATTACTTAAAATATTAAAACCATACCTCTCTCTTTTTCACTTTCATGTGACGCAAACGAAGTTGCGCGGGTCAGCTAGTTATACATGATGTAATAATAAAGGCTGTGTTTTTGTTCAAAATCAATGGGTTCGATTCCTAGCTAGCATTATTGGTTTTTCAAAAATCTAATGATGCGGTTTTAGTTTCATCAAAATCGGGCTCGTGACTCCTTTGATCATTTTTCGCTATTGCTTATAGTTTCGTATTTGGCCATCCAATCCCTTTTGAGCAATTCACCTGTACCTATATAGTTTGGTGACAAGAAATATAGTCCCCTTTTTGAGTTCCCACGCGTAGTTCCTAAGATCGACGCATTCAATCCAACAAACTCTTCAGCTTTATACTGTAGTATAGATACTCTCTAAGCTCCGTAATATAAGCATTACATCTTGTGTGTTGCAGAGGCCTTAAATTTCCTAGACATGAATTGATGGATGCTGCTCAAAAAATGGTGGAATGTTATAGGTATGTGTGTATTAGAGTCTTTGGCTGATCTCTGCTGCAGAGTGCATATCGCTTACAGACGTTCACACACATTTTGTTTTTAGGAAAGGCGTAGTGGAAATGATAAAATGGAGTGAGGCACACCAAGTTCCTGTGCTAGTGTTCTCAGCAGGCCTGGGTGAATCTGTTACAGCTGCTTTGACCGCTGCCAATTTTCTACTCCCTCATGTTAAAGTATGGAGTATTCATTCTATTGCATTACATACTATTATTTATTAACGCCAAAAGATAGAACTGTGAGCTTAGGTTGCCCTATTCCCGGCGGTAGGCAAAAGGAACCTTTTTTTTTTTTTTTTTTACCAGGAGAGCTCCGCTTACGGACTACCCATGCTGGCGAGGGCTCGTGTGAGGGTCGCCCAGCACCTGATCACGATAGCACTGGGAATACTCACTAAAACTCCTTGACACCGATCTGCCCCTGTGGGGGTGTTCTGGGATCTGACTAATTCACCAGAACACCGTCAGGGTAGCTGAGCTACTGCGCCGATGGAGGATTACCCCGGTAGGTGCCAAGTAATCCTCAGACGAGGTGGCCTGTGCAATGCACACGTGAGTGCCACTCGACGTGTGCAGGCCAACCCCGGGGTTAGAGACGGTTCGCGGCCAAAGCCGCGCGCCTTCTCCCACCCCTCCGCCTACGCCGGATGGGAGCGGCAAGAGCATCCTCTTTCCGCACCGTCTCCGCAGCCTCCTTCGCCGACATGACCGTGTCGGCGAAGTTGGCAACCGCCTCCCAGGCGTCCGAGCTCCCGACCATAGCAGATACTATGACCGGCAGCGCGAGGCCCCGTCCGGCGAGCGCAGCGCTGAGCTCGCTGCGCTCGCTACTCCAGGCCGGGCACACAGCCACTGTGTGCCCGGTCGTGTCGTCGGGAGCGCCGCAGTGGTGACACATTGGCGTCTCCTCCCGTCGGGCGACCCGGTACAGGTAATGACCGAAACACCCGTGTCCGGTCAGTACCTGCACCAGGTGGTATGTGAGGCTACCCCACTTTCGGTTCACCCACTCCTCCAACACCGGGCGGATGGCCTCGATCGTCCTGTGACCGGCAACCGGGTGAGAGAGTGCCTCGCTCCACCGGCGCAAAGCTTCCGTCCGCGCCTGCGAGCGAACCTCTTCGATCTCATCGAGATCAGGCCGCTCACCCCGAGTTCTGGTGTCGACCCGATGCCGATACACCTGCGCAAGCACAAGTGCTTCGACATCCCACGGTAGCGTGCCTGCTAAAACACAGGCAGCTCCGTGGCTGACCGTGCGATAAGCACGCACGGCCCGGGTCGCCATCATCCTCTGCGGTTGACGCAAGAGAGCCCGCGTCCGTCGGGCGAGACACTCCGCCCACACCGGAGCTCCATACAGGGCCATCGACCGTATCACTCCATGGTACAGCCGACGGCAGGGGGCGCCGGGACCCCCTATGTAGGGGAGTAGGCGTCCGAGTGCAGCTGCTGAGTTACGCAACCTGGGAGCGAGAAGCTTCAAGTGCTCCTCGAAGGTCCATCGAGGGTCCAACGTAAGGCCGAGGTACTTCATATGCACCTCGACCGGTACGCTGATACCCTCGATCCGGACAAAAAGACCATTTGGGGCTCTTCGACCTTGGGCATGGAACGTCATAGCCTTCGTTTTTGTGAGGGCTACCTCCAGCCCCAGAAGACCAATGCGCCGAACAACCAGGGACGTACCTACAGACGCCAGACGAACTGCATCCTCCTACTCCTTCGCGGCTGCTGCTGCCAAGGTATCATCCGTAAAGCACATGACATCCATCCTTGGCAACAGCACGCCGCGCAGGACCCAGTTGTACCCCAAGTTCCAGAGCAACGGACCCAGCACAGAACCTTGGGACACACCTGATGCTACTCTCCAAGATTGGATGCAGCCGTCCTCGTCCTCATAAGCAACGCTTCGATCTTCTAAATAATCTTTAATAATGGCGCATAGGTAGGAAGGCACTCCGTGAAAGCGTAGTGCCTCCATTATACATTCGTGGGGGATGGTGTTGAACGCGTTGGCAATATCCAACGATACTGCCACCACCATCTCCCCACGCGCATTGGCCTTCTCGGTCCAGATATTAAGACGACTAACTGCGTCCATGGTCGACCGTCCAGTTCGGAAACCGTACTGACAGTCGGCCAAATCTGGTCCTACTCTCTCGAGATGCTCGATGATGCGAGAGGCAAGGATCTTCTCAAAGACCTTCGCCGCCTCATCGAGCAAGATTATCGGCCGATACCCATCCGGTGAATCCGCTGGACGGTTTTCCTTGCGGAGCAAACAGAGCCGCCCTACCTTCCATCTAGCGGGGAAGCGAGCCTTTTCCAGGCATAAATCTAATACCGCACGGAAACGGTCCTCCAGAGGGCCTAGAGCGATGACCATCGCCCTGGCTGGGACCCCATCTGGGCCGGGGGCTTTATTATTCCGTCGGAGCCGTTCCCGTACGGCACCAAACTCGACGTCGGAAACCGGTGGCACTACACTCAATTCTTCCGAGGCGGCAGCAGGTGGTAACATGCGTGGGGGCGTGAAGGGTCCCTTATTCGGGAAGAGCTTCTGCAGGACCCTCTGCAGAAGCGCGGGCTCCATACAAGACGTAGATGGGGCTCTCTCTGAGAACTTCCGCCTCATCGTCCTGTATGGCCTTCCCCACGGATCGGCGTCGAGAACTTCTACGAATCGTGCCCACGAATCAGATTTGGCCCTAAAAATCGCCTCCCTGAGGGCACTGTGAGCCACTTTATATGTCTGGTGGAGAGCTTCCTCTTCACCAGGCAATTGGCGGGCTCGTCTACGGCAGCGCTGGTACGCGCGTCTGGCTCTTGTACTGGTGGCTCGCAGGTCGGAAAGCTCCGGCGTCCACCAGTACACCTGCGCACGTCTACAAGGGCCAACACGTTGCTTCGGCATGGCGGAGTCACACACCACCCGCAGGTCGTCGGCGAATAGCTCCGCCATGCCGTCGGGATCGTCTGTAATTGTGTCGGGCACCTCGGCCCACGCTCGCACCAGTGCCGCCTCCTCTGCAACGTCGCCCCGCAGTTGGGCGATTGCCCATTTAGGGAATGGAGATGTGCCCACCGATGGCAGCCGAAGAGGGAGACTTCTTGTGGAGATATCATATCGGATGTAATTGTGATCCGAAAGGTTCTCAGGGTCTTCGACTACCCTCCAACCCCTAATATTGGCTGCCAACTGTAGGGTGACAAAGGTCACGTCTATCACAGACGTGCCCTGCCACCGCACGCACGTCGGGGTACTACCGAGGTTGAGGATCTGGAGCCCCAGGGAATGAACCAAGGATTCCAGTTCCACACCCCTCGTTTCCGTGATCCGAGACCCCCACGCCGACGACTTGGCGTTTACGTCCCCCGCCAACAGCACCGGGCCGGGAGCTGCCCGCCTGCCCACGGCTTCCACAGTAGTCAGGTAGCGCTCATATTGCTGTAGCGTACTGTTGGGGGAGAAGTACATGGATACCACCATGACGCCCCCCCATCTTGCAGCAACATATCCTACCCCTCGTTCTGCAATGACAAGAGGTGGGGCGTCATGCCGGCCACTATAATCGCCGCGAGGCCATCCGATGACACGGCACACCCGGCAGGTAAGGAGGCTTTGTGGGCCTCGGAAATAACGAGTAAATCGATGTCACCCTCGGCCGCCGCCTGGAACAGGAGGTTCTGGGCGGGGAGCGAGCGGCGAACATTGGCCTGCAGTACACGTCCTATGGATCTAACTGGCATTGTTAGTGTCCATAGGTGTGACTGCAGGCTCGGCCGACGCGGCCGTAGTGCGAAGGGAGGAACCTACCAAAGGAGGTCGGCGACCCTTGACCGGGGGAGGGTTGCATCTCATCCCGGCCATACGGTGCCCAGAGGGTAGCCCACGGTCGGTACAAACACTGCAACGCGGTGAGGCTGTGCAGGAAGACAGTGTGTGCCCCTCCTGACCGCTAGCACAGTCCGCTGCGATCCTTTTTAGAGGGACAGAGCGTCTTTGGATGACCAGTGCCCATGCAGCGATGGCACCTCATTGGGCGTTGCTCCATCACTGTGATGGTGGCATTGGTCCATCCAATAGCTAGGCGCTTGACCGACGCCAACTCGGCGACTATTCCTACTGGGCAGGATACTATGGCCGAGCCTACACCGGTAAAGCCTGGCGAAATGGCTCCAACCTTAAGTTGGTCGGGAGAGCATCCTGTCTTATCAGAGAGTGCCGACACTATGCCCTCCGCCGATGTAGCGTCGTCCAAGCCTGACACCCGCACCTGGGCCGTTTTGG
Organism: Miltochrista miniata; assembly: GCA_933228765.1. Classification (NCBI taxonomy): domain Eukaryota; kingdom Metazoa; phylum Arthropoda; class Insecta; order Lepidoptera; family Erebidae; genus Miltochrista; species Miltochrista miniata. Next base: position 30,440,802 of record OW121754.1, on the reverse strand, counting down.
TAGGCCTGGTCACCTTGGCCTCATTGCCCAGCGCCTCTCCGATTCTGGCCGCGAGGGTGTCGGCCTGTGCCACCGTGGTCTCCTTGGGAAGCTCAATGATCCGAGCACCCGTTACCCCGGTGCGGAATTTAGCCGGACCTATGCCTATGGCGCCCAAACTAACTGACACCTTGGCTTTAGCAATGGCGTCCCTATAGGTGACACCATCCGCCACAGCCTCAGACTTCAGGGTTATAACTACGGCCATGTTCTTAGGCGCCTTAGGAATCTTTGGCTTCGGCTTTGGCTTACTAGCCGGAGGCGCTGCAGTTTTCGACTTCGTCTGTCGTTTTCTAACGACAGTGGTCCAGGCGTCCTCAAGCACGGGCTGCTCGACATGCGAGGGGCCCGCCACCTGTTCGGCTGCCCGGGTAACTGTCTTCGTCGGCGTGGCCTTTGGAGGCATATTCGCCGGGGGAGTCAAAGTGGTAGGTGCCGCTGGGTCCGTCTTCTTCGCACTCTTCTTCCTACTTTCCACCGCCAGAGGTGGCCGGTGGAGTTGCGGCTGGGAGGGGAGGAGGCGGCCATCTACTTCCAGACTTTCTAATCGCGCATTAATTACGCCCCCTAACTGGCACATTAACTCCTTTTGGAGGTTGGCAAGAAGGAGGGTTAAATCTCCTCTGGTGAGTGTCCCCTCATCGGGGGAATTCACCTCTCCTGCCCAAAGAGAGCTTTGGGCAGGGCTCTTAGAGCATCGCCGGCCTTCCGCAAACTCTCTTCTTAGAGCTGCCACTTCCGTCTGGACCGCCGATAACTGCCCGCGCAGGCGCTTGTTGTCGGCCTGGAGCCTTTTCAGTTCACTACTGTCGCTGCGAGTAGCGAGAACTTTTACAATTTTGAGCAGCGACGCAGAGTGCTCCCTTACCTCCTTCACAAAGGCGCCCTTTCTACATTTGGAGGCTAACTGTTGCAGCAGACCCGCTTCTTCCTCTGCCTGCTGCATCAGCTTCTCCACCGGCGACGAGTTTGGGGATTTCTTTCCTGGGGTTGGGGAACGGCTGCGGTCCCGGACCGTTGCGTCGGATGCGTCCTCCGAAGCCGACTCAAACCCCTTCAACTCCATACGGGCTTTGGCCAGCCCCACACTGTGAAGATATGCTCCTTTCCCTTTTGCGGATCGCAGGACCATGGACGGAGTCACGGCGCGCTCCTTCTTCACCGGCTCCTCGTCACTCCCAGAAGACATGCCGGATTCAATGTAGCGCCAACTGCGCTCCCGTCTCTTCCTGCTGGAAGCGGCGGCTACCCGCGGGGGTAACTCCTCTCCTCCCTCTGAGCTGGTGACATCCACCAACTCCATTCTAAATACAATAGAAGACAGAAAAAATCCAACAAAACCAGATAACAAGGAATCAAGTGCAAATAGAAAAGCCGGGTCAGTAAGAGGATCGAGATAACAGAAGAAAACGGTCTCTTTAGAAGGCAACGGAATATGTCGCCACCCACTGGCCACTGCGTTACCGCGCACCAAGTGGGATGGGGAGATCACTTGGAGACAGCGAGAACTCAGGGAATCAGAGATCACTGGGAGGGAACACAGTGCTGGTTCGTCCACAAGTATAGATAGCGAGCTTCGGTCACCCAACTTGCCACTCCGTTACGGTGGTCAAGTTGGGGTCCAGGGCAGACGACGGGGACGTACTCGCGTATCACTTGGGGACCTGCCCCAGGCAAAAGGAACCTACCTAATACAAAAATAATAAAAAAAACCTAAAAAAATTACCTACACATTGTCATCTTATCCAAACTAAGCTAACGCAAGCTTGTGCTATGGAATATACAGGGTGGAATTTGAAGACTGTAGTTGGAGGTAAAGTACCCTTAATATTGATCTTACAGGTTTTTTTTAGTGACCGACCGAAGTTTCGGTTTCGGTTTCGGTTTCGGCCAGTTTCGGCCAAAAAATCGAGTTTCGGCCGCAGTTTCGGTTTCGGCCAAAATGGGCCGAAACTTTCGGCCCGGCCGAAACTCACGTGTTCATGAATTTTGAGTGCCTGGCTCTACTTGTGACGTGGTTGGGGTCAACCCAACCAGTTAATATGTTAATAAACAAAGATTTACAGATTTACAAAGGACTTCCAATCAATAGTTATAATAATACCTACAATTTTTACGGAATCCTAAAAAGGTGATCTAGGACATTACGAAACCTTATTACCCCCTTGTTGTCGGTTTCATTGACTTCGTTGGTCGTCTGCCTGTCTGTCAGCAGGCTGTAACTCATGCACCGTGATAGTTAGACAGTTAAAATTTTTACAGATGATGTATTTCTGTTGCCGCTTCAGCAACAAATAATAAAAATAGACCAATTAACAATATTAAAGGGGGCCTCCCATACAACATACGTAATTTTTTGCTGCTTTTCTTGTACGGAACCCTACCTGCGCTAGTCCGACTCACTTTTGTCCAGTTTTAGTAATATACTTCTAGAATGTAACCAAAACCAGCCAAAAGCTAGTAACAGTAGTAGGGCACCGTGTTTAGTCGGTAGGAGTTCGCAATAGCATCTATGAGTGATTCCACACATAAAGAAAGAAACTCATCTTTAGGTGGAGATATTTCTAAAATGAACACTTGAGAAGATTTATACCGTTGTTGAGGGCACTTGGTGGAACATGCTGCACCTATTGGAAAAATAACCGGCGAAGTGCGAGTCTAACTCTCGCACGGAGGGGGTAAAGCGGTCTCTCGAGACATGAGGCCTAGCCGACCGTCTGTCTATTAGTCACGAGGATGTATCGCTGGAACCGGGCCAGTTAGAGGCCTAAAATTTTCACTGTACAGTAGTCCTACCGACTAAAAACCACGCGTATCCTATCTAACAGCCTACGGTTGGGAGCTCCGAGTTGCCCTCGGAATGATGCATACTGCGGCCGTGTTTTGGATGGTTGGTCAGTTGTTATACCGCTTCTTGAGGGGGGCGTGCATGAATCTCTTACGTCACGCTATCGTCTAAGGCCTGCTTCTATAAGGACGGTGAGCAGCCCCGTCACTCGTCACTCAGGCCCCCGGTCATGGAGGCTGATAGTATGGGGCGCCGCCGCAAACTGTGGAACTCGGGTGGGCAAGTCTCTCTCGCTTCCTCCCCATCGCCTCTTTCACGAGCATGACCTGCTCACAGGAAGAGGCCTATGGCCCCGCTTCAGCGCCTCCTTGCGCCATTTAAACTATGACGCAAGGGCCCTCGCCTTCTCGCTTCCACGTCCCATAGAGGGATCCCGACTAGAAGACATGCCGCCTCAACTGAGATCGTGTGGTACCCTTATCACCCTGACAGCCGTCGCCTTCTGCGGGCTATCCAATCTAGCCGCATTGCTGGCCATCAGGATCTTTGTCCATACGGGGGCCCCGTATAGGGCCATGCTCCGCACGATCCCAAGGTTCAGTCTCCTGCAGGGAGCGTTGGGCCTTCTGATATTGGGCAACAACCGCGAGAGTGCGGCTGATGCCCCCCTCCCTCCGATATGGGACCAAACTTCGGAAGTGGTATCCGAAGTTCCATCGTCTATCGAGTACGAGCCCGTTATCGAGAGCTCGATGCCGATGCTGACGCCTCCTTTATGTAAGCTGGATCCCGCAGGAGGCCTTCAGGGCTGCGTCTAGGCTTGCTCCTCGCGCTGTAATGAGGGTGTCATCATAACACGTTACGTCGACACCTCTGAGCAACGGACCACGCAGCACCCAATCGTAACACCGAATCCCTATGGAACACCGAACGACACATCTCGCCGACCCTACCATAGCCAGCTCGGGTAAGTTATGGCCCTCTCGGAAAGATAGGCCCCGACAGTTCGATGGAGGTATGGAGGCATTCCATGGTAAATATGCGACTCCCAAATGCAGCTCCAGGGCAAGGTGTTGAAAGCGTTGGCGATGTCAAGAGACACGAACACTGCCACCACCTGCTATAACAAAAAATACCTACTAAAATCAGAAAAAAGCATCCACACAACAAACGTAAGTTTTGTACCGAATTTTTGAAACAGAACACTGTGCGGGAATCCAACTCGCACTTGGCTGTTTTTTTTTTCAAATTGAACACGTGAGTTTCGGTTTCGGTTTCGGCCGAAACTGACCCTGGGGCCGAAAGTTCGGTTTCGGTTTCGGTTTCGGCTGGAAAACCAGTTTCGGTCGGACACTAGTTTTTTTGTCGCATCCCACTGGTTCGATTTCCGGCTCAAGCAGGTGATTTTTCAAAAACTTTAAATGTAGTTTTTCTTACTTTTGAAAATAAAGGAATGTTTCCTTCCTTTTAGCAAAATTTGCCATCGTCAGTTTTAAGAGTAGGTACTTTTCCTCTTACCACAGTCTTTAATTTCCGCACTGTATACACTTACATATTATAAAACAAACAGGATCTCAAAATGTATATAATAGTGGTTATATTTATGACTATTTGAATTTTATTAGTAGCTAAGTAAGATAAAAGCTAATCCGTTAGATAATCCATTAATCTATGAATCATTGAAATGAAAATTTATCAGGTTGTATCAAATTTCCTGGCGATAGACGAAGACGACATCATACAAGGTATCGAAGGGGAAGTGATACACACGTACAATAAGAACGAGACCGCGATCAAGAAGACGGCGTACTACGAGCTGGTGCAACAGCGGTGCAACGTGATCCTGGTGGGGGACAACATCGGGGACGCGGGCATGGCTGAGGGCATGGAGCACTGCAGCGCTATCATCAAACTGGGCTACCTCGGACACCACGAAAGCAATCTCAATAATTATTTAAACCATTTCGATATAGTACTCGTTAACGAATCATCTGTCGACGCCGTCAATGCTTTATTAGAATTGCTGTGATTTCATTTGTGATGTAAAGTTATAAGTACCTACCCATTGTTCATATTTTAATGTTTTGTTATATGTATAGTGCAATACTTATGTGTGCAGCTAAGTCATTCAAACTGTTTACGCTCAATGTCATTATATACTAAAACAACACAAAGTGTCTTTATTGTTATATAATGGGGCCGGCCGGTCAAAGCTAATCGCAGATGGCGCTATCGTAGCCTGTTCCCTGTCATTTTTGTTTATGTTTTGTTGTTGAGTGTAAGCTGCGATTGTGATAGAGTTTTCCGGATTATTGAGAACTTTTAAGCGTTTTTCAATATGTATTCCACTTGGCGAGTACAAGAATTAAAGGATGAGCTTAAGAGAAGAGGAGCTTCCTTACGACGAAAGAAAGCAGATCTAGTTGAAAGGTAAGATCATTCCTAACCTATAAAATACTTTGTAAATCAATTTCTAAAATTCAACGCGTTTTTAAGGTTTAAAATGTTATTAATTCTGGACCGTAAATGCAAATTAATGTGTTGGTAGACTTTTTCCACATTTAAGTTAAAATTGAAGATAATAGAGTACATAGTATTTAGGTAATCTTTCCCCTTGCAGATTAGAACTGTACGTCAAAAATTTTGACTTTGGTGGAGATGATGAATCAAAAATGGTGATTCCGCCGATAGAGACGTATCGAGACATAAATACCTAGCAACACAGCTATGCCTCCGATAAACAAAACACAGTTGAGGCACTATTTAAATTTGTAAGTATAATAAGATGTCTTTTTCAACTCAGGATTAACCACCTAGCTAATAAATAAAAGGTAACAATGTAGATTATATTGACTACTTATATTTTCCAGCACAACAAAGAAGTTCACAAAAGCTGAGGAGTTATATGAATCCCGCCACCTTCTTGCGGCAAGATCATCTGTTGTTGGAGATTACACATATATTAAAGGTTTTTGTAGAAAAACTATGAAAGATCTACAATATGAGGTTGATATTAAAATAGATAAATATGGAAACCCCGAAGAATCTCATAGCGAGTATCCTGCTGAATTATTTTGTTATGGAGATCTTTCATAAATATTTTAAATATGATAGGTTTTCAAAATAAAAATAATACACCATTATTATTATTTTTTTATTCATAATACATTCCCTGAAATTACATAACATCATAGGTACATATGAAAAATATTTTAGATGCTAAAGGCACATAAAACTGATTTAGCTCAGAAGTGAGTATTTTATAGGTTTTAGTTAAACCTATGAGTATTTCAATATGGACTCGTTGACTTGCTTTTCGCATTTTGAGTCTGCAATCTCATTGATCTGTCTTCTGCTTGTTCCGTGGGTTCTTTTTTATTCCAAGAAAATACAGACAGAACTACTATTTTCTTTAAATATTTGTGTTGATGCTCCACACCTGAGAAACAATAGATAGTGTTATTATAGGGAACCTAGGTTTTGGTTGGACTAGCTCTGTGTAAAAACTGTATGTAGGGACCTATATAATAATATGTGATAAAACTGACGTACCTGTGTATCTGCTATGATTTTCATAGTCACATTCAATAAAATGTTTAAGACATAACCTCGAATACTTTGTCGGTGCGAATTTTGGACGACGTATTGCTTATAGCCAAAGTTTTCTATTTTTTATATCTTTGAGAAAACATAGTTTCTCACCCCACTTCAATGAGGAACTGCACAACGTGTCATTTCTCTATAAATAATAGAAAAGTTTTCACTGCCGTAGAAATAGTGCTTTGTTATGGGAACAGGCGACGCTAGCGCCATTTTGACAGTTGCCGACCCCATTAGACTTTCTGTCTAATAATACAATCTTATCACGTTGAAAACAGAGTTTTTAGTATTTGAAGTAAGGTTTATTTTTGCATGTGCACGCCCCACGCCGACCGCCATTTTGATCGCACAATTTAAACAGAACAGTTGTGTGTACTTATACGAAAACATCACTGATGAAAACTTAATATATTTCTTCATCGGGGCTATCTAAAAGCATGTTCCGAAAAGCACACGTTGACACCGAAAACAAAACTTGGACTGCGTGGATACTGGTACTACCTTTGTAGTGAATACACCCGGCCGGCTGCGAGGGCATCCGACCGGCTGCGAAGGCATCCGACCGGCTCCGAACGCATCCGCTTCCAGCCGGTCTATGTGAAATAATTGGCGGCTCCGCTCCGTGCTCCGACCAGCTCCGAGCGTATACGATCCGGTTTGTGTGAAAAGAAAAGTGCGCGCCGATGCTCTCCGAGCCGGTCTGTGTGAACGGACCCTTATAAGGTCAAAAATATAAAAAAGCATAATTATAGATAATGCCTTCATCTTACAAGTGTATTATAAGATGAAGGCATTACCTATAATTATAACGGCCACGTATGACATCACTCCTGTCTATAGTCTATTCTAATATTATACAGAGGAAAGATTTGATTGTTTGCATCAATATTAAGGGTACTTTACCTCCAACTACCGTCTTTAAATTCCATCCTGTATACCCTTGTACGCTAAATGCATAACTGAAAAGCAGGATTGTTCCGCGCAAGAAAGTCCGTGACGGAACTAGTGAGACTTTTGTTCCCTGTAGTGGCAGTAAATTGATTAATTTTTAAAACAAATGGAGATCGACGAAAGACGATCGTCGAGATCATAAGGTCGTTTGAACAAAAACTGCCTTGGAGCGGAAGAAATTAAATTCAGGGTTATAAATAAATACCTCTAAATATTGTTTGTAATATTGTGATACCTAAAAAAATAACATTTTTTGATTTTTTTACGGAACACGCGACAACCCTCCAAAGACGGAACCCCTTAGGTGAGGTCGCAGTGGTGGTAGCCGGAGGTCTGTTGGGAGTCCTGGGCCATCCTTCCGAGGGCTTACCCGGGGCTCCCAACCGTAGGCTGTTAGGTAGGAGACGTGAGGTTTTTAGTCGGTAGGAAACCGGCATAGCATCCTCGCGTTAAAAAAGGATCACTTTGAGTAAATGTTCCCTTAGTCGCCTCTGACGGTACACTCGGGATGATTTAAGGGTAACGACATTTTGTATTCTTTCCCGTCACCACACGGGACACGAGTTGTTATTTTTTGATAGTTCCTATTCCATTGAATAGGTAGTACATTTGTTTAAATCTCTGTAAGTTTATAACATACACATAGAGAGATTTAAACAAATAGAAACAGATAGAATTTACCGATTGCTTGCACCGGAGATGAGGATTACAGCTTGACGTTCAAGCCATAATCCTCCCTAACCTATAGCTATAACTTCGAAACTATATTACGACTATTTATTTACATGTACGACTATTTACAACTATTTCACGACTATTTTTTGGCGTTGTCAAAATTCGTTTTCATTGAGATTTCAAATGTGAGGATTACAGCTTGAAGCACACCTTGTCTGTCATTTTGCTTCTCGGTATAATTTGCAAAACGGAACTTGAGTGCGATGCTAGGATGAAGATGATGCCTCTTCCAATGCGTAAGAGACGGTAGCCGGTAGTAACGCTCGCATGATAGCGACATTACTCCTACCTAATACCACAGCCGACAGGTAGTTCTCTTTATACTGTGCTAATACGTACAGAAAGGTAACGGATGCAACCGGTATTGACGCTCGGATGATAAAGGTACGTAAGAACTTCAGGGGTCACCAGTGAAGTGGTTTGGTTGTAGATGTACCACTTACTGAGTACTCGCAATCTAACTTCAGAATATCGACGGGCAGAGGTACTAGGTAGGTAAAATTACACGCGAAAGCAGAGCAGTGTGTTTATTAGGATCAAAACATTGCTTTTATATCTAGCCCTAAACAATAGAAACAATAAAGTACCAACTAGGACAATGCATCAATCCGGAATTCACCGGTTAAGACATCGGTGCACTGGGCAAGCGACGTCTGTACCTGCCGAAGTAGGCGTGGCTATGCTGCATTCAGTGCGCAGTATGAACTTGCACGCCTACTCGCTACACCTTCATCAGTCTCGGGCCCCGGGCTTGTGGTCAGCCACCTGGTCCTGGGTCACACAAATATTCGATCCGACCCGGGATCGAACCCAGGACTTCAGCGCTGTTTGTGCTGTTGTGTTTGAGCACCGTGACTCGAACCGGCTAATTGAACATTCGCTGCACTTCGGTTAGTCTTTAGCTTGAATCAAGCATATAAGGAAATGTCTTGGTGCATTACCAATAAAAGGCTAAAGTTCGAAAATATTTATATATATTTCAATCATTTTTATATTTTTTATGCTCTTCAATATCACAAAAGTATACAAGATTTACATTAATTACATAGGTTACACATTATTCTAATCTACATTATTCACAGGCAAACATAAACTTTGATGAACAGCATGATTGTTTCGTGCCAAGATCTGAATCTACTGCTGTGGATTTAATAAATTAATTGATTTTCATGAACACTTGTAGCGAAGATGCCTTTCTTAGTTTTAGGACCTTATTGAATACCTGACCCTGACCTTAATCCACTAAACTTATAACTTTGTCATCATTAATGTACAAAAAAACTGTCATATAAATTATTTAACAAATCAAATTATGATGTCTAACATCCCTTCATAGATATCATACAACTAAGTAGTAAATATTAATAAAGAAATATACAAGAGCGTAAATTACCTAATTATTTCATCAATCGATATCTTCATCTCCCTTTACTACAAATAAAAGCCGAAATACGGTTGGAAGTGACTGGCGTTTCAAGAGTCGCGGAACTTTCTAGGCACCGATTCTCGATTCATGCGACATGATTCGACGACGGAAATTTACGGGTGAAAAGTCATCTGTCTCATAATTATTTAGGAACGACAAAATGTGAGTCAGATGACGTTCGACACGTAAATTTCAGTCCACGCATTCACGAGTGGTCGATAATAATCTGCGCCCCGTAGAGAAAATGGTATCTCCATATCCTATACCATGGAGCAAACATAAAGAGAGGAGAGGTCCTAAGTTACGTCCGGTTCCAATTGGTCAACCGGAATTAAGTTGAAAAAGAACCTAGAAGATACACAATTTTAAAAAAAAACATGTGTAGTACGACTTTTTGCAAAAGAGATGAGACAATCAGCGAAAGAGACAAAAAACGAAAGAGAAATTTTGGGACATTTTGCGATAACGGCAAAGCCCATTTTTATACTGATGTGCAAAATGAAGTGTGCTGATACTAACCCCTTCTCACTACACCCTCTTTCCGCACCGTGTTACGTATAAGGAAATCTAATTTCAACCCGTCCTCTCTTATGTGGGCTTCAAGAAGACAAACAACACAGAGATATTGCTGCGCAACGCTCCTTGCAGTATTGGTTCGGGTTTCTAATACCTAAACCAATACTGTATCAAGACCAGGATCTGTGAATCACAATGTACGAATTGAAAGTGTTTGAGCGGAATTCCTTTAAACAACTTAAAGCGTACGCAATACATTAGCATTAGTACATACAACAGCGCGAAACAACATTTATAACACGTATTAAGTAGATACATTTCACTTACAATTAAGCGTATGAAATAAAATTATTATTGTACCAGATGGTACTTACAAATCTATATAACCAACTTAGCCTGAGAGAAAGGGGTACATTGAGAATTTATGTAGACCTATAATTATGGGACTACCCAGTTTTTGGTCTTGGAAGTTCGAGGGTTTTGATCAGAATTTCAAAAATGTATAGTTTTGAGTACCCATGCTTTGCAATATAGTATTATGTAAGTATTGACCTGTAACATCAAAATCTCGCGCTCTCGTCACCGAGACGCCTAAACAGTCGAACGGAATATTGCCTATAGCTTAAATGCAGCACCTACATCTTAATGTATAAAGTACAAAATAATGTAACTTAAATATTAACGAACACATTAAATGTTGTGATGCACAAGATTGGTGAAAAGTTCTAAACTATAATTTGGCCCTATTCCATACTTTCTTGTACAGATAAACTAACTAAAAGAATTAAGTTCATAAAGACTCTTTGAATATCTCTGCAGTGATATTAAATATTTTCTATGCAAATTTGGCATCTCGCTATGAGATTAGCCGTATACCAAATAAATAAATTATCTACCTCTATATAGGTATATACTCTACAACATGTCCTTCGAATCACACCAATATTGCTGAAGTGATATCATCAGTCAGAGGCACTTCAGAAATAGTGGAATATATAACAATATACCAATACTATGATTTCAACTAAAAAATAATCTAAGTATACAAAAGTATCAACTAGTGTACAAGGTAACTAAACATATGACAACACAACTGTCTTTCACATCTCCGCACTCGGGAAACTATTGAGGGTAGTATTCGCCTTACTCAAGCAATTGACTTAAAATCAATTGCTCGTGTAAGGTGAAAACTAGATTTAAAATCTATTATTTTTGCTTTTGAACACATAAATTGGTCCACCCGGTTGTAAGCTACGATGCCACAAACAGATAATTTAAACAGGTTAAATATATAACTACCCTCAAGCGTTTCATAAGTTTTGAGAAACATATACGGCCTTTATTTATCGACTACCTTGTTGTGAGACCTTGTTTCATATTTTAATACTAAACTTTTCTGGCAGTTCGCTGACGAAGGAGACGAGGCACTTTGAAGGCTTGGTGCTATGCTATTTCTTCACTTAATGCGTTGTCTTAACTGTGTCTGTGAGAGTCTGTATATGACGCGGTGTCTATCGGCAGTGGCTCACGACCGGCATGGCCGTAGCCAATAGATCAATCGTCGCTTATCCGACGGCTCTTCTTAGATTTCTTCTTTTCCATAGCCTCCATTCTCATGTCTTCGAGATCTTCCATAATACCTGGAAATAACAATGTAGCTGACGTTAGCAACATTCGTACAGTGCACCATAATTATTTATGGTACATACTATGTGTGTCGTAGGCCTCTCCCAATATACGCCACAATTCACGGTCTTGCGCTTTGCGCATCCAGTCTATCCCTGCAACCTTCTTCAAATCGTCGGTCCATCTTGGGAGAGGCCTAAGTCGGCCTATGCCGTATAAATTGATTGATTGATATGTCGCAGGAATATGATAAAATTTCGATCAAAAGTCTTAGGTTAGGGTATGATACTTAACCTAATCTACCGCGACTTCGCTTAGGGCAATGACGAAATGCCTACTTTCATAGCATTGCATAGTGTTTAACTTAGCACAAGCGCCTGACTGGAGCACACAGACATACAATTTTTACAAAGTGCATCTGCCCCCCCCCCCCCCCCCTAATGTGAAAGTACAGAAACCCAAGAAGACCAAGTGAACATACCTATCTTTTTACTGATGTACTCCTCGCGCTGCTGACGCGCGAAGCTGGACTCCATCATGGGGTCGTCGTCGTCGTCCATGTCCCTGTACCTGTACAAATAAACATTATATTATTGCTATGTCGCCCGCGTAGAATTCCGTTCCCGGATCCCATGGGAACTTCGGGAAAAGTGTTATTCCAGGTTATAATCTTTCTCAGTAGGTACCGAATTTCAACCTGAAAGGTTGCCTGTAAGAGATAACTTTTTAACGATAAGGTCGCCCTCTATACATTTGTACTCCTATAATCTCGTTACATGTTTTTGTTTTGGTGTGCAATAAATTTTATTCTATTCTATTCAATTAGATCCGTTCAATCGTTGGAACTGAAAGGTCTGACACAAATACACAAAGTCGTGTATTCATTTTTGAGAGGCTGATTGTGCCTTGATTATATACATATTTTTCACACAACAATCATTTTTCACACAACGCTATCTGTTTCCAAAGTAAGCTAGGAATAACCTGCTTGTATTATGGGTATGGATATTAGTATGTACTTATATTCTTTAAAATACATACTTATATCTATCATACATAGCAGCACCCAGACTCTCTAGACAAACATTTATAGATTACACAAATTTATGTCTCCGGTGGGAATCGAACCCACGAGCTCGTGATCGGCAATCGCACATTACGACCCTAGACCAACGAGGCAGTAATTATGTGGGACTTGTGACAATACTGAGGTCAAAGAAAACAAGCTACTTACTTTGACTTATCATATCCAAATATCTCTTGTATGTGCCTCGAATAGTCCATTTGATCGTCGCCGTCGTCAATGAAGTCGTCCAGCTCCGAGTCGTACTCAGAGTCCGACGCCACTGCGCGACCTGCCGCAAAAATAATACATTACAATGAGTATTTAAAAATACTAATACAAACATTATATTTATTACTAGCTTTTGCCTGCGACTTCGTTCGCGAGATGATTTTAACTAATAACCAATCGACAATGACCTGTCCAATGCATAGGGCTTCTAGTAAAACATAGATCAAGCTGAATTGAACCGATTTTGATGCAAAATACAGCGATATTTAAGTTGAAAAACTACCTACAAGAGACTATCACCTAAAGTTAGGGACCACTTCTCTCACACAACTATCCCAATAAACAATTTCTGATCAACAGAAGTGTGGAATCAACTTCCCGATGAAGTAACATCTGCACAAAATATGATTCAATATAACAATATGCTTGCTTAACATCTTATCTCGAATAATGGAGAACAACAGAATAGAGGCACTTCCAGTTGATTCAACTGCTGTCTGATTTCAAATAATAATAATAATAATAACTTACGTTTAGGTTTCTTGGCATCCATCTGTCCTTTCCGCCTCACATCACCTGGAGGGAATGGTCGTGTTCCGTCAGGCTTTCTTCCGCCATTCTTGCCAATCGAGTTGACATGCTTATCGAAGTCGAAACTGTTAGTCATCTTAGGTTTACTGGGACCGGCTTTATCGCTAACAGCCATCTTTCTATCGTCGGGCCTCTTTGGAGGCAGTGCTTTACCGTTAGGCAGTCTTTTATCAATACTTTTCTGAGATCCATCATTGACTACAGCCTTTTGTTTAACTAACATACTTTTATCTTTAATGCCATCTTGTTGTATTATTTGCTCACGAGGTTTAGGCATCGGTTTCCCCTGAATGTTGTGCCCATTCATAGATTTTCCATTAATATTCTTACTTGGTATTGTAAATTTCTTTTCATTTGAATTCTTGTCTATCCTGTATGTGTTTTGACTTTTCATATCAATATTCTTTTTAACATCTTCTTTGGAATATGATTTCGATCTATCTACCGATTTGTCTACTACTCTAGTTTTCTCTGCTATCTTGGTGCTACTTTCCAATTTTGATTTAGCTTTCTCTAATCTCTCCCTGTCACGATTGAGCCGGTCTATATCTCTTTCTATCTTTTCCCTTTCTGCTTTCAATTTGTCAAGTCGTTCCCTATCTACTCTCTCTTTTTCACGTTCAGCTTTGTCCTTTTCCAATCTCGCTCTTTCCTTTTCTCTCTGTAGTTTTTCTAGCTTTTCTCTGTCATTTCTATCTCGTTCTGTAGGTCTCGGGCTGTCATTTCTAGCACTGTTTAATTTGGGTATGCGACCGAAGCCAGAAGGATTTTCTGTTTTCCGTTCCCTGTCTTCTTTTGGTCTTTCTTTCTCTCGCGTTTCGTCGCGCGGAGCTGTAACAATAAGTATATATAACATTAATACGATTGAAATAGGAAATAAAAGTCAAATTATATTAGCACTAGGTTTCACCAGGCTCTGTCACTGACTAACAAACAAGCTCTGTCACTCGTAAGCTACATCTTGTACCAGCATTGGGAAGTCAGATAGCAGTGGCAATATTACCTTTTTTACCATTTTTCTCTGCTTCAAGCCTCTCCTGTCGACGATTTCTACGCGCCATTTCTTCTTCATACTCCCTCTTCTGCTTTTTCGTCATAGGTCTCTCGCTTTCACTCTCAACGATGGCTTTCTTTTGAGCGACTTCTATAGGCACACACTTCTTTTCCTCAGCTAGTTTCAGCAGTTGGTTGAAGTCCAATGGGGGCGGCATAGGTTTCCGTATTTTTGGCTTCTCAGGCTTGGAATCCTTTTTCTCCTTTTCGGGTTCATATCTTGTAGGTGGACTAGAATCTCCATCTGAAACCACGAACAATAATAGGTAGTACCATATCCATTCGAACCTTTTTACGTGAAACATCCATAGCCGGGGGTAAACTGAGTTTTTGGCGTGGCGATATCGCTATGAATTCGGAATGGGAATATGGTATGTAGGTACAATTTGCATTGGGTATTATTAACGAAATTTATACATTCAAAGTAATTTCGATGTTTCACATCTACCAGGCGTCCTTAATAGCTCACAAATTTTAAAAGCTGAATACCTAAACAGTTGTGGTCAACTAATTAGGGACAGCTGACATTTCCTTGTCATTCGAATTTAAAAGCGTAAGCTAAGAGGATCTAGTAAAATACATTTGACTGTTTATTAGTATTAGATAATACACTTAGTTATAAAGTTAACTGTAAAATTATGTGTATTGTTTTTCAGTTAAGAATATTTTATGATACTTTATCTAAAAACAAATATCGTGTGTCTAATTTGCTTGTTTTGACTGGCCAATTATTTAGGGACAGAAGGAAAGGTTGTGTCCCGTTACTAATAAAGAAATGTCTCTAAATTGGCTTTTCTAAGTAATTTAGGCGGCATTGTCTGCTTTGACGTTGAAATTACTTAAATAAGAGAAAGCCAATTAATTATTTTTTTAGGAATGGTCATATTGTACAATAGAATACTATCTTAATTGTTCTAAAAGCGTAATTTCCAACATCATAGAATATTTTAAAACCTATAAAACCACTGAAAGAGTGCTTAGAAAGAAACGACCAAAAAAAACCGACTGAACAAGAATAGCCGCAAATAGTGATAATGAGTACTAATGAGATAAATAGCTGGGTATTCATCCACCCATTAATAAATTAGGGGAAAATAAAAAAAATTATAATGATTGTGTACAGGAACACAATCATTATAATTTTCAACTTTTCTAGGTCTTATAAATTAGGGGATAATAAAAATTACTAATGAGTACTAATGAGATAAATGGGTGTTCATCCACCCATTAATAAATTATGGGTTAATAAAAAAATTATAATGATTGTGTACTTGTATTTTCAACTTTTCTACGTCTTTAAAATTAGGGGATAATAAAAATTACTAATGAATACTAATGAGATAAATAGCTGGGTATTCATCCACCCATTAATAAATTAGGGGAAAATAATAAAATTATAATGATTGTGTACCTGTATTTTCAACTTTTCTACGTCTTATAAATTAGGGGATAATAAAAATTACTAATGAGTACTAATGAGATAAATAGCTGGGTATTCATCCACCCATTAATAAATTAGGGGAAAATAAAAAAATATAATGATTGTGTACCTGTATTTTCAACTTTTCTACGTCTTCTAAATTAGGGGATAATAAAAATTAGTAATGAGTACTAATGAGATAAATAGCTGGGTATTCATCCACCCATTAATAAATTATGGGTTAATAAAAAAAATATAATGATTGTGTACCTGTATTTTCAACTCATCTACGTCTTATAAATTAGGGGATAATAAAAATTACTAATGAGTACTAATGAGATAAATAGCTGGGTATTCATCCACCCATTAATAAATTAGGGGAAAATAAAAAAATATAATGATTGTGTACCTGTATTTTCAACTTTTCTACATCTTATAAATTAGGGGATAATAAAAATTACTAATGAGATAAATGGGTGGGTATTCATCCACCCATTCATAAATTATGGGTTAATAAAAAAATTATAATGATTGTATACCTGTATTTTCAACTTTTCTACATCTTATAAATTAGGGGATAATAAAAATTACTAATGAGATAAATGGGTGGGTATTCATCCACCCATTCATAAATCATGGGTTAATAAAAAAATAATAATGATTGTGTACCTGTATTTTCAACTTTTCTACGTCTTTTATGTGGTACAGGATCATCTTCATGCTTCAGAGCGTGCTTCACTCGTTCTCGGGTACCATTTAAGTCTTTTTTTACAGTGTTGTCTAGAAACAGAAGAAAATTGATACTATAGTGAGGTTTGCTATATCTTATTTATTTATTTATAACTGCCTAAAACATAGGTAAAAGAATTGGTTCCTAATTTGTTAGCTATCCCCAGATAAGTATGAGCTACAATAGCACTTGTACTAGACATGTAATTAGTTACAACTATAAAAAATAGGGTCTTGCAGAATGCTAAATGGGTGGAGGTGGTTGTAACTCATAACATCTGTTACTTATGTGAGTGACATTTGGAGCAAAAACACAAAGTGTCCAGAAGGTAGTGTACCAAAAATCGAGAAAGACTCCTCATCAAGAATATACTGTTATATTATATTGCAATGATATTAAAAACTTTAACTAATCTCAGCTGAACGCTATAATTGGCTACTTTATTGACGGCAAGCCAAAAAAATAAAGAAGATAACACTACAATGGACCAGTATAACATAATGGCTGTATCCTTTTCTCCGAACACATTTATCTTTACTGTATATTATAACAGTAATCTAGGGATTATACTGAGAAAGTAGCTACTAGCAGCAAAATACTAACACTTTTTCAATAATCATGGCAATTGGGTCAAATGAACCCTGCACCTGCTTCAGTCTGATTTGAAACTTGGCTCATTGTGTACTAAGCTGCACCCATACTTATTTTTATATGAAGTTTCATTCAAATCCTTACTTTAATAGGATCTAAACATATATTAAAAACTCAATTACCCGTACTAATGGTTGTCGGTAGACATTCTGGTTGTTGAAAATCCAGATAATCTAATGTATAAAGAAAACTGTGTTTTGGTCTCCATGGGACACGGAAGCGAGGGCCCATGTTTCGCCAGGAACTCATGGAGACATGGAAGGTGCGACTTGAGTAACCAAGACTTGAACTCGAGGTGGGGAAACACCACAGGGCAGTTCAATCAGTCATGCACCAGTCTAGTCTTTCCCCACACGAGTTTCTATGTTTGGTGAGGTCGCAGTGGTAGCCAGTCTGTAGGGTATCTGGGACTTCATTCCGAGTGCATACCTGGGTCTACCGATCGTAGGCGGTGTTAGGGCGCGTGTTTAGTCTATAGTAGCCTGTCGAAAGAAGAAACCATAGCTTACTCAATCTTAGAGTGTGAGAACCTGGTTATGTACCGAGTCAACATACATGGCAGCCCCACAACACTCCGGGAAGCGTGTGAGGACCTGAAGAGGATCCTGCGCTTCTGGTTGGAGCTGGTTTGGCTGGAGTGACAGCCAACACTCACATACAATGGGTCCACTGGCGGACCTAAGTGCGGAAAATGGGAGCCCAAGAAGACTGAAGACTGACTGAAGACTAGTCTATAGTGAGTCTTGACATGGCATCCATGAGGGATTTCCACACGAAAAATAGAAAGAGCTGAGGCATAAAACTCAACAATTGCTAGCTAAATTTAAAACAATAAGAAAACCCTTGTGACCGTGACGGGTACAGTACAGGAGACTATAGTGAGTAAGGCAAGTTCCGACACATATGCTTGCATAATTCCGATGTAAGTATAAATAAAGAATTTATTTAATATCTAAGTTTGTTTAATTAACCGCTGCTGTAGTCAGGATATTAGCGAATCCGTGTAACTGGGTCCGGATAATCGAGTTTTTACAGAACATAGGAAAGAACAAATACTGAGAAGGCATTTGCTACACTATGTATAGGTAGTTATGGTGAAGCAAAGTTTACATGTTGCATGATGTAAAAATGTTGAACTTACTTCCTGAGGGAAATTTTGGTTCATCTGGTATTTTGCTATATTTCTCCATCATCTTCTCATAAATAGCAGCCGCTTCTTGAGATTCATAGCCATAGTCGTCTTGATCAGGTTGTTCTGGGCCTTCACGAGTAACAGCAGTGTTGTCTCTGTCTATAGCATCTGCCAGAACAGATTTGTTGGCAGATTTGATAACTTTCAATGTTTTTTGAATCTTTCTCAAGGCCTTGGGATCCCGCATGGCCAGCAAATCATCCCTTTTTTTCATTGCCTCCAATTTCTTTTGCTTCTCTTCCTCGTCTTTCTTTGCCAAAAACTTTTGAATGTTAGCTGATAGTCTGTCTTTCTGCTTCTGTTCCTTTTTCGGTGGATCAAAGCGAGCTTTGTAATACAAACTTTCCTAAAAGTAAATAACATCCATTGTTGAAAGAACAAGAACAAGGTCTTGAAATTTTAACACTAAAAAAATTTTGTTTACAGATTTATTACTAAAATACCAAGCTATATTCTATTCTAAACGTTGAAAACTGAGATAATATCACAATGAATTTACAAGTTCGCATATTAGTTAGGTGCTTTTACTGGAGATTGCTGTATAAACTATTTCATAAAATATACTATCAGACTACTTACAGATGACTTTTGTTGTTGATTTCGTTGCGCTGCTAACAATGTCTCGCGAAACTCCATTTTTAACTATTTACTATTGGCACAATATTGAAACCTCAGTTAGATTAAACACATTCCACAATTTTAACAAACTATTAATATTTTTCGTAAATTACGTGTCAGTCTCGATCTTGATACACTATCCCACCATTTTCTGGAAACGTACTGACTCTCTATATATTCATTATACTCTGTGGTACTGACCATAGATGGTGCAACATAGTACTGACCAAAGAGAAAGAAAGAATAGAATGTCAATAATCACTTTTATTTTTATTTTTTGGAACTTTGTCATTTTAGCCATGTAATTAATCATTGTCGCTTTAGTGTTACCAAAGGCAAAAATTGAAATTCTGATACTGCTGCAGCAGTTTTTGAAGTTATTATTTCTTTGAATTATTTTATTGAAATTAGAATACTTTCCTTAAGAGAAACCAAAAATTTTCATTAAAATCCAGTGTTTTTCCATCAAAAAATTTAATTAAAATTATGTACAACAAGTAAAATTATAATATTTTTTATGAAAATCCTGTTTAGTTCATTGTGGCATTTGATTGTGATACTTATTAGGGATACAGACAAACATGAAAAAATTAAAATACATTTTCGGCTTTATTGTCGATTAGAGAAAAATTAAAATTTTCAAATTATCTTCCATGTACAGCACTGATCTGTAATGTACAGACTTTCGACCCTCAACAGTTTTATTATTATATATATATTCAACTTTTAAGTTATTAATTTTAATTATATCAAGTATGTAGGTACATATTTTAATATTTTTTTTAAAATATCATAAATAGTTAGGTCAATAAAAACGTTTCTTGCTCGTGGTACTAACAGTGCATGCAGTGGTCCTACTGGTAGTAAGTACTACGAGTAAAAAAATTGCCTGTGGTACTATCATCCTGTCCCAGACTCCCAATAGTACTAATGATTGACAATTCAATGTTACCCGTGGTACTGGATAAAAAATAAATGAAGATTGATAAAAACAAATGAAAATCGGTAAAAACAAATGAAAATCGGTAAAAACAAATGAAAATCGACGAAAACAAATGAAAATCAGTAAAAGCAAATGAAGATCGGTGAAAACAAATGAAGATCGGTACAAAAAAATGAAGATTGGTGAAAACAATTGAAGATCGATATAAACAATTGAAGGTCGTGAAAAACAAGTAAAGATCGGGAAAAACAAGTGAAATCTTAATTTTTATCATCGATCTTCACGTTTTTTTTTAAAAAAAATCGGTAAAAACAAATGAAGATCGGTAAAAACAAATGAACGTCAGTAAAATCAAGTGAACAAGTGGACGTGACCTACTGAGATTTCGGAATTTAATAACTGCATGTATTTAATATTGTCGTCATTAACTATACAACGAGTCCTCCTTTTATTAAATTGCTGAGCTACAAGCTTAACGAGACTGTGATCAGTGATATCATTTAGTAGACGCAACAACGATTTATTGTTTTTATTGACAATCTTATTAAAGACATGATATCCTTCAAGAACGTTATTTTTTCTGTGTCTCAAAAACACTTAGCAAATCTAAATATTTGTTTTTTACCCATGTGCGTTGTATATATTTTGTAAATTTTTCAACTGAAAGGTGTTCACTTTCTGCAAGGATGTATGTCCAACCTTTTTTTATCTTTTCTCTCGGTAAGAGAGGTAACGCAGAGCACAAAGATACGATGCGATTTTTTGATTTGCATCTTGATTTGCACAACAAACGTTCCGCTTTTCTCCATAGGAGACGATGCCAGTGATAGTACTCGTAGCCCTTCAACCTACGATCTTAACATCAATAAATATTTTTATTAGGGCGTTAATATTCGCGATTTCAAAGTCGCAGTGAAAACTTTTTGGTCTGAATTAGGGTAACTAATTTTATAATGTACATAGTGGCATAGGTCGACTGTGACTTATTGCTCAATAGAGCAAATATAACAGGTATTACCATCTGATTAGGGATTATTCATCTGTTTTTTCCAATCTTCATTTGTAATCACCGATCTTGACTTGTTTTCACCAATCCTCATTTGTTTTACCGATCTTGATTTGTTTTCACCGATCTTCATTTGTTTTTACTGATCTTCATTTGTATTTATAGATGTGCATTTGTTTTTATCGATCTTTACTTGTTCTCACCAATCTTCATTTGTTTTTATCGATTTTCGCTTGTTTTACTGACGTTCATTTGTTTTACCGATCTTCATTTGTTTTCACCGATCTTCATTTGTTTTTATCGCTCTTCATTTATTTTTATCCAGTGAAGTTGAGCAAGTTGTCCTAGTAGGACCACTGGTAATTCTATTTTACCCGTGGTACTACTGGGACCACTTGGTAGTACCAATTACCATGCATTTTTACTCGTGGTACTACCAGTAGTATCACTGGTAGTACCACGCGCAAGAAAGGAATTTAACCTTATTACCATTGGTACTACAAGGACCGGTTGGTAAAGGAATAAAAAGTTTGAGGTGATTTTTTTAGGACTTCGTACTCAAAGGGCAACAACGGGACACTATTACACCACTATAACGGATACCACCGCACCGCCGATGTCGGACACTAGAGTTTACTCTGTCCGTCCGTCACGAGACTGTATTGTGAGCATCAAGATGACGGGACCAAGCCAAAGAGTATAGTAATATATAACCACTTTGGCGACCACGGTCACTATATTAAAAAAAAAAGACCCCCCACAGCCGCCACGGTCATTATGATCACCATTTATAGGAAGACCAAGCCCCCAATTTAAAATGTATCACATTCACAATTTAAAATGTATTTCATAAACCGTGATAGAAATCACGGTTTATGAAATACATTTCTCATGTCTAGCTTGAAATTTGAAATTATCAGAGATGTATTTCTGTTGCCGCTATAACAACAAATGTTTACTAAAAACGTAATAAAAGTAATAGTCAATATTTACAACAATCGCGATATTTGCTGCTTTTGGGAACGGAAACCTCCGTGAGCAAGTCTGACTCGTACTTGATCGGTTTTTTAGGTTCCGTACACATAGGGTTAAAATGGAGCTGATAATACCTATATCTATCAATCGCTCAAATCAGCCTATGGCAGTCTACTGCTGGACTTCGGTTTCTCCTAAATTACTCCACAATATTGTTTTTAAAAGCGCTCGTGGCCCCGCGGCCTTAATGTACGATCACTGCACTGACACGTAGGAGTATCAGTAAACCATAGATTTAGAATGTGTAGCGAAAAATCCTAAATCTATGCAGTAAACGATCACTGCAGTAAGCAACTTTCTCTATGGCTAGTCCTTGGATGAGTGACCACGGCCACCAAATGTGACCACGGCTAAGAAAATTTTATATTATGACTATTATATTTCCGTGTTTTAAACGCCCGTGTTAAACACAGACTTACAATAAGTAGCAGACAAAGCATTAGAGATTGAAAAGTACGCCAAAACTAACACATATAAAAACCACACACACTAACGCAACTACAGGGAAGGAGTTAGCCGCCTAGTTCAATAAGATTTATTTTAATGAAATAAGAGTATCTTAAAATACCTCTTTTAAGGTTCCGTAGCCAAATAGCAAAAAACGGAACCCTTATAGATTCGTCATGTCTGTCTGTCTGTCCGTCCGAATGTCACAACCATTTTTCTCCGAAACTATAAGACCTATGCACTTGAAACTTGGTAAGTAGATGTATTCTGTGAACCGCATTAAGATTTTTAAATATAACTAGAAAAAAGCAGTAAATTTTGGGGGTCCCCATACTCAGAACTGAAACGAAAAGATTTTTTTTCATCAAACCCATACGTGTGGGGTATCCATAGATAGGTCTTCAAAAATGCTATTGAGGCTAAAGCACCTTTAGAAAAAAATGATGTTACAAAACATCATTTTTTTCTAAAGGTGCTCCCTCGCCGGGAGCATTCGCGCGTAATGTAATGTTACGAGTCGAGAATTACAGCCAGTGTGGGAGGTGAACCGAGCATTGCAATGCGCACCTTGTAATGATACAAGACGAGGTTACAGCAGTGAAGCAGGTGATCCGAGCATTGCAATGCGCACCTTGTAATGATACACGGGTAACGTTTTGATCCAACTCGTAACATCAATGCGCTTTTTTTGTTGCGGCTGGCCGGCCGCACACTGGTCCGGATTATAAATAGGTGGACATACGATCTAAGATGTCAAACGCTTTTGGGAAAAAAATAGTAGTACGAGTACGAATTTCAGGTTAATTTTGCAATCCAATATGGCCGCCGCGCCACCATTGTAAAATTTCAAGTTGGATATCGTTTATGGGGTTTTTTGGTATGCTGAGTACGAATTTCAGGTTAATTTTGCAATCCAATATGGCCACCGCGCCACCGTTGTAAAATTTCACGATGGGTATCGTTTAAGGAGGATTTTGGTACGCTGAGTACGAATCTCATGATAATTTTGCAATCCAATATGGCCGCCGCGCCGAAATCACAAAATTTCATGATGGGTATCGTCTAAGAGGTTTTTTAGTATGCTGAATACGAATTTTAGGTCAATTTTGCAATCCAAGATGGCCGCCGAACCACCGTTGTAAAATTTCATTTTTAATATCGTGAAAGGGGTTTTTTGGTATCTCAGCATACTGACAGAAATCTCGCAACAGTGGCGCGGTGACCATATTGGATTGCAAAATTAACCTGAAATTCTTACTCAGCATACCGAAAAACCCCATAAACAATATCCAACATGAAATTTAACAACGGTGGCGCGGCGGCCATATTGGATTGCAAAATTATCATGAGATTCGTACTCAGCGTACCAAAATCCCCCTTAAACGATACCCATCATGATATTTTGTGATTACGGCGCAGCGGCCATATTGGATTGCAGAATTATCATGTGATTCGTACTCAGCATACCAAAAAACCCCTTAAACGATACCCATCATGAAATTTTGTGATTTCGGCGCGGTGGCCATATTGGATTACAAAATTATCATGTGATTCGTACTCAGCATACCAAAAAACCCCTTAGACGATACCCATCATGAAATTTTGTGATTTCGGCGCGGCGGCCATATTGGATTGCAAAATTATCATGTGATTCGTACTCAGCATACCAAAAAAACCCTTAAACGATACCCATCATGAAATTTTGTGATTTCGGCGCGGCGGCCATATTGGATTGGTAAATTATTATGAGATTCGTACTCAGCGTACCAAAATCCCCCTTAAACAATACCCATCATGAAATTTTGTGATTTCGGCGCGGCGGCCATATTTGATTGCAAAATTATCATGTGATTCGTACTCAGCATACCAAAAAACCCCTTAGACGATATACCCATCATGAAATTTTGTGAGTTTGCGCGCGGCGACCATATTGGATTGCAAAATTATCATGTGATTCGTAATCAGCATCCAAAAAAACCCCTTAAACGATACCCATCATGAAATTTTGTGATATCGGCGTGGCGGCCATATTGGATTTCAAAATTATCATGTGATTCGTACTCAGCATACAAAAAAACCCCTTAAACGATACCCATCATGAAATTTTGTGATTTCGGCGCGGCCGCCATATTGGATTGCAAAATTATCATGAGATTCGTACTCAGCGTACCAAAATCCCCCTTAAACAATACCCATCATTACTTTGATGGTGCATACAAATGTTTGGTTGAAACAGATATGGCTTTGCGTGGTGATCCGGATATTTTAGCTGAGACATTGGTGACCTCTATTAGATCAGCTCTACTCTCAAATACAGAAATGAAGAGAGTTGCTCACAATGTGCGAACACTAAAGCCCTGGATATCTACGGGGACAATCCGTTGTATTAGACTTCGGGACAGAATGCAATTACAAGTACGGAGAGATCCTCACAACGAAGTACTGAGGATTTCTTATAGAAGATATCGTAATTTCTGCGTAAATCTAATTAAAAAACAAAAAAGGAAATATCAGACAGATCAAATAAATAAATCCTCAAAAAATCCGAAACGCTTATGGCAGAAAATAAATGAGATTACTCGCTTTAAAACTCCGAAAACTTCAAACGCAGCACTGCTAAACATCAACTCGCAGCCTCAAAATTCTCTAAATAGTGTTAATCTGTTTTTTGTTGGAGTGGGTAAAACTTTGGCCTCTGATATTATTCGGAAACTTGGTACTCCCAAACACATCTCTTGCCAGGCCTCCCAGCTTACTTCCTTTGTATTGCTTGCCACTGACCCTCAGGAAGTGGATGGCATACTGATGGGTCTTGACTCCGGGAGCGCGCCTGGTTGGGATAGTATACCAACCGCGTTTTTAAAGATATCGAGGGATTTTCTAGTACCAGTTATAACAGAGCTAGCTAATAAATGTTTTGAAGCTGGTAAGTTTCCTACCGTTTTCAAACGATCTATTGTCGTTCCTGTGCACAAGGGTGGGGACGTGAACGATGTCAACAATTATAGACCTATCTCTGTTCTTCCCTGCATTTCAAAAATTTTGGAAAAGCTCTTGAATACTAGGCTCATTAACTACTTAAATGCATATAACATCTTGGCAAATTCCCAGTATGGGTTCAGAAAAGGGCTTTCTACTCAAGACGCAGTTATTGCACTGGTTAAGGAAATCACTAATAGTGTAGATAGTGGATACAAGTGTCTAACAGTATTTTTAGACCTCAAAAAAGCCTTTGACGCCGTTTCCGTCCCCATCCTACTGCGGAGGCTTCAGAACATTGGCATAAGGGGAACAGCTTTCTCTCTTTTCAAAAGTTATTTGGAAAATCGAACTCAACAAGTGAAGATTGAGAACCTGTATAGCGATGCGGAAGATGTAGCGTTCGGGGTTCCGCAGGGAAGCGTGCTCGGTCCGACGCTATTTCTCATTTATATTAATGAATTATGTAGAGTTGGAGGCACCCGAGGACGTGTATTTTCTTATGCTGATGATACCGCCGTAGTCTACTCGGGAGTGTCTTGGAGTGCTGTAAAGTCGAAGGCTGAGAAAGGGCTTGCAGAAATATCGAACTGGCTGAATGCAAATTTACTCACACTAAATATTAAAAAAACCAGCTACATGTGTTTTACCCGCAGTATAACGTCACAGCCAGACCCAGGCTTTGGAGTCATTATCCATGAGTGTGCCGACTCGTCAAATCTTGATTGCAACTGTCCGAGTTTGCAACGGGTAGCTACGACTAAATACCTGGGAGTAACTGTTGACCAGGGGCTGTCGTGGTATTCGCATCTAGAAACTATCATGACTAGAGTTAGAAAGCTCATCTGGATGTTTAAAATCTTGCGACATTTAATGCAGTCACACTTATTAAACAAAATTTATATCGCCTTGGCACAATCTATTATAGTGTACTGCATACCAGTGTGGGGGGGTGCTGCTAAAATCAAGTTCTTGGAATTGGAAAGAGCACAGAGAGCCTTGATAAAGGTTATGTACTTCAAACACCATAGATATTCCACTGAGTATCTGTATAGAGACAGTGATTTGCTGACAGTTAGGAAGCTATACCTTCTTAACATAACCTTACATCTGCATAAAACTCTCACTTTTAACCCCTCCCTACTCGATAGGAGACGCAAAGGTAATGTAGCCTTCTCGAAAAATGTTCGCTCAGCTTTTGCTATGCGTCAGTATGGCGCTCAATCGGCATACTTATATAATAAAATTAATACTAAACTGAGTATCTATGCTATGCTACTGTATAACTGCAAACACTGAACAATTACTAATCAGGCAAACGTGAGGTCTCCACATCACTGAAAGACACAAAGATAAACACACACACTGAAACACACACATACACACACACACACACACACACACACACACATACACACACACGCACACACTTAGGTACACACACACATAGATATAAAGTTTTACTTAATGTAAGACAATTAATATTAAGGCCCCTTCATTGTGTGATAAGAGTAAGGGAAGAAGCGAGTCAACCCCATCACAAGTATTTATATAACTTACAGGGGTTGCCTCAATTTTTGTTTTGTATGAAAATGTATGAGATATAATAAAAACATTTATTTATTTTTATTTTTTATTTTTATCATGAAATTTTGTGATTTCGGAGCGGCGGCCATATTTGATTGCAAAATTATCATGTGATTCGTACTCAGCATACCAAAAAACCCCTTTATTTATTTATTTATTAAAGGTTCACAAAACAGAACACAGTACATGCTAATCTTATATCTAAAAGTGCAGTTTTGGTTTAAACTATGCTCCTAAACATGCGAACACAGCATGCAAAATGAGGAAAAGAATTCAAAATACTATTAACATAGAGTCCATCTGGGAGTGACACTTAAATAACAATTTTTTTTTAAAACTTTTACAAAATTTACTAGACATGATATTTACTAGACAGGATATGTCCAACCTTGCGTTTAAATATTACTATGTTTGAATCAAACACATCAAGAACCTCGTGGTAGCACGGCAACAAATCATTATATGTGCGACACATACGTGCCACCGGATTGTAAAAAGATATATTGTTCCGATATGTATGAAGCACGAAGCTCTTAAGATGTGGGCAGCGTGATCTGAATTTGACGTTGACGTTTATTAGGGACAACAGTTCGGAGCACTGGATCTCTGAGTGAAGAATCTTGTGAAGACTTATAAGATCAGCACGTTCACGGCGGGACTCTAAGGAAAACAGGTTAAACCAGTTTAACCTTTCCTCATATGAATGGAGGGTACGGTTGAATCCGTATCTGTAGCCAACGATCCTAAGGCACCTCTTTTGGATTTGTTCAATTCTGCTCTTATGTACCGCGTAAAAAGGTGACCAAATAGGTGAGTTATATTCCAGGACCGAACGAGCCAAGGAAGAAAAGAGATGAAGCAGGCTGAAGGGATTTCTAATAGTTATTTATGATACAAGTGAGGTATGTTGGTTATTACACTCGAGGTGATATTGCACAGCCCGAGCTGAAGGCGAGGGCTGCAAGGAAACCGAGAGTGTAATGACCAAACCTCACGTGTGTCATACGACGTTTTTCAACACAATTACGAGTAAAACAACAAATTTTATAATTATTCATACTCAAATAAACAATGCTCACGCCTCACAGCACAGAGTCACAGACGGAAAGTTTGTCAAAAAGGCGCGCTCCTCGCTGATTTTTTTTTCTGCGCGCAGGATGTTAGCTGTTGGTGCTAAACAGCCAAAGCGCTAAATGTTCAAAATTTATTTATTATGTATTTATAAATTAGTTCCACGTTGAATTATTAATTAAAGTAAATAAGTTGTTGAAAATTTATCATATTCAAGGTGGTACACTTCTTATTTTTTACAAAAATTGTGTTATTTTTAGTCATAATGTTGAAACGAAACGTATCTAAGTCAATACTTTTTCCGAGATTTAAAAATAAAACTATAACCCAGTTAAATTAAGAGCAAATAGCATGCATAAATAATATCTTTCAGCGAGGTACCAACTTAATTTGATGGAATAAAAAATAAAACACTAGTGCGATAAAGAAAAAAAGCACAAGTGTTTAATACCATGGTTTATGAGTGTAAAAGCCATGTGATAAAAACCACTTTATGAGCAAGGGTGTTGAAAAATCTTTAGTGATTCTAAGTACGAACCCAAGCAGCCCTGCGCTTTTGTTTATGATGTGATCATAATGTGCGCGAAACGTCAACTTTTCGTCAAATAGAACTCCCAAATCCCTTACTACGTTCTTCCGTTCCAGCAGCTGACCCTCCAAGCTATAATTGAACAAAATTTTCTGTCTTCTATTTGTGA
The DNA here is from genome assembly GCA_933228765.1 of Miltochrista miniata. Classification (NCBI taxonomy): domain Eukaryota; kingdom Metazoa; phylum Arthropoda; class Insecta; order Lepidoptera; family Erebidae; genus Miltochrista; species Miltochrista miniata. The sequence continues at coordinate 30,411,806 of OW121754.1, read as the reverse complement.
AAGATATGACACAACACTTCTCCACATTGAGTTTCATATGATTCTCAACAGACCATCTGTCAACAGTTTCCAAGTCTTTCTGCAGATGTTGTGCGTCTCTGGCACTATTAACGACAGTAAATAATTTCAAATCGTCGGCATGAACGATACCCATCATGAAATTTTGTGATTTCAGCGCGGCGGCCATATTGGATTGCTAAAGTATCATGAGATTCGTACTCAGCGTACCAAAATCCCCCTTAAACGATACCCATCATGAAATTTTGTGATTTCGGAGCAGCGGCCATATTTGATTGCAAAATTATCATGTGATTCGTACTCAGCATACCAAAAAACCCCTTTAACGATACCCATCATAAAATTTTGTGATTTCAGCCCGGCGGCCATATTGGATTGCTAAAGTATCATGAGATTCGTACTCAGCGTACCAAAATCCCCCTTAAACGATACCCATCATGAAATTTTGTGATATCGGCGCGGCGGCCAAATTGGATTGCAAAATTATCATGTGATTCGTACTCAGCGTACCAAAATCCCCCTTAAACGATACCCATCATGAAATTTTGTGATTTCGACGCGGCGGCTATATTGGATTGCAAAATTATCTCTTAGTCTTTCTGTTCCCGGTTTCCATTTCGGAGTTTCCAGTTCTATGATCCGATTCAAAATCGCAATAAAAACCATTTCTGCTAATAGTTTTGCACCAATTTTTTTAAAACCTTCTCCTGACAGAAACAAACACAACAAAAAAGAATTAGCGAAAACGGTCCAGCATTTCAAGCGTGATGCCGTGACCACGGAAATCGGGCTTCATTTTTATATATTGTATACTCAATATCATCGAAGATTACAGGCATTATATTAAAATGCAATTCTGAACTAATTAAATGCTGAATCACAGTTTGCCACACTTATTTTTATGTTAGCATTAAATTTAATCTTGAAAAGAAGTGCCTGAGTTTGGCCCCTACATTAATGAGAGGTATCTAATACGTCAAACTGCTGCATCGGCAGCTTAGACCTTTCAAAAACCAGGCGCACGCACAGACGTACAATAAGTAGCAGACGAAACATTAATTATGTTTGTGTGCGTTGGTCTTTCCATTCCGCTCGCTCTAAGGGGTTAGTGAATGCTGCTATCTCGTTTCTACACGTATAGCAACACTATACATGACATGTTAAAAAAAATGACGTCCGCCTGGTTTTTGAAAGGTTTAAGCTGCCGATGCTGCAGTTTGACGTATTATATACCTCTCATTAATGTAGGGGCCAAACTCAGGCACTTCTTTTCAAGATTAAATTTAATGCTAACATAAAAATAAGTGTGGCAAACTGTGATTCAGCATTTAATTAGTTCAGAATTGCATTTTAATATAATGCCTGTAATCTTCGATGATATTGAGTATACAATATATAAAAATGAAGCCCGATTTCCGTGGTCACGGCATCACGTGTGAAATGCTGGACCGATTTCGCTAATTCTTTTTTGTTGTGTTTGTTTCTGTCAGGAGAAGATTTTTAAAAAATTGGTGCAAAACTATTAGCAGAAATGGTTTTTATTGCGATTTTGAATCGGATCATAGAACTGGAAACTCCGAAATGGAAACCGGGAACAGAAAGACTAAGAGATAATTTTGCAATCCAATATGGCCGCCGCGTCGAAATCACAAAATTTCATGATGGGTATCGTTTAAGGGGGATTTTGGTACGCTGAGTACGAATCACATGATAATTTTGCAATCCAATTTGGCCGCCGCGCTGAAATCACAAAATTTCATGATGGGTATCGTTAAATGCGGTTTTTGGTATGCTGAGTACGAATCACATGATAATTTTGCAATCCAATATGGCCGCCGCGCCGAAATCACAAAATTTCATGACGTGTATTGCTTGAGGGGTTTCTTGGTATGCTGAGTACGAATCACGTGATAATTTTGCAATCCAATATGGGCGCCGCGCCGAAATCACAAAATTTTCGTGATGGGTATCGTTTAAGGGGTTTTTTGTATGGTGAGTACGAATCTCATGATAATTTTGCAATCCAATATGGCCGCCGCGCCGAAATCACAAAATTTCATGATGGGTATTGCTTAAGGGGTTTCTTGGTATGCTGAGTACGAATCACGTGATAATTTTGCAATCCAATATGGGCGCCGCGCCGAAATCACAAAATTTCATGACGGGTATTGCTTGAGGGGTTTCTTGGTATGCTGAGTACGAATCACGTGATAATTTTGCAATCCAATATGGGCGCCGCGCCGAAATCACAAAATTTTCGTGATGGGTATCGTTTAAGGGGTTTTTTGTATGGTGAGTACGAATCTCATGATAATTTTGCAATCCAATATGGCCGCCGCGCCGAAATCACAAAATTTCATGATGGGTATTGCTTAAGGGGTTTCTTGGTATGCTGAGTACGAATCACGTGATAATTTTGCAATCCAATATGGGCGCCGCGCCGAAATCACAAAATTTTCGTGATGGGTATCGTTTAAGGGGTTTTTTGTATGGTGAGTACGAATCACATGATAATTTTGCAATCCAATATGGCGGCCGCGCCGCAATCACAAAATTTCATGATGGGTATCGTCTAAGGGGTTTTTTTGTATGCTGAGATCGAATCACATGATAATTTTGCAATCCAATATGGCAGCCACGCCGAAATCACAAAATTTCATGATGGGTATCGTTTAAGGGGCTTTTTGGTATGCTGAGTACGATACACATGATAATTTTGCAATCCGATTTGGCCGCCGCGCCGAAATCACAAAATTTCATGATGGGTATCGTCTAAGGGGTTTTTTGGTATGCTGAGTACGAATCACATGATAATTTTGTAATCAATAATGGCCGCTGCGCCGAAATCACAAAATTTCATGATGGGTATTGTTTAAGGGGGATTTTGGTACGCTGAGTACGAATCTCATGATAATTTTGCAATCCAATATGGCCACCGCGCCACTGTTGCGAGATTTCTGTCTATAGCTATGGCCGTACCTATAAGACTTATCTTGATGCAATATATAATCTGCAAGTCCGAATTTTAAAATCATTAGTTTCACCAAAGATACGAAAGCAACACATTAATGATGAAAACCAACTCTTTAAGCATTGTAACATTTTGCCCGTTCACACTCAAGTGCAGTTCTCCTTGCTAAAAGAACAATATTTTAAAATGACGAGACATTATGTCGAACATCCTGTACGTACACGCGCATTTTCTCAGAACCGGCTACAAACAATAGGTGCCCGTAACATGTACGGCGAGAGAACTGCCGCTTATATTCTACCTCGTTTATGTAATCAACTACCCTCAGATTTGTGTAATAAGTTGATCGAAAAAAATATTAAACACAAATTAAAAGCATATTTTTTGGATTCAATGTTTCACGATCTAGTTAAATAAATAATTATTTTGAATGTATGAGTAATTAGTAGGTATATACAAGGGATTTTCTTTTTTGATGTACCTATGCATGTAATAACTAAATATATGTTTGTAGTTGTAGGTACTAAAATTGTAAGAAGATAGACTCACAACAGCACAGGTCTAAACCTCTGTGGTTTTTTGGTGCTGTTACGAATGAAAAAAATTGAAATATGTATTTTTTAAACAATAAATGAAAAAAAAAAAAAAAAAAAAACGATATCCAAAATAAAATTTTACAACGGTGGTTCGGCGGCCATCTTGGATTGCAAAATTGACCTAAATTTCGTATTCAGCATACCAAAAAACCCCTTCTACGATATGCAACATGAAATTTTGCAACGCTGGCGCGACAAATTCTCGACTCGTAACATTACATTACGCGCGAATGCTCCCGGTGAGGGAGCACCTTTAGAAAAAAATGATGTTTTGTAACATCATTTTTTTCTAAAGGTGCTTTAGCCTCAATAGCATTTTTGAAGACCTATCTATGGATACCCCACACGTATGGGTTTGATGAAAAAAAATCTTTTCGTTTCAGTTCTGAGTATGGGGACCCCCAAAATTTACTGTTTTTTTCTAGTTATATTTAAAAATCTTAATGCGGTTCACAGAATACATCTACTTACCAAGTTTCAAGTGCATAGGTCTTATAGTTTCGGAGAAAAGTGGTTGTGACATTCGGACGGACAGACAGACAGACATGACGAATCTATAAGGGTTCCGTTTTTTGCCATTTGGCTACGGAACCTTAAAAGAGGTATTTTAAGATACTCTTATTTCATTAAAATAAATCTTATTGAACTAGGCGGCTAACTCCTTCCCTGTAGTTGCGTTAGTGTGTGTGGTTTTTATATGTGTTAGTTTTGGCGTACTTTTCAATCTCTAATGCTTTGTCTGCTACTTATTGTAAGTCTGTGGGCGCACGTCATTTTTTTTAACATGTCATGTAAAGTGTTGCTATACGTGTAGAAACGAGATAGCAGCATTCACTAACCCCTTAGTGCGAGCGGAATGGAAAGACCAACGCATACATGAAGCTTTAAATAAACATGGAGGCCACACTTCGAACAAACGCTTGAGTCAAATACCTACGTATCTCTATCTCACTCTCTGTGGGCTAACCTTCTCTTTCTAGGGAATTGTGCAGTGCTGCTATCTTTTTATTAGTATCTCCTAGAAAATAATAGGAATAGACCATACTAAACAAAAATGCAAGTAAAATAATTTATAAATAGCTCTATAGTTCGACAGAGTTCGACTACGATTATTTAATGTGTAAATTGAAATACTTTATACCATAATATGCATGATTGGGTTGTCGAATCAGTGAATTACATTCCCATTTTCTAAGGATTCTGTAAATTCTGTAATGCGGCAACATTGGTACTACATGTCAGTGTCAACCAACAATAGAATGGCGGTTGACTTCATTGTTTTCACACAATAGGAAACGTTGTGAAGTAGTGTGACTATATTGAGGATTTATCTGGGACTTCCTGTGTATTATTAGAAGAAACACGAATGTCATTATTAGAGTAAATAAAATAAGTTAAGTATTGTTATCGTATGTTAATGATGAAGATTTGTTTTAGGTTTCCTAAAAATAGTATTCAGCGAGAAATATGGTTATTCATTGTACCATTAAAAATTAAGTTGAGATATTTTTATAAAAGCAATTAGTATGCTAATTGATCATAAATTTTAAATATGGAAAAGGAGTGGGTTTCGGAGCGGGATTCGAACCTGCGTCTTCTCGCTTACCGTGCGGACGCCTTAACCACCCGGCCACCGAAACTTACTCGGAACCAACCAAATTTTCCACCTTATATACCTACGTGTTGGGGCGACGCATGCACCAGCTACCGACACTTTTTAGAAAGTTACATTGCACGAATGTATAGAATAAACCTATATCGTCATATATCATTCGATTCATGATGAAACCTGCCCGGAAAATAATTTTTTGAAAAGCAATTAGTATGCTAGCTAATCATAAATTTTAAATATGGAAAAGGAGACAGATGGTGTCGGAGCGGGATTCGAACCTGCGTCTTCTCGCGTACCTTATAAATCGAATGGATATAGGTGCAATTCTGTACATTCGTGTCGTGTAACTTTCTTAAAAGTGCCGGTAGATGGTGCCTCCTTTTCCATATTTTAAAAAAATGAAGTTCTATGAAAGCGCCAGGATTTGCAATTTGCATTTTCAAAAAACTGATTATGATGTAGTAACAAAGCGCTTAAAACCATCAACAGTTCCTAACTTATTGTCCAATAATCCTGTTCCTAATTTATTGTCCAATAATCAAATTAAAAACACATTCATAAAATAAATAGATTAAATAACTAAACTACTAAACTATTGCACATTCCTACTGAACATTCCACCCCTGATCATACCAGGCGCAAAGGTGCCCAATACACTAGCAGCGTTGCCGCGCTGGATAGCTATCCTTTGTACCAGGTAAGACCAGGCGTGGGAGTCATGCGTCTTGTCCTGTAGCCTACGGCCGATTCCGAGACCAGAGCCTTAGCATCACGGTACGACCAGATAACGCGACTCCATCTCCGCGTACTTTTGGGGTTTCCTGTAACCAGCATCTTCCGCTGCGGCCGCCGGTGAATGGACGGTACGAGCCAAGTGACTGGCGGCGAAAGTGCTGACGCATGTTGCGTCTCACACTAAGCACTTGCCGTTCTTCCATAGCACAAGGGTCAGATCGTCCGGTCACTTGCCGTCTGCGCGGGACAAACCTGGTGGTTCAAGGATACAGGGGACCGCAGCCGACACCAGAGCCCGCCGGATTAACTAATTAAAACCGTGGTTACGCGGATGCCTACCGGTGCGGTGCAGCGACGACAACTCAGAGCATGATGACCATCGCTCTCCACCATGGCACCGCAGATGCATACGTGAGGTTCACACACCTTGCAGCCTAAGCGGAGAGCCACACGATCAAATTATTTAAAAGCTTATTCCAATGACTTTAGCACTAACATTTCTTAATTTTGACATGAAGAGACATCGGCACGGCAGACTGCGAACTACCACGAGCTGCCGCGGCAGACTGCGAGCTACCGCAAGCTGCAGCGGCAGCTTTCGTCCCAGTCTGCCACGAGAAGCCGCAGCGCGCGAGACGTACAGTTGATTAACCTAGAAAAATAACCCACTTGGATGTATAGTTTCGTTATTCGCAATGTACCTATACAATCTGCAGAGAATACTACCTATCAGTCTTGGTAAAAAACAGAGAAAATAGTTAATCTCGCCTTTGTACTTCTAATTTATATAATAAATTTTCACCACCTATTCCGTGGGACCAATTCTTAAAAAGGTGAAATGATAATATACCTCTGCCTACCCCTTCGGGGATAAAGGCGTGACCTTACGTATGTATGTATGTATTGTATAATAAATATTGTCTTTATTGTGTACAATAAAGAATATATAGAAAATGAAATATCCTGGCAAAAATAAAAATAGGGCTACCCTACTTAGAAAGAGACGTAGAGCCCACACAGAGCAAGACAGTAATATACAGACTACGCTTCAAGTAGGTATTCGAAGTGTGGCCTCCATGTTTATCTACATATATTATAGCTTCATGAACGCATACAAACATAATTAATGTTTCGTCTGCTACTTATTGTACGTCTGTGGTGTTAAACGACTCGGTGTCTTAAAAGTCCTATCAACCAAGTCAAAAACTTTGCAAAAAAATATAATTACTGATTGACGTTGACATTTGCAGCTGTAGTTGTTTCTTTCTGGCAACATTGTGTTCTTTCATTTTTTTATCTGTCTTTTATTAAACTTGACGGAAGACTAAAATATGGTTCGTGTTGAATTTTAGAATTCTATCTCAATTTTGCTTTATAATCTTGAAATTAAACTGTGAAATAACTATTATCTAGAGTGATTTAAGTGATCGGAACAGTTTTTAAGATAATATTTCATTTCATATATCGGCATTACGACCGTCTTTTACTTAATATTTATTTGTTGTTGTGCTGCAGGCCACATCCAAGAAGAAGACCAGGAAGTTGAGGGGTCACGTAAGCCATGGACATGGACGTATTGGTGAGTTCAGTAAATTTAATACCTTTGCAGCGACTTGTATCTTGGAAACCAACCTCAAATTGTATCAGTAGTAACATGTTAGTTTTTTCACTATCAATTTGATTAAATTCTGAATCTCACTTGCAAATTACAAATAAGTCCTAATAATTGTTTCTGCTAAATATAAATATGTAGTTGTTTATTGTGTTTTTATACATCATCGTGAATGTGACATGACAACATAACCACAACATATCGTGATGTTACTCTTCAGGCAAGCATCGTAAGCATCCAGGCGGTCGCGGTAACGCTGGTGGAGAACATCACCACAGAATCAACATGGACAAGTACCATCCTGGTTACTTCGGCAAAGTAAGATAATCTTTTCTTGATAAGTATTCAACAAACATAACCTGTTCTAGTCGACACAGACAGTTACAGTGCCACTCTTAAGTAATACTTCCCATTGTACTGCATTGGAAGTACTGTGGTAATTGTAGTACTGGTGGTAATGATGTCTGGATTCTTTTTGTACCACAAAATGTGACAGACAAGCTTACCGTTGCAGTATAATCTGCAAGTGGTCGTTTTGGCTTTGATAGTTTGCAAAAGTACTTGTGAACTTTTAAGGGGCGAAATGATTTTTAATATAATTATTTCTTGCTTCTTGTGCATGCTGAATTGTAATTTGATTATAGAATATCTATAAAATATCTATAAAATACCTAAGATTAAAATAACTAAACAAATTTATATAGATACAGAAGACTCAAAAGCATTCTTATAGTAAGCCTATTGTTTCTTTTATACAGTAAGCATTAGAATGAGTTTGTGAGTGTTACTGTCTATATTTTCATATTAAACTATATTAAAATACAGAGAAAAGTTTGCTTGCCATTGAAAACAGCAGCAACTACGTAACCTGTTTTTGAAAATTCATTAGTAATCAATTCTTGTTTTGTACAGAGTAAAGTAGTAACATAATAATACATAAATATCAAAGAATAGGGCTTATGTCCAAACAATTGTTTATATAGGCATGTGTATGGGTTAGGTGTATGCTACAGGGTTCATAGCCACGAGGCACAGCCTGTTCTAAATAAGACTTTCTTTCAAAAGAGAAAAAAAACAAAAGTCAATCGACGGCTATTGTTTAAAGAATAACATTTTATTTGTTTTAGCTTGGAATGAGGAATTTCCACTTAAGGAAAAACAAGCTGTTCTGCCCAGTGTTGAACTTGGATAAGCTATGGACTCTTGTGTCTGAACAGTCAAGGCTCAAGTATGCTGATGCCACTGATGGCAAGGTTCCAGTTATTAACATTGTTAAAGCTGTAAGTTCACTTTATTTACCATTTCATATTTACTACGAACATTACTACCTATATCTAGAACTTGCATGCAATCGTTGTGCAAACATTTATTGCATGAACACAGAACTGTGCATTCTGACTAAATGCAAGCCAGTTTACTTATATGAACATGCTGATCCTTAGCTGACGATTATGGCATATTTAAGGTGATGTGATGTGGTGGTCACTGTTAGCCTATGAAAGTTTGCAACACCAGCGGCGCTACAGTCGCGCTGACGACCCTGCAAGAGCCTTCTAAGACTCTCTTTGAAAAAACCAATACTTGTAGGTGTTAGGGAAAATAGAGACTGGGAGCAAAAGAGCATTTACATGAATGATTGAAATACTAGAGTACATTTTATCTTACAAAAAGTACCATGTCTTTTAAAAAGGATATTCACGCATAATAGGCGCAATGAATGACGTGAAGTAGCGGAAACCAGACCATGAAACCCTAGGATATTGTTGTATTCTATTAAATGTTGTGTGAAATGACATTCTGATTAAACAGTAGAATTATCAGATGTCTCAGGCATTTTTTTATTATCATACTGATTTCTGTTTTCAGGGCTACTATAAATTACTAGGAAAGGGCAAACTTCCCAAACAGCCTGTCATAGTGAAAGCCAAATATTTCTCAAAGACGGCTGAGAAAAAAATCAAGGCTGTAGGTGGCGCGTGCGTCTTGTCTGCGTAATTTTTAAGTAAACAATAAAAAATTAAAAATCTACATTTTTGAAGTTATTCCCTTGTTTTTAACAAGGGTTTTTACCTATGGTTTCAAACCTCGTTCATTGTCCTATTGGTGGATCATGATTTTACGAATCTTTTTAATTATCCATGGTCCTCCTGCACTAGAGGTATATCAGTACTTATAATAAAATTCAGGATTCAAATACATCAACATTCATCTAAAAGAAAACCTATGCATTGCATTTGTTCTCACTAGTTCGATCGTCGAACTAGTGAGAATTTTTTTTCTCATTAAACCTTCGAAAATAAATAGGGCTTCTGGCGCTCGGCTGCCGCTGCCGCGGTACGCCTTCGCGCGGTAATTGTCACAGTTCTAACCTAACCACAACGCGACCGTCTCTATAGACTACTATTTACTTCACAATTTCCTAAAATTACTTTGCTTAGGTAGAAAATTACGATGGTCGTCGGTCGGTATGGTTAGGTTAGAACTGACCAACAACGCGCGAAGGCGTGCCGCCGAGCGCCAGAAGCCCTATTTATTTTACTGTTTTTTTGATTTTAGATAAAAGTAAGATCAACGGTCGAACAAATGAGGAAAAAAAATTCTCACTAGTTCGACGATCGAACTAGTGAGAACAAACGTATTTTAGTGAACAAACCTTTGCATTTGTCAGTCTCCTCAGGGCTGGTGACAACTGTTGGATAGGAGGTCCGCGGAGGCTAGGTTCGAGCTCTTGCTATCCAAAAGTAAACTACTTAGATCATAATAGTTCATTAACGACATCTAAAAATGGTTGAACATGGTAACAAGTCACTTCCATCTTGGGCCTGCTTCTGTAAGCACGGTCATGGCTGATAGTCTTGGGTGAAGACAAGTCTACTCTACGGCGTCCTCGCCGCAGACTTCGAAGCTCGGGTGGGAAGGTTATCTATCTCCCTCTCTGCCGCCTCTTCTACAAGAATTTCTCGCAGAAAGACGCGGTGGCGGCTCACTAACTCCCGCTGATGATCATGGCTCGCACCATGGTCTCCAGCGAGAGAAAGTGCACCTCCGGACTTGGCCCGAGAATCTGACTCCTCTCCAAACACTCGTCCATGACCTCTGACGACTCGTCAGATCACCGCTAACCGCGATTGTGGTGTTTACCTATCCTACCTAAGTAAGTAGTTGCTCAGTAAAAAAAATATCTCAAGTTCCTGGCGGAGCTGTGACCGCTGAGCTGAGCCTCAATTTCTCGGGGCGCAGCCCTATCGCTCTGCTCCAGCGCATCCTTGCGCCATTAAAAAAGAGAGGGCCCTCGCTTCCAGAAGACATGCCGACTCAACGGAGATCGAGTGGTAGGTACGTGGTACGCTCTTATCATGCCGACTATTCTGCGGAGTATGTAATCTAGCTGCATTGCGATCGTTAGGGTCTCCGCCTAAATGGAAGCGACCAATAGGGCCATACTCCGCACGATCCTGAGATACAGTCTCCTGCCTGTTAGGCCCTCCTGGAGTTTTAGGTTCCTTAGTATTGGGCAATAACCGCGAGAGTGCAACTAAGTATTTGGCCCAATCCCCTTTGTATTTTGGGTCAAACTTCGGAAATGGTGTCCGAAGTTCCATCGGCTATCGAGTATGAGCCCTAGAAACTTCATCGAGAGACTCTGCTAACGCTCCCTACTTGGATGCTGGATTTCGTAGAGAGCCCTTCTGAGGTCCGTGAAAGAACAGCCTCGGATTTGTGAAGGGCAACCATCAGACCTAGCAGCCGTTTTTCGACCCCTGCCTTGAGCAACACTTGTAGAGGCCTTTGCTTTCCGCGCCGGGCCGTAACGAGGGTGTCGTTAGCGTAGCACGATATACCCTGACACCTCCACCTGTGACCACGCAGCACACAATCGTAGCCCCTGTGATGTTCCATAGAAGCGGTCATAGGACTGATCCCCGAAGACCACACGAAACCTCTCGCCGATCCGGCCCTCGCCAGCTGGGGTAAGGTTGCGACAAACCGACGCACGGAGGCAAGGAGGCACTTTCTAATACCTAAGTGAGCGTCTCCCTCACGGAACTTCGGGGCAAAGTATTGAATTCGTTAGCGATGTCAAGGGGCACTGCCATCACCATCTCGCCTTGCGATTCCACTTGCTTTGTCGTGTTCACGGTGAAACGTCTTCGACTGGCGTAGACCGAAACCAAACAGGTTAACCGACAGTCCTGGGCCCAACGCGAGTGAGGTGCCCTACGAGCGCTTTGCAACAATACGCTCAAATTACTTGCACACCTATATAGTCAAGCAACACGATCGGCCGGTCCCCGGATGGTGAGTTCGCCGGTCGGCCCCGCCTTTCAGGTCAGTAACAGTTTCCACGCCTTGGGCTTCTTTCGACTTATGCCTTAAAGAGCCCTATCAATCGAGACCCCAAGTTCACCAAGAATCAGTACCCATACCTACTCGTCATGGAATGCCGTCGGGTCACATATAGTCGTTCGTCGGTAAAGACAAGCCTTCATCACGGTGACCTCGCCGCAGATGGAACTCCGACGATGGAGGAGTTTTCTCTTCTCTCTGTGTTCTGAGTTACAGAACACAGAAAGATACCCATTTGATCCAGCCGGAGTTTATGGCGATAGAAAAACTAACTTTTATCTACAAAACTAGGCAGTAGGCACGTCAACAGTGTCCAGGGAGGGGCTTTTGTAAAATTTTTATTTTTCTCTACTTTTATGAATCAACAGAAGCCAAAAGTAGGTACCTACCTACTTATTTTTTTTAGGCAGTTATACCTTTTTTAACGTGAGGAAAATCCTACATGAAGGACCCGGCGCGGAAAGCAAAGGCCTCTACAAGTGTTGCTCAAGGCAGGGGTCGAAAAACGGCTGCTAGGTCTGATGGTTGCCCTTCACAAATCCGAGGCTGTTCTTTCACGGACCTCAGAAGGGCTCTCTACGAAATCCAGCATCCAAGTAGGGAGCGTTAGCAGAGTCTCTCGATGAAGTTTCTAGGGCTCATACTCGATAGCCGATGGAACTTCGGACACCATTTCCGAAGTTTGACCCAAAATACAAAGGGGATTGGGCCAAATACTTAGTTGCACTCTCGCGGTTATTGCCCAATACTAAGGAACCTAAAACTCCAGGAGGCCCTAACAGGCAGGAGACTGTATCTCAGGATCGTGCGGAGTATGGCCCTATTGGTCGCTTCCATTTAGGCGGAGACCCTAACGATCGCAATGCAGCTAGATTACATACTCCGCAGAATAGTCGGCATGATAAGAGCGTACCACGTACCTACCACTCGATCTCCGTTGAGTCGGCATGTCTTCTGGAAGCGAGGGCCCTCTCTTTTTTAATGGCGCAAGGATGCGCTGGAGCAGAGCGATAGGGCTGCGCCCCGAGAAATTGAGGCTCAGCTCAGCGGTCACAGCTCCGCCAGGAACTTGAGATATTTTTTTTACTGAGCAACTACTTACTTAGGTAGGATAGGTAAACACCACAATCGCGGTTAGCGGTGATCTGACGAGTCGTCAGAGGTCATGGACGAGTGTTTGGAGAGGAGTCAGATTCTCGGGCCAAGTCCGGAGGTGCACTTTCTCTCGCTGGAGACCATGGTGCGAGCCATGATCATCAGCGGGAGTTAGTGAGCCGCCACCGCGTCTTTCTGCGAGAAATTCTTGTAGAAGAGGCGGCAGAGAGGGAGATAGATAACCTTCCCACCCGAGCTTCGAAGTCTGCGGCGAGGACGCCGTAGAGTAGACTTGTCTTCACCCAAGACTATCAGCCATGACCGTGCTTACAGAAGCAGGCCCAAGATGGAAGTGACTTGTTACCATGTTCAACCATTTTTAGATGTCGTTAATGAACTATTATGATCTAAGTAGTTTACTTTTGGATAGCAAGAGCTCGAACCTAGCCTCCGCGGACCTCCTATCCAACAGTTGTCACCAGCCATGCGGAGACTGACAAATGCAAAGGTTTGTTCACACTTAAAAGGAGTATACGTTTGTTCTCACTAGTTCGATCGTCGAACTAGAAAGGAGTATACGTTTGTTCTCACTAGTTCGATCGTCGAACTAGTGAGAATTTTTTTTCCTCATTTGTTCGACCGCTGATCTTACTTTTATCTAAAATCCAAAAAACAGTAAAATAAATAGGGCTTCTGGCGCTCGGCGGCACGCCTTCGCGCGTTGTTGGTCAGTTCTAACCTAACCATACCGACCGACGACCGTCGTAATTTTCTACCTAAGCAAAGTAATTTTAGGAAATTGTGAAGTAAATAGTAGTCTATAGAGACGGTCGTTATGGTTAGGTTAGAACTGTGACAATTACCACGCGATGGCGTACCGCGGCAGCGGCAGCCGAGCGCCAGAAGCCCTATTTATTTTCGAAGCTTAAGGGTCCGTTCACACAGACCGGCTCGGAGAGCAGAGCAGATTCTTATCACGTTGAAAACAGAGCTTTTATTATTGGAAGTAAGGTTTATTCTTGCATGTGCACTGCTTTTGTCAGTAAGAATGCTTGAACGCGCTTGGTGTGAAATAATAAGAGGAGCTGACCGGCTCCGATCGCGTACTTTTCTTGTTCGCGCAGCCGTTCGGCTCCGATTTCCTGCTCTTTCTTGCTCGCGCAGCCGATCGGCTCCGATTGCGTGCTCTTTCCCGCTCGCGCAGCCGATCGGCTCCGATTGCGTGCGCGCTGCCCCGCGCCGACCGCCATTTCGATAGCACAATTTAAACAGAACAGTTGTGTGCACTTATACGAAAACATGACTGATGAAAAATTAATTTATTTCTTCATCGGAGCTATCTAAAACCATGTTCCGAAAAGCACCCGTTAACACCGAAAACAAAACTTGGAATACTGGTACTGCCTTTGTAGTGAATCGATGCACTCGATGAATCCGACCGGCTGCGAGCGCATCCGACCGGCTCTGAGCGCTTCCGACCGGCTCCAAGCGCATCCGACCGGCTCCGAGCGCATCCGACCGGCTCCGAGCGCATCCGACCGGCTCCGAGCGCATCCTCTTTCAGCCGGTCTGTGTGAAATAGTTAGCGGCTCCGCTCCGACCGACTCCGAGCGTATACGATCCGGTCTGTGTGAAAAGAAAAGTGCGCGCCGATGCTCTCCGAGCCGGTCTGTGTGAACGGACCCTTAATGAGAAAAAAAATTCTTTGTTCTCACTAGTTCGATCGTCGAACTAGTGAGAACAAAGGCAATGCATAGGTTTTCTTTTAGATGAATGTTGATGTATTTGAATCCTCAATACAGGCTGGAATTTAAAGACGGTAGTTGGAGGTAAATTAAAATTACCCTTAATATTGATAATATAGCAAGTTTTGCTGAAAGGAAACATTCCTTTATTTTCAAAAGTAAATCTGAATTTAAAGATTTTTGAAAAATCACCTGCTTGAGCTGGGAATATAACCTGGGAGTGTTTTATGATACCGACCGAAAGAGTCTCTCTCTAGCCAGGAACAATTTCTTTTAAACAACATTATGTAGTAGGTACTTATCCTAAATTAAAGGAAGACCAAGTAAAATGTGTTTTATTGGAAAGCATATTAGGGGTCGTCCATTAATCACGTGAGGCTCAAAAGGGGGGGAGGGGGTCTGACAAAAATCACGAAACATCACCATGGGGGGTGGGGGGTGTAGTGAGAAATCACGTGTATTTATTTCGAACAGCAACTTTACAACCCTGAATTTGAGATCACTGTAATTTCTGAACAACAAAACCTACAATATTAAAACTTGTATGGAATAATTCATAAAGCACTTAATTCCTTTCTTACATCAGAAAATAATTGAAATCGAAATACCTATGCGTTAATCATACAACACAAAAATCATTTTGTTTTTCGTCGTGTCTCCCAAAGGAACCGCGCAGAATATCGGCATCAATCCGTTCAATAATAATCTCAAATTATGTCCGTATTATGTAAAATGGTATTATCTATAGTTTTGGCGTGATACAGAAAGACATACAAACTATTTTAGCTTCAGTATCGGATGTAATGGAAGTTACATAGATAGAATGTCCAGTAAAAATAATTTTGGAATATAATTACCAAATATATTCGACGTACCGATTTTCGACTCTCTATAGGTTTGACTTTTTTTTTTTTATACTACTTAGGTGGCAGACAAGCTTACGGCCCACCGGAAGGTTGGTAACCGTAGCCTATAGACGTTTGCAACACCAGAGGCGCTACACACGCGCTGCCGACCCGGGCGCAGGTTGTGACGACCCACAGTTGAAAATTTTCAAGCCGCCCGTGAGGCCTTCAACTTGGCTTAACGACTGTCATTTTACTGACATCCGGGACCAACGGCTTATCGTGCCTTCCGAAGCACGGAAACGCTCGTAAATAAATGTCACAAAGTGGTCCACGTGGTGGTCACCCATCCATATCCGGCCATAGTAAATGTTGCTTACTGCAGTGATCGTTTACAGAACACTGAGTCTGCGGGGCCACGAGCGCTTCAAAACTTATGACCCCGTCCACCGATGATCATTTGGGGGAAGGCCCCTCTCCTTGTTCCGGAGGTGCCTTCAGAGCCCACCCGCTCACCGCTCTCTACCCTCTCTGCTTCCAGAGAAGCGCTCAAGAGCGGTGCGTTGTGGGTGAGAACCCCGGAAGTGTTGGGAGCCCCCAGCCGGGCCGGGCCGACGTAGTTAATCTTTGGATATCCATGCCGGCTATAGGATGAGGAAGGAGACCGCGGGGTTCAGAGGGTAGGACCGTCCCTTTTCGGGACCGGGAGCCCGACACATCGTCCCGACTGCCCCCGCAGCTAGGATGATGGTGTCAAACCGCATTCCCACCGTAACAAAAAAAACGCAGCTCAGTCTACGTGGATATCGATAGTCGTGACCAAAAGCATAATGATCGCATGGAAATTCATCCTTGATTATTGTACTTTTATTCATAACTTCGCTTCTATTTAGACAACTGCGATCAAACCAGTGTAAGATTTTAAGCTTAACAAACTGACACCTTCTTTATTGGCTCCAAAATAATAAATATTATATAGCAACACAACGGAAGTAAATGCAACGGGAAATATACTAAAATATTAATTAATATCTCTCTCTATTATGTGACGCAAACAAAGTTCCTATTTTAGAAGTATGGATAGATTATAACAATAGAGACTTAAACAATAAAATTTAAAAAAAAAACTTTGTCGTTAGGTACTAAAAATACACGTGATTCGGCCCAGGGGGGGAGGGGTAATCTGAAACCTCACCAAATATCACCAAGGGGGAGGGGGGGTCCAAAAACTGGCCAAAAAAACCTCACGCGATTAATGGACGACCCCTTACCACCTACCTATCTAAAGAAAAAAAGTCTTAGGTATTTGAGAAGAGAACCTCCTACTTTTTTTGCAATTGGTGACCAGAACGAATATTCCCATTCACAGAAACTAGAACATTTTTTTAACAAACATAAAACTGGTAAAATAGCTTAATGTTATCACATCTAGATGACAAAAAATGGTTTTTTTTTATGTGAGGGAAAATCCTCGTAGGATGCTATGCCGGACTCTTACCGACTAAAAAACCTCACGTAACGCCCAACAGCCTATGGTTGAGAGCCCCGGGTAAGCCCTCAGGAGGGATGTCCCGTGACTGACAAAAAATGGGTGCAAGCAATTTTCGACCTCATCGAGTCTTTTGTTTTATTAATCTGCATTTGTTTTTTCGATCTTCATTTGTTTTTTATCTTCATTTGTTTTACCGATCTTCATTTGTTTCATTGATCTTCATTTGTTTTACCGATTTCCATTTGTTTCGGTGATCTTCATTTGTTACGTCGATCTTCATTTTTGTTTCACCAATCTTCATTTGTTTCGTTGGGGTATTCATTTTATACAGTCACAGGTGGTCGGTTAGTATATTTTGTTACTAACTGACCCACCAGATGCACAAGGTGGGTAGTTAGGAGCATTTATTCCTAACTGACCAACCATTTAACCCCTCGGGGTTTAGGGGTCATGCGTTGCTTCTCATGGAGCTAACGTTACACCCTGAGGGTACAGTAGTGGCTTCTTCAATCAGATCCCTAAGATTCAATATCTTAGGGATTAACGAAAAAGCCCACATTAGGAGGAAGGGCATAACGGTACTCCGTTCGGTGAGCAGCCCGCCTGGGGCAGTACCTCCGCCCTGCAGAAGACCGCGGTAATAGTAGCCTGACTCCGGTTGGGTTATGTTCTCCGTCGGTTAGCAGGGTTCCAGAGCTCATTGGGGTGACTCTGTGCCGGTGACGGTGAGACCAGAGGCTTAATCTGTCTCCATTGGCGGATAGAGGCGCGGAATATTGGTGCGGCGGTCAGGGAGACCCGGTGAAACGGTTGACCGCTGACCGCCCGCAGGCTGTACGGAACCCGAACCTGGGGATTACATAATCTCCGCCCCAGGTGGCTGAACCAGCAGCCTGTGTAAAGTCCCTGGTGCTGTGGTCGTGCCGGAGGAGGATACCGGAGTGGACGTGGCCACTGCATCGGGGGGGGACCGGGGGCCCTTCCGTACGCCGTGCCAATCTACCGCACTACCTCTGTCTGCCTTTGGTTAGTTAGAGTCTCACTTAGTCTCTTGCGCCACCGGCACACAGGCATCCCTTCACTTTTTTAACCCCCTTTCCTAAAAAACAACATGGCTAGAATAAGAAAAAGAGAACGAGTATACACAGCGGCATCGTCGTCCACACTTAACATGGGCCTTTGCAACATCAGAGGTATGCATAAGAACCTCAATGTAGTCCACCACCATCTCGAAACTGCGAAGCCGACTCTTCTTTTCTTGACGGAGACGCAGATCTCATGCCCGGGCGATACATCTTACTTAATGTACCCAGGCTATAAGCTTGAGTACAACTTCAGGCCGAAAGCCGGGGTATGTATGTACGTCCGTGATGATGTCTGCTGTCGCCGTCTTACAAGCCTTGAAGACAGGGACCTGTCTACGTTATGGGCGCGCGTGGATCACGGGGGCCACACTCGGATCTACGCGTGCGTGTACAGGTCTCACAGCGGTAACTCGGACACAGTTCGCCTTTTTGACCACCTGCAACAATCGACTGACAAGGTGATTGAGCAGTATCCCTCTGCGGAGATAGTGATTCTGGGGGATTTCAACGGTCATCATGTTGACTGGTTGGGCTCCCGGATGACCGACTTTGCGGGGAAAGCTGCACACGAATTTGCCCTGACCTATGGGTTCTCCCAACTGGTTAAATCCCATACGAGGATACCAGACAAGGAGAACGAGCATAGTGCATTGCTGGACCTCCTGCTGACAACGCGTCCGGATGGATACAACGTCTCAGTGGATGCTCCGCTCGGATCGTCGGACCACTGTATCATTCGGGCGCATGTGCCACTCGCAAGGCCTGAACCACCTCGGCCCAAGGAGTGGCGACATGTGTGGCACTATAAGTCAGCAGACTGGGATGGACTGCGGGAGTTCTTCGCGTCGTACCCGTGGAGGCGGCTTTGTTTTGCCTCAGACGATCTGGATTCCTGCGCTGCAGCAGTCGCTGAGGGGATCTTGGAGGGCATGGAGTGCTACATTCCTAACCGCTGGATCCCTGTAGGAGCAAAAAAGCGACCGTGGTTCAATCGGCTCTGCAGAGAAGCTTTGATGCTGAAAGAATCTGCCTACAGAGCCTGGACCACGGCTCGTGCAAATTCAGATCCAAACATCTCTGAGGTGAAACGCAAATTAAATGCCGCCTCGAGGGCCAGCAAGAGAGCAATTGTCAGGGCTAAATTCGATTTCGTCGGCAGAATTGGTGAGCGGCTAGCAGGGTACCCTTCAGGGAGTCGTGAATTCTGGTCGCTTGCCAAAGCTGCCGAGGGAAACTTCTGTCAGTCAGGTTTACCACCTTTGCTTAAACCCGACGGTAGTCTGGCCCAGAGTGCCATGGAGAAGGCCGACCTTTTGGGTTTTCTCTTTGCCGCTAACTCGACCATGAGCGACGGGGGTGCTGTGCCGCCGGACGTTCCGTGGTGTGGAACTTCCATGCCGGAAGTTAAATTCACGCAGCGGGACGTCCGACGGGAGCTTCGTTCTCTGGACGTTCATAGGTCGAGTGAGCCGGACGGTATACCCGCGGTGGTACTTAAGCAGTGTGGTCCAGAGTTGTGTCCGGTACTTACACGTCTTTTCACGCTTTCATATTCTATGCGACAAGTCCCGGCGTCGTGGAAGATCGCGTATGTGCATCCTGTGCCCAAGAAGGGTGATAGGACCGACCCGGCCAATTACAGGCCTATAGCCGTCACTTCCCTATTGTCCAAGGTGATGGAGCGTGTAATTAATACACAGCTCCTGAGGTACCTTGAGGAAAACGACCTGCTCAGTGACCGGCAGTACGGTTTCCGTCACGGTCGCTCGACGGGCGATCTTCTCGTGTGCCTCACACACCGATGGGCGACGGCTATCGAGAGTAAGGGCGAGGCTCTAGCAGTGAGCCTCGACATTTCTAAAGCCTTTGACCGGGTCTGGCACCGTGGTCTTCTTAATAAATTGCCCTCCTACGGACTGACCGAAAGATTATGCGGATGGGTGTCCAGCTTTTTGGCCGGTAGAAGCATCAGGGCTGTTGTCGACGGCAGCTGTTCTGACTGCATGGCCATCAACGCTGGAGTACCGCAAGGCTCAGTGTTGTCCCCTACTCTGTTTCTGCTGCATATCAATGACATGTTGTCTATTGACGGCACTCATTGTTATGCAGACGACAGTACGGGGGACACTTGTTACACAGGCCGCCCCGGTATCTCTCGGGACGCAGTGGAAGAAAGTCGTGAACAGCTTGTGTCTGAAATCGAGGCTACTCTTACGAGAGTGTCCGATTGGGGTAGACAAAATCTTGTCCAGTTCAACCCCTCCAAGACACAGGCGTGTTTCTTCACCGCTAAGAAAGCCCCAATTTCTGTAGCGCCACAATTCCAGGGCACATCTCTTTCCATCTCTAAAAGTATAGGGATTCTTGGTGTTGACATCTCCAGTGACGTTCAGTTCCGCAGTCATTTGGAGGACAAGGCCAAGCTAGCGTCCAAGAAGCTCGGTGTGCTCAACAGGGCGCGGCGGTACTTTACTGCGGCGCAAACACTGCTTCTCTATAAGTCGCAAGTGCGGCCGCACATGGAGTACTGCTGTCACCTCTGGGCAGGGGCACCTGAATATCAGCTTCGTCCATTTGACTCGGTGCAGAGGCGAGCTGTGAGAGTTGTCAACGATCCTTTACTGACAGGTGGTGTTGAACCTCTTTGCGACAGGAGAGACTTTGCCTCCTTATGCGTGTTCTACCGCCTGTACAATGGTATCTGCTCTGAGGAATTGTTTGACATGATGCCCACGGCTACGTTCTATCATCGCACCGCTCGCCATAGACTGGGATTTCATCCTCACACCCTACGTCCGAAGCGTTCGAGCACGGTTAGATCCGATAGGGGATTTCTTCCGCGCACGCTTAGGTTGTGGAATGATCTTCCTGCCTCGGTTTTCCCAAACGCCTACAGTATGGGGTTCTTCAAAAGGGGTCTAAGAAGGTTTTTACAGGGTCGGCAGCGCGAGTGTGGCGCCTCTGGTGTTGCAAACGTTCATAGGCTGCGGTGACCACCAGTCCTCCTGGTGGGCCGTATGCTTGTCTGCCACCTTAGTGGTATAAAAAAAAAAAAAAAAAAAATGTGGACAATTCAGGTGGTCGGTTGGGAACGGGGGGTATTTACGTAGGTACCTAGGCAGATATTCAAAATAGACTATATTTCAACGGCATAAACCTTTGATTATTTACACTCAATAATCAAAGGGTCCAACTATAAATAAATATTAATTAAAATCTTGACACTGGACACGATCAACTCGCCTACTAGGTAGGTACCTACCTATACTATCCTGGGGTATCCTTCCGAGGGCGGGATGCGGGGTCCTACTAACATCTTAAGGACCCCAATGGGTCGGATCCTCCTCGTGGTGCATCCTGGGCAACAGAGTAGCGACCACTCCCCTTCCTCTGTGGGGGAGTTGTGCTACTCTGGCTAATTCCGGCCGAGGCGGGAGTAACCCACCTGTGGGTTGCTCGGTGGTGTGTGTTGCTGCCGGCCGTGCCGTTGTTCACGGCCGGCAGCAGCAATGCTGGGTCGACGTCGCTTCGCCACCTTTGCTGGCGAGACGATGGCGGCAAAGTGGGAGAGGCACTGCGTGGGGGGCGGGAGTTTGGGTAAATGCTCCCGCCCTGCCATGCAGTTCGGGCTGCCGGCCGTGAATAACGGCGCGACCGGTGGCAACAGTGCTGGGCCGCTGTCACCTCGCCAGTTGGCGAGATGATGGCGGCAAAGCGGGAGGTGCACTGTGCGGGGGAGCGGGAGTAACGGATAATACTCCCGCTCTGCCGTGCAGTTCGGGGGCGCCGCGGTGAGGAGTCACTGCGCGCCCCCGATTGTTTCTTGACCGTGGGCGTAAGGTCGGGGGACCCCGCCTAGCAACGGTCACATGGTGGTGGGCACCTTTCCCGTGTTCCGGGGGTGCCCATTAGCGCACGCCTGCGCCAGCCGCTCTCTGTCTCCTCTATTACAGAGGGGCGCTCGAGAGCGGTGCAGGCGTGGTCTTCAGCTCCTTAGGGAGCTTTGGGGAGCCGCCCATCTGGGTCCCCCGAGGAGAGCCCCCGAATAAACGGGGCGCCGCTAGCCGGGTCGACGTGAATAATCGTTTGATATCCCTCGGCCCGGCTAAAGGGTGAGGAGGAACACCGCGGGGTTTAGTGGGTAGGACGGTCCATTCCGGACCGGGCCGGGAGTCCCACACACCATCCCACATCCCAGCTGCCCCCGCAGCTGGGATGAAGGCGCGTAAATGCGTTCCCCGCGTCAAAAAAAAAAAAAAAAATCCTTCCGAGGGCGGCGAGGGATTACCCGGGCTCTCACCCGTAGCCTGTTAGGTGGGTGTGGTTTTTAGTTGGTAGGAGTCCGGCAAAGCAAAGCTTTATAGTTGGACCCTTTGATTATTGAGTGTAAATAATCAAAGGTTTATGCCGTTGAAATATAGTCTATTTTGAATATCTGCCTAGGTACCTACGTAAATACCCCCCGTTCCCAACCGACCACCTGAATTGTCCACATGGTTAGTCAGTTAAGAATTAATGCTCCTAACTACCCACCTTGTGCATCTGGTGGGTCAGTTAGTAACAAAATATACTAACCGACCACCTGTGACTGTATAAAATGAATACCCCAACGAAACAAATGAAGATTGATGAAACAAAAATGAAGATCGACGTAACAAATGAAGATCACCGAAACAAATGGAAATCGGTAAAACAAATGAAGATCAATGAAACAAATGAAGATCGGTAAAACAAATGAAGATCGAAAAAACAAATGCAGATTAATAAAACAAGACTCGATGAGGTCGAAAATTGCTTGCACCCATTTTTTGTCAGTCACGGGACATCCTTCCTGAGGGCTTACCCGGGGCTCTCAACCATAGGCTGTTGGGCGTTACGTGAGGTTTTTTAGTCGGTAAGAGTCCGGCATAGCATCCTACGAGGATTTTCCCTCACATCAAAAAAAAAACCATTTTTTGTCATCTAGATGTGATAACATTAAGCTATTTTACCAGTTTTATGTTTGTTAAAAAAATGTTCTAGTTTCTGTGAATGGGAATATTCGTTCTGGTCACCAATTGCAAAAAAAGTAGGAGGTTCTCTTCTCAAATACCTAAGACTTTTTTTCTTTAGATAGGTAGGTGGTAATATGCTTTCCAATAAAACACATTTTACTTGGTCTTCCTTTAATTTAGGATAAGTACTACATAATGTTGTTTAAAAGAAATTGTTCCTGGCTAGAGAGAGACTCTTTCGGTCGGTATCATAAAACACTCCCAGGTTATATTCCCAGCTCAAGCAGGTGATTTTTCAAAAATCTTTAAATTCAGATTTACTTTTGAAAATAAAGGAATGTTTCCTTTCAGCAAAACTTGCTATATTATCAATATTAAGGGTAATTTTAATTTACCTCCAACTACCGTCTTTAAATTCCAGCCTGTATTGATTACCTACCAGCTGACGTATCAATTGTTATCCCGAGTAGGTACCTCGATACGTTTCAAAAGGAAAGATTTGACTTTTGTTTGTTTGCGCAACCGCAACACGCTCCGAAACTACTGAACCGATTTGAAAAATTCTTTCACTGTTGGGAACATGGAGCAATGGCTGGGAAGTTACACTATCCCCAGGTGACAGGCTATATTTTACTCCCGAACGTATTTCCCACGGGAACTATGCAGACTGTGAACCAGGTGAAACGAAACCGCGTGACGTTAACTATAAAAATGAAAATACAACAAGAATTACACTAACTCTTATATTATTCCTCAAAGCTAAGAGAATACAAAAATTAAAATTTCATGATATTGTTCAATATTAGAATGTCATGTTAAAAATAAAATACATAGATTGATGCATGCAATATAGCGAGTGACTACTGGGTTTCAGTTGAGATCAAGGAAAAAATACATCTTACTTTTTACTTTTCCTA
This sequence comes from Miltochrista miniata, assembly GCA_933228765.1. Lineage (NCBI taxonomy): Eukaryota > Metazoa > Arthropoda > Insecta > Lepidoptera > Erebidae > Miltochrista > Miltochrista miniata. The sequence continues at coordinate 30,387,742 of OW121754.1, read as the reverse complement.
TATTTACCCTAACCTATGATAATATATTAGAAATTGGAATTAAGAATAAAATTGTAATTTCCAATTTAGACTTAGGCAAAATTAAAAACGCCTTCATTACATAAAATTATACAATATGATGTACTCTATTAGCCAAAGAAAACTATGGCAATAACTTTGCTATAATAATATAACATACCAATAATAAATATTTGTGGACAATCTCACACAACATCTAGCCCAAATTAAGCTAATATAAGCTTGTGGCTATGGGATCTAGACAACTGATAGACATACTTATATATTTCTAAATACATAAGTACATACATATTATACATAGAAAACATCCAAACTCCGAATCAAACATTTGTGGATCAAACAAATATTTGGACCGACCCAGGAATCGAACCCAGGACTTCAAGCGCGGCAGGCGGTATCACTACCGACTGCGCCACCCAGGCAGTCAAACAAGATAATATACACAAGATAGGTAGGTTGTTTTGATGAGTATGTATCATTCCTTATTTTGTTAAAGTGATTATGGCATGTAGACAAGCAGAATATGTCTTTATAATAAATTAATAATAAATAAATAAATAGCGACCAAGTTTTATATGGCATCATCTAGATCAAATTAAGCCAATAATAAGCTTATGCTATGGGCTGTAGACAACTGATAAACATACATAAGTATAATCTCTTTTTAAATAGTCAGAGGATTGAAAGGCAAAAATATTTTAGCGCCAAAATTCACCAAAATGTTTTCAAACTCGATTCTACAAGTATCATAATGATTATATCATTAGCAATCATTTTAGGAACTTATTTCTGGTGTTTAGATGTTTTGGCCTTTCAAGCGTCGCCTAATGTCCACAGAAAATATCCAAACAAATTAACCTTAGAAGATAAACTATAATATTAAGATCTAATTATGTCACAGGTCAGTCAAAATGTAGTCTTCATTCTTCAAGTGTAAATTGTCACTGTGTGTGTGGGCCTCATTTGTGGAATTTGATCTGAAGGCACCTGGGACTGGACTGGCTCAGTTGGTCGAGCTACCTGTTTAGCTTTCTTTCTTGCAGCATCACTTTCAGCATAATACATTCCTAATCTAGTTTTAATAGCAGCCAATGCTGCTCCATTTATTTCATCATGAAATATATTAGTATACCGCCATTGTTTTACTGTTGGCCCTTTCTTCCGCTCTTTTTTAATTCTCTTCTGGGACTTGACTGGTTCATCCAGTAGTTCTTCAGCCTGATGATAGTCGGTATTGTCTATGGTAATACCAGAATGTTGTTGAGGCTCAGGCTTAGCTTGCAGCACTATAAAACCAACAGGCGGAGCTTGTGAAGGTCTGGTTGCAGCAGACTGTAGTATTATTCCCATACTCTGTCCACTGTTAGGGTTCTGATAGAAGTTAGCTGCTGTGCCTGTAGTCAAAGTAGTAGTCTGATATTGATTCTGGAAATAGTTTTCTGCTATGTTGACTAGATGACCACTACCAGGATATGCAATGGAAGTCAAAGTTTCTTGTGTAGTTGGCAGCGGCTGTGGTGCTTCGAGTGGGGGAATTACATCCATACTCCGCTTAGATTTAGGCATTGTTGCCGTTATATTATCAGGGTCATATGTTTTGATATAATCTTTCCACATCTTAGATATGTTAATTTCCAAGCCAGCAATTTTATCCAGTCTAATGAAATCTTTGAGACGATGTGTGTGGACAATAGAGTAAATGTGGTTTTTTATTTGATCAAGAATACCTGAAGGTAGTCGGACCTCACCAGACCGCCTGTGACTATTTTTACCACGGTTATCACTAGGGAACATAATGCCATCATCCATTTTTTTGCATAGAACTCTAACTTTTCTTTCTGTAATTGCATGTATATTCTTGAATGCTGTTTGGCAAACTTGAGTCTCTCTTCCCTTGACTCTCACAAAATATTCAAATGTGCATGTCCGGCGGCTGCTTGTTTTAACTCGCTTCCTTTTCACATCAACTTGCCTCATTAGTCCAAATAAATAGGCGTTTTGTTCATCATGTGTTTTCATAGAGTAAAATCCTTGAAAAGTTTTTAATCTAATATCTTCGGGGACTCTCTGAAAACATAGCCGACGGCAATTGCAGTCAGGTCCAGGATGTTTTGGAGGTACCACTTTCCCATTTGCATTGATATATTCTAGGCCTGCTATTCTTAGACGTTTTTGTTTTTGCTTGTGCCATTCTAGAAAAGGAAAATTAAAATGAGTTATAATAATCAGTAAATAAATAGAGAAATAAATTAATAAAGTGCCGCAATACCTAATATATAAAGAGCTACCTATACCTAATCAATTTGTAGGTACAACTAGCAGAAACATTTCTACTAGATAATTTATAGAAGGGAATAAAAAATATTGAAAATCAGAAACTTGAAAATACGTAAACAAAAAAGCAGTAAGGTAATAAGAGACAAGAAGTAGGTGAGCAAAAGAATACAAACAAAAAAGTCGAGAGAGGTGTAAGAAAGCTAAACATTTTGAAGCATATCGTACATTTAAAAAGTATCGTGAGCAAGACTCACCTTCTGGATTTCTTGAACGTCTTTTAACTACTTTTCCGTTTTTAGTAAGCTTTACTTTGCGGTCATTATTTGAGACATCAGCCATTTTAATACCAAAGCATTTTCGTCTTGTATTGTACTGCCGTAAGTTCAGAAATTCAGAATCATGCATCCTACTACTAGGAGAAACTAAACGGATTAATGTAATTTAATATTTGTTTTTTAATAATATATTAAAATAAATAAAAAATGTTTACAAGTATAAGTGTTAACGGCAAATATTGACATTATCTTCAGTTCTTAGGATAACATTTTTAATTAATCGACTACTAAGTTATTTTAGAAATATATGCTAATGAACAAAACGTAATATCTATGTGTTTTTTCGAATAAAGCTGCATCCTGCATCCAGACTCTCGTGGAGGCTCCTGGAGGCGCCTCGACACAGACTCGACCGACTCGACAGAGTCGAGCGAAGGCGACAGGGGTGCTGCCACCACACTCTCACGAGGCGCCTCCCCGCCGCACCGCATCCTTTGACTCCGTCCCAAAAACCGACACGGAGTGGAGCGCATAGGAGGTCAGGCGAGGCGAGGCAACCATCCACACTCTCGCGCTCGCCTCGCCTGCTGTCGCCTCCTCGAGAATCTGGATCGTGCATAATGATTTTGGTTAGTTAGATCAAAGTGTATAATTGATCAAGACTTATCAATCGGGTTTCAAATTGTGTATTTACATACATACATATGAACACATCTTTATCCCCGAAGGTGTAGGCAGAGTCATATTATTATATGCCCACATTTCACCTTTTCAGAATTTGTCCCACGTAATAGGCGGTGAGCCGTATTGCCGTGTTGAGATGGACAGGCGCAGGTTGTTACTGCATGCTGTTGAAATATTTCAAGCCGCCTAGAAAGGCCTTCAACTTGGCTTAACGACTGCCATTATACTGGCAACTGGGACCAACGGCTTAACGCGCCTTCCGAACGAAAAAGCACAGAAACGCTAAAATAAATGTCACAAAGTAGTCACATGGATGGTCACCCATCCAAGGACTGGCCATAGTCAAAGTTGCTTACTACAGTGATCGTTTACAGAACACTCAGCCCGCGGGGCCGGCATAGCATTCATGAATGATTTCCAAACGTAAAAAAAAGCTTAGGTACAGTTTGTCTATAAAGTCGTGAAATGAATGTTTGAGGAACTAAAAATAGTTTTGTGTGTGGCAACACTGGCAACACGAAACTTATGTACGTCAGTTGTCAATGCTATCGTCGTCGTGGTTTACTCTCTCACGTAACTTTAATGTTTGGATTAAACTGCAACAAATTGAAACCAAACTACGCATAAAGGTTTGAGAAATGGAAATGAGTAAGGAAAATCGGAGTGGTGCGCAGGAAGTGATTTTTTAAGTTTTCCAGTGATGTTTCGCGGAGTACCAAGCTGGACAATTGTTGTGGGATTTTGAGGATGTTTATGAGCGAACAGCATCTTTGGTGGGTATATAATCGTGTTATTGTTTGTTTTGAATCTGTCTGAAGTTACAAATTTACTGAATTTACGATTTGTAGACAAAAAAAGGCATTGTTTACGTTGCATATTTTTACCTATAATGTAAGTCAGTGGTTAGAATAACATTGTTATTTTATAGTACGACCTACATTTTTGATACTCAGTTCAATCTGGTTTTCTACCAATTTTATTATTTTAAATTAATTGCTTCATGTCAATAGTTTGTTTCCGGTAATTAATTTTCTTTTTTTACTCTTTTCAGGAAAATCAGAGAGTACAGTTAGGCGAATAGTTAACGAAGGTTTTAATAATGAAGGAAAGTTTGAAACTCCTGGGAAACAGAAAAGGTCGGCAAAGAAAGAAATAGACGATTTTAATATTTGAGCACTGCGCCAAAAAAATCCTTGTCAGATGGGGGAAAGTTACAGATAAAACATGTAATTACATGATTGTGGCGAAGCAATTGGGACTGCTAGGCACCTGCTGGTGGGTTGTAAGACGCTATTAGACCGGGGCTTCTGGATCTGGTTCAATAACTTTATTCTGGATCTGATTCAATAAAACAGAAACAAAATTAAAAATGTATAATGTGTTTTATTTATTAACTCACTAGCTGATGCCCGCAGCTTCGCCGGTGTCGAATTTGTTCTCGTTCCCGCTTCCCGTAGGAACTTATTCCCGGGATGAAAAGCCTATGTGTTATTCCAGACTATATTGTATCCCTGTACAAAATTTCAGCCAGATCAGTTCAACTGTTCGAGCGTGAAAGAGTCTCACATCCACACTCATAAGCTTTCGCATTTATAATATTTGTATTGTTCCCGTTCCCGCTTCCCATAAGAACTTATTCCCGGAATAAAAAAGTAGCCATGGTTATTCCAGATTAAAATGTATCCCTGTACCAAATTTCAGCCAGATCCCTTTAACCGTTCGAGCGTGTAAGAGTAATAAACATCAACACTCGCAAACTGTCGCATTTATAATATTAGTAAGATTTTACTCGGAACGAACTCCTCGTATCAAAATCATTTTGGTCGATAGGGTTGCATACATGCATTCAGCAGCGCCCTCATTTAATTTCACGACTTTATAGACAAACTGTAGGTATGTCGATAACCATCTGATCGGAATTTTACAGGAACACTTTGTTGTCCATTTCGTCTGTCTGTCAGGACTTTTTATATCGAGAATGCCTGAAGGTATTGAATATTGAAATAACAAACTTAAACCGTAAACTCAGGTCTGTCGAGTTGTGAAGAAATCACACTTTAGTTGATTTGGGGACAAAAGATACGGCCGTTTATGTCGCAAAAAATAACGTAATCATATTTCACATGGGGTCTTAGATCTATAAAAACCTGTAGTAATTAAGTAATTAGAGAACATTAGAATGAAACGATTAATAAAAAATCTTTCTCGCTTTTATACTTAAAGGATTACTACCCGTTCGCTCTAAGACCGCGAGGCGTGGCACCAGTGTAAATAAACAAACAGCGAATTTCTGTGCTGTCATACATTAGTCATAGTGTCAATAGTGTCATCTGTCATTCTTATTCATAGTCGTAGACGAATTAGAATTAATATACACGATTATTGAGCAATATAAAATAGAATTGAGAACCGCATTCATTTTATGCAGACGATTATTAAAAACACGAAAACTTAACCTGCAATCGCTTTACTGTAGTTTCCTTAACATATTACCCGAAAGTGACTCAAAGTAATCGGATTTAAGTACTACTAAGTGTAAGTAAAATTTTATTATATTTAAAGTACATAATCAACAGGTTTAAAAATTGAAGCTTGATTTATTACAACTGCTTTTATATACGCTTTTTGCTGAGGTGGCAGAAACATACGGTCCAGCATCGAAAGTGGTTACCAAAGCATATGGACGTTTGAAATACTTGTAGTGCTCTAGGCCTCTAGGGCCCTCATTTATCATTTTGGTGTCACACGATGACTACCTCTTGAAGAATATTTTTAAGCTGCCCATAAGGCCTTCATTAGTGCACCAATTAAGTTAAAATTTCCAATTCTTTGCAGTGAAAATGACTTTCCAATCTCCTATGCCAAGCAGGGAATTCCTGTGGGATGTTTTTCGAAGGTAATGATTTTGATATCTTTTTTTTACTAATAGGCAATAAGTCTGAAGAATGTCACATCGTAATTATCTGAATATATGGAGGAGTGAGAAGTATAAATATTCCACTATTAGTAATGTTAAATTAGTATGCTCCTAATAAAGTGAAGGGCCTCATCATGGTATGCATCGACATCTGATATAATATGCATCCACATCTGATATGCATCAACATCTGATTGGCAATAACTGGACACAATTACTAATAAGCTGAATATTTCTTGTCATTGTATTGAACCCAAAGAAGGTTTTGTACTAAGATGAGTATGACAGAGAACTTATCACCAAATTATGTCCTTCACAAGTGACTCATATACAATGACAACCGTGCCTAACTTGGGTTAATCCATCGTCATATACTTTATTATCATAGCTTTAATCTATATCCCTCAATTGATCCATCATATCATTTTGTAGTATTGTAATGAAATAAATAAACCCACATCCAGCTGCGCATAAATACTTGTGATAAATTGATGTCATTTTATTGGTGTCATATGAAATTGCAAAACTTTATAAGCATCATTGATGTTATCTATTCAAGTACTATTTTTTGTATATGTGTATGAACATATGTTATGGGCAAAGTGATGCATGCGGCCTTATGTTCAATGCCTCAGCAATGGCATGGAGCACAGCACAGTGGAGCGATCCCCACCTCCATCATATAAGTCTCCATAACTTTTATAAACTAAGGTGTAGGTATTTGAGATGTATTTCAGGATATAATTTTGTATCTCAGTATTAATTACGATATAACCTGACCAAGTATTTGATCTTTTATTTATTTATTTTATTTATTTTATATTGTTTGTTTCGTCTACCTCGTTCACTTTCTTCATATTCTTATTGCAGCTAGAAAATATAATATATCACTGAGCGTTTCAAAAGATCGTTTCTCTGTCGAACTATAAAAACATGGAACAACCTGCACGCACATGTGTTTCCCTCATCTTACAATCCCGGGTTCTTCAAGAGGAGTGCGAAGAGGCACATCACAGGGCCGCCAACTTGAGGACCACTGTCAGAAGTGGCCTCCAATCGCTAGATGCGCCACGGCTTCCCATCAGCCTGGTGGCGACGTCAATTTGGCGAGCTAAATAAAAAAAATATTATTCTGATCTCTTAACTCTTTCACTTCCACCATTCCAATCTTATCCATTACTCAGCAGGTGCATCAACTCATGGAAAAGGTTGATTTGTATTCTAGACTTGTTAGTGGACCATCTATATATTTTTTTTTATAAACTCTCCTGGTTATTCTAGGGTTGACAAGGATCGCAGTGGTTATATATCAGCAGATGAATTGCAGCAAGCACTGTCTAATGGAACCTGGAATGCCTTCAATCCAGAAACTGTTCGTCTTATGATTGGTATGTTCTAATATTAAATAATATCAACTTTTTTCTTGTTATCACGCAGTAAGTATACACATTTTTTCACTGTTTTTCTATACTTCTAGAGAAAAATTTTACATATACAAGTATCAAATACTAGTAATGGAATTTTTCCTTCCTTAGATGAACGTTGCAAAATCAAATTGGAATAGATGACTCATCTATTAGTGACTAGCTCAAAAGACTGTTGCATCATAATTTTAACAATATTTATTTATCTTTCAGGTATGTTTGACAGACAAAACAGGGGTGTGATATCATTTGAAGATTTTGGAGCCCTATGGAAATATGTAACTGACTGGCAAAACTGTTTTCGATCATTTGACAGAGATAACTCGGGAAACATAGACAAAGAAGAGTTAAAAAATGCCCTCACTGCCTTTGGATACCGGCTGTCTGACGATGTGGTTAATATGATGGTTCAGAAGTTTGACAGATTTGGCAGAGGCACTATTCTGTTTGATGATTTCATTCAATGTTGCATTACTTTATATGTAAGTATTCAATAATTTATTATGTATTTGTCTGAACCGCAACATGGATCATAATAATATTTGTGGACAGTAATGGAAGTAAGGGAGGGCATCAAGATTATAAGGACAAAAAAGAGTATGAGTGAAGTTGTTTTAATTTTTTAGGTTATTAACATTTATAGTTCCATCTACATTGTATCGTAATTGGTTTAAAGGCAGCTGTTATTTTGATGTAAACATGAATATTTTCAAAACGATTTAATAAGACTAAAATTATTTTAGATAGTATATTTCCATGTTTCTTTATTCACGACTTGGCCCTGATGAAAAGTCATGGCAACATCCAATGTTTGAGGGTTAATAGTGGCCCTCAAATTGACAGCCTAGTAACTAGTAATATGCTTCGCTTAAAGTAATCACAGGTCGTAAACACAACGATAAAAACAAGTACAATTTAATTTTTATTGTTAAGATTATGATAAACAAAAATAGATGTTATGCCGGACTCCTACCGACTAAAAAACCTCACGTAACGCCCAACAGCCTATGGTTGGGAGCCCCGGGTAAGCCCTCGTAAGGATGTCCCAGGACAGCCGTTAGTTAGACTGTTAGGGCGTGAAAGAGTAACAAACGTCCACGCAAACTTTAGCATTCATAATATTGTATGTAATAAGCAAGATGTGAAACCAGACAGTTCACTTCGACGAGGCATAGCTAATCTGTAAGGGTATTCAGTAATGATTAATATTGTATTTCAGACTCTGACTTCTGCGTTTCGTCAATACGATACGGATCAAGATGGCGTCATCACTATACATTACGAGCAATTCCTGAAAATGGTGTTTGGATTGAAGGTAAAAGTTTAACATGTCTGTCAAATTCCGAAGGTTTCAAGATCATTGGACGAATTTGCACAAGTTTTATATTAAATATCTAAATGTCTATTTAATATTTTGTAATAAATATGGAATTGCCATAGAAAAATATTGTGGTTTTTGACAAAATAAATCGCAGAATATTTAATCATACTGGCAATTCAAATGTGAGAAAGATATAAATGTAAAAAAATATTACTATTTTAAAACGATCATTTAAATTCTATTTGAATTACGGTTATTTATAGAAAATGTAATATACTCGTAGATCTATCGTAAAGTTAACTTGATTGATTTGTATTTTGTATTTAAACGACCAGTAAACTTTATGTACTAAACTTGACTGAAATATTTACTAATATACCTTAAAAAATGCACCATTCTATTTTTCATCCTAGCTCAAAAATAGAACCCAAATAGGACTAACGCTAGGAGTGAATGTAAAATATTGCAAAGGATATTTTAGTTTTCATCAGGTATATCATGAATCGTGATTAAAATTTTCACAGATGATGTATTTCTGTTATAGCTACAACAAGAAAATCTTACTAATATTATAAATGCGAAAGTTTGTGAGTGTGGATGTTTGTTACTCTTTCACGCTCAAACAGCTGAACGGATCGGGCTGAAATTTGGTACAGAGATACATTATAGTCTGGAATAACACATAGGCTACCTTTTATCCCGGGAATAACTTCCCGCGGGAACAAATTTTACGCGGGCGAAGCTGCAGGCATCAGCTAGTAATGTTATATTTGTGCGGGTTTCTCATACGACAAACGTGATATTCTTTTCCCGTTTTTTGGAGCGGTACCCTCCGTGGGCGAATCGACCCGCACTTGGCTGGTTTTTTCTTAACTACTAACTTCGGCCTGAGATTCTGCACCCGTTCCCGTATCTCACATTAACAAATTTCCAGAGATAAAATGTAGCCTATTTGTCATTACAGACTATACTCTATCCCTGTAACGCTTCGGCTTCAGTTAGGGCGTGATTGAGTACCTACTTAACAGACATAAGAAAAAAAAACGGCCAAATGCGAGTCGGGCTCGCACACAAAGGGTTCCGTGCCAAAAAAACGGCGTTTGTTGTATGGGAGCCCCCCATCTTTTCTGATTTTAGTATTTGTTGTAATAGCGGCAATAGAAATACATCATCTGTGAAAATTTCAGCTCTCTAGCTATCACGGTTCCTGAGATACAGCCTCATGACGGACAGACAGACAGTGAAGTCTTATGAATAGGGATTTTACCCTTTAGGTACGGAACCCTAAAAACATGTAAACATCTTCACAAACTTTCACATATTTAGTAGGATTATCATAGGTGTTGTATGCACATGTGTATTGTATCGATCTATGGACATTATCATCATCATCCTAGCGCTAGACTCGATTGTGTCACATGCAAGAAAAAGAGAAGGTGCATTCTGAGAAAGATGTACCTACGCATTTTGAGAAAGGTACATCTCGCGAAAAGCACATTCTGCCACTGTATCATAATAAAATACCTTCAGTTTGGCAGTACATATTTCTTAGGTAACATAAGGTCCCCGCGTCACAATCAGCGTCGGCGATACAGAGTGGGACATTCAGATTTTTTGTAATAATTTGTAACTCGGGAAATATTGGATCAATTGCAAAAACCCTTCATAATACCAATGTCCGATTTTTGCCCAAGTGGCCGCTGAAGTGTAAGCTTAAGCTTTTATATATCGCTATTATAATATTGTACTCGTAAATACTATTTAAACTGTTTATTCACGGCTTTTGGTGGAACGTGCTACACGTCTTGAATGAAACTCTCATACATTTTCCACATAACATTAACTTTAAACCTGACCAGTTTCGCGGTTTCATTCAAGATGTTAAATTGAGTATTAACAAATATATTTTTCTTTCGTCCAGTGCTGGCCGTAAACGCGCAGTGGCCCGTCTCCCGCTATAAATCAACCAAAATTATTTATAAATATAAATAAACGAAGGTAAATACTTTCTTGGATCTTTTAGCTTGTTAGTTAGCAAGTTGTGAGTAACATGAATCTATTAATGTGTCCATATTTTTTACTGTTTCTGTGATAATGTAAAAATAATTTGGGGTATGTAATAAAGCTATCTTTTAATTTGAACAACTTTTACACTTACACTATTAAGGCTCAAATTAATTTTCATTATTTTATAGTTTTCTCTTTTATTTAACACTTTCGCTGAATGTACAATTTAACAAAATGACTGGAAAATTTTACCAAAGACTTTGGCATGTTATTACAAAACTGCATTCTGTGTAACACGAAAGTCTGGAGGCCACTAAAGATCATTTTGTAACGTTTATTTGTAGAAATGCATTTGTTTAGAAAAGAAATGCCATTGTAAGACATTGCCCAGAATATATTTTCGCTTGCGCTAATGAGTTGCCAGCTTATTGTAGCCGTTCTTGTAGAAAACTCTTTCTGCCAAATTCATAACTTCTTGCTCAAAATAATATTGAGCAGTGACTTCTAGGATTATTAGTAAAAAATAGTATTTTACAAACAACTATATTGCACGTTTTCCTTTGCATAACAAACTCGAATGTCAATGTTATTTCTAATACTTATTTCTATGTTACACAATAATAATCGTAGTATTTTATAAAAATATATCTAGTGTATAAGCTCTACTGTTATTGTTTTACAATTTTCTATATATAATAATGATACATACTTATTATGATTCCAACTTTGTTCACGCATGCAAGCCCTATAGCATAACGTATTAGGTTGCAGTTATAGCACGTGTTAAGGATGACTCACGCTACACCGTGCCGGGTCCGAGCCGAGGCGGGACAGAGTTATTTCCGAGCGTTGTCGTTGTCCGTCACTCGGTATAGTGTATGTTCATACAAAATATATGTAATATTAGTTGACCGTGCCGGGTCCGAGCTACGGCCGACACTCGGGTCGGACCCGGCACGGTGTAGCGTGAGTCATCCTTAAAATTGCGATGTCTGTAGGTTTAATCTAGGTAATTGTTTTATGAAACTATCAAATAGCACCTCATCAAAACTCAATACTTCTCGCATTACGACACGTGTTGATTATTCCAGTGCAAAAAGCATTATTTAGTGCTTATTGTATATACGATTGGGTTTCGCAACTAGTTTCCCATCTAGGGTATGCCTAAAGGTCAAAGCCCACTTACACGACTCTGCTCCCACCCGGCAAAAATAATATAATTCAAATATAGGCTTTAAATATTGCTCTTTAGATATATTTTACATTGCCATCATCAATTAGCAGACAGCTAAGCGAGCTTACCGCCATCAGACTGCTCGGGAGTTGATGCCTCGCTGGCCGTGTGGTGTAGACGAGCGGTCGGCGCGGTGCCCGTGCGCTTACTGCTAGCAGTCGCCGCACCGGCACCGATCGCGAACTGTGTCTATTGCGAAAGGCGAGAGCGGTCGGCGGGTGGACAGCTGGCCGTCTACTAGCTGTCGCCGTGTGGACTGCTGGGTGCGTGCTAGCTGTCGCCGCGTAGACTGCGAGAAGTAGTCTTCTTTGAGGGCAGTGTTGGGTGGGAGCGGTGTTGAAGCAGGGTCGTTTAAGTGTGTTATGTCCTTAATCGTCATGCCAAAGGGTTTGCATGCAATATTGGATAACTAATCCTAAGTTCAATTTAGTCTTAGCTTAGTGCTTTTGGCCAATTCCATATGATATCAAATTTAATGTCATTAACGCCATCCGGATCTTTGTAATTTTGTAAGTAAAATGTTTTACCATTATACCTAAAAGATTGTCACTACACAAATCATTGGTGGACTTGGGATAGTTTAGCTCTTGTACAGAAATTTATGTATTTATGTATTTATGTTAAGACACCTAAACGTACATTTTTATAATATAGACGCAATTAGATTGCTATCGATTTCTCATTACAAATCATTTTGTATGGAGTTTATAAAAAAATCTTGGCTAAATAAAAACCGCCGATTTATTTAATAAATGTTTTATTTTGTTTTCTGGCTTTTGATTTTCCACGCTCCAATAGTATACCTAAGCCATATTAACCCTAAATCGCAACCCATTTGTAACCACGAGAAAACTGGGGTTATTTTTGATCCCTCTATCTCAGTCCATCGAATTGGAATTTCTGCGATTGGAATGTTCAAAGTTTGCGCTATGTACAGCAGTTCTACGTCGAATGCCCTGAAACAAACAATATTCATAAGTGTCATTTTCACGATGCTGCTAGTGTGGAAAAATGTTAGATCGTTCACTTTCAGGACTTGGCAAAGCTGTAAACGAGTTTATAAAAGGGTACGGGTTTTTCAGTTGGTTAGTTGTTCAGTGGACGGTAGATATGAGAGGACTCTCAAAAGCAATTCGACTTCAGAATGTGTCCGTATGGATTGAGGAGCCACCTCTCCTTTTGAAATGAAACTCCTAATTTAGTACACAATAAAAAAATAATGAAGGATTTTTTTGGAATTTGTAGGCCAATAGATAAAAACTTACATCTATTCCAAAGTGGCTCCTCAATCTAAATATTTAGATTCAGGAGTTTCTTTAATTTCTTAACGAAACTGATATATTTTATTGATTTTCTTTGTGTATAATTTTTTGTAGGGTATCTACCTACTAACGATTTCCGACCTATACTTACGGAATTCAAGAAGCTACGACGCGCTTAGTACAGGTCCCTCAATCTATATCATATTTTTTAAAATCTAAAATTCCTAAAGCATAATTATGTAGTAAATAAACTGTGAATTTTGATTAAAGCAAGTGTTACGATCACTTTTAATAAATAAAATTTGATGATTTATTTAAAAAATAAACTAAACTCTTCGTAACTTCTTGAATTCTGGTAGAATAGGGCGGGAAACGTTAGTAGGGATCCTACATAATGCGTACTAAATGATACAAAAAGCAAATTAATAAAATATATCAGTTTCGTTAAGAAATCCAAATGTTTAGATTGAGGAGCCACTTTGAAACCGATGTAACTTTATCTATTGGCCCACAAATCCCAAAAATCAACCTACATTTTTTTTTATTGTGTACTAAATAGCAGCGAGTTTCATTTAAAAGGAGATGTGACTCCTCAATACATACGGACACTTCAGAATGGGCAGTTTATTTCGACATCCTTTAATACAAACTAAACACAGTACATTATGTTCCTATTAGTACTTGTATTCAATAATATATAATGTCCAAAGCAAAGTAGATCTGATTTCATTGCTCCGCTTGGCCAGTGAATATACCTGAAGGCCAGGACTAGTGGTGCGTCCTAGGCATTTCTAAAAACTGCTGCAACTACAGAAAACAAGTTCGTTAAACTTATACGGCTGGTATTATTCATGGTGTATATCTATTGTCTCTACTCAACTACTTTCACTAAAGCTAGACGGGGTGAAGATATCTAAATAGCGAATTTCTATTGGTCATTGACATGGTGAGAATGCGTGTCAGGTGTCGAGGCTCTGATTTTGAAGTCCAGTATACGTGAAGATAATGTAGTTATTCTCATATTAATTTAGTCATCTTAAAAGTAATTAATATATTTACCATCTGTTCACGTGCAAGCTCTGGAAGCACTCCCGAGCAGCCTCTCTGGTGAAGAGTTTAAAGCCGCACTGTGTGTCTTTGATACCCTTGACGGTAAACAACCACACCAGGAAGTGGAAACCATACATCAATATACTTCTGCAAAGATATAAATTTAATGTTAAATCTACCCAAAAAAGTATAAGTAAATTACAATAATGTTTTAAGAAGATGTTAGTAGTATCGTATTCGATTCTAGAACATGCTTAGTACATCTTTTTAAGTTTTGTTTTAAGCTAGCTTCCTGAAAGAAGTAATTCACTGTCCATCATCTGAGTGTTAATCGGCTGCATCCGAGTTATATGCTTCCTAACCCATACCTACTCCGCGTCCCTACTCTTTTCCTATACTTTACATGCATCGTCTTGAGACTCTTGAGCATTTCTTTCCCTCGTCTACGGGTCCGCGCAGACAGAGAGGAATAATGCCCGCGCGGTTTCGGGCATTTTCTTTACGGATCGCGTATGCTCGAGCTTGCGCGCGACCTCGAGAGCCTGCGCGAGTAAACCGTTCTGGGTTACCACGCTACAGTAAACATGCCAGTTTGTCGCGAAAGTTCGTCAACGATGATAGACTGGGATATATTATAATTGTGCTTTTGGCGGAAGAAGATGAAATGGATGTTAATAAAATAAGGAGTCAGAAAGTCAGACGAAGAATATGGGTCGAGGTCGAGGAATATTGGCAAGGTGTAGTTTTGGTGAAATTAATAGGTACACTGTGTAGGTACGACTTTACCATTAAAAGGAGTTTTGTTTTACGATTATCTATACTGGGTGTGGGTGTTTCTTTTAGGGTGTCAAGCCGCCACTAGCTGGTAACAGGGTTCCATACCTATCGATTTAACCCCCATGTATGTTCTACGATTTTTTGTAGTTTTCGAGATATAATTTTTTTTCGTTATTTTTTTAATTACGTCCACGTAATTGTGTCCACGTGGCTTTCTTCTTTTTGGTTCGACTTTTCTTGGATATTTTTTTATTATTATAATGCCTATTGATTGCAGTATTATGGACAAAATAATCTCCTTCCTAACTTTGATACAAGATGTAAAAATTTTAATCGATAATAAAAAAATAGGGAATTATGCAGAACATTATATCTCGAAAACTACAAAAAATCGTAGAACATACATGGGGGTTAGATCGATAGGTATGGAACCCTGCTACCAGCTAGTGGCGGCTTGACACCCTAAAAGAAACACCGTGTATATATAAACGAAAATCACCTTCATTCCCAGTTGTTCCGCGGCAGTAGTTCCGCGACGGAACTAGTGAGACTTTTTGTCCCAATAGTTCCGTGGCGGAACTACTGAGACTTTTTTTTCCCAGTAGTTCCGTGGTGCGGAACTACTGGGACATTTTTATTCTCAGTAGTTCCGTGGCGGAACTAGTGAGACTTTTCGATTCTCAGTAGTTCCGTGGCGGAACTAGTGAGACTTTTCTATTCCCAGTAGTTCCGTAGCGGAACTAGTGAGATTTTTCTATTCCCAATAGTTCCGTAGCGGGAACTATCATGGATCCAATACCTACCTTAAAGTATTTTTAATTTTTATGAAAAATGGACCTTTTAGGACATGCGACAAAAACAAATGAAGATCGATAAAAGCAAATGAAGGTCGACGAAAAAATGAAGATCAGCAAAACCAAATGACGACGGTTGGAAAAACAAATAACTATCGAATAAACATTACACAGATCAATAAAACCAAAAGACTATAAGCGAGTTGATAAGGTCAAAAGTTACTTGCAGCCATATTTTGTAATCTAAATGCGATTACCAATAAAAAAACTAGGTGCAAGCAATTCTCGACCTTAATGACACTTATCTAAAAATGTGCTTTTAGGCGCTTATAGACATCACAGATCACGAATATATAAAAAATAAATATATATTATGCATGTTCATAAGGTCGAAATTTGCATGAACCCTTTTTTTGTAATCTAGATGCGATAACCATTCAAAAAAATAGATGCAAGCAATTCTCGACCTTAATGACACTTATCTAAAAATGTGCTTTTAGGCGCTTATAGACATCACAGATCACGAATATATAAAAAATAAATAAATATTATGCATGTTCATAAGGTCGAGAATTGCTTGCACCTATTTTTTGAATGGTTATCGCATTTAGATTGCAAAATATGGCTGCAAGTAACTTTTAACCTTATCAACTGGCTTATAGTCTTTTGTTTTATTGATCTGCAGATGTTTTTTCGATCGTCATTTGTTTTTCCAACCGTTATTTGTTTTGCTGATCTTCATTTGTTTCATTGATCTTCATTTGTTTCATCGATCTTCATTTGTTTCGTCAATCTTTATTTGTTTTGTCTATCTTTATTTGTTTTGTCAGTCTTCATTTGTTTTACCGATCATTAATTGTTTTGTCGATATTCATATGTTTTCTTTTTAATTGTATGAGAAAATAGCCGTAAGAGACCGTAGGGAACTAATGGGAACATAAAATATTCGTATGTAAGTGATGCTTTCTCCCGCGGGACTACTGGGACTTGATTTATTAGTTTTTAATTTATGCTTTGTTCCGCGGAACTACTGGGACTTAATTTATTAGTTTTTATTTTATGCTTTGTTCCGCGGAACTACTGGGAATGAATTTATTAGTATTTCATTTATAATTTGTTCCGCGGAACTAATGAGAACTGAATTATTGATGTTTTGTTCCGCGGGACAACTGGGAAAAAAAGTCTCACTAGTTCCGCCACGGAACTACTTCAACGGAACTACTGGGAATAAACGCATTTTCGTTGTAATTTTATAACTCCAGAACTGGCTCACCTATCCAAACCAAACGTTAAGGCTTTGTTCGGACTATTTAGTAGATGATTTATGTGAAGTTTGCACAAAATCGGTCGAGCGGTTCTTGATTTATTTTAGCAAACGAAGTTGCGCGGGTCAGCTAGTATACTATAAAATCGATTATGAAAAATTTCGAATGCTTGTGGATATGTTACGTCCTTATATCCATATATTCAAAAGAAGACCACTAATTATCGTTCAACTCAGTGACAACACTGAAAGTATGCGTACGACGCGGGCGCCGACTCGACGCCGCGCGGTATCTTAGAGGACGCGTAAGTATTTTTTGTCAGGTTCCAGTATTTATGCACTTAATTGCAATAATTTTTAAGTTTATTTTCAAGTACGTTAATAAAATCCTCTCCGCTGCGCTTCGTTCTGTCTGAGCTGAGCCTACCGCGTCAAGTCATGTTTCTCCCTCATCTGCTGCTGTGTGATGACCTGGCAAACGAGGCATGACCAAATACGTAGTCTGCGCATAACAAGGTGGTCCACTTAGTGTAGGCGGCGAACAGACGGATAAAGCTCCTTACTCAGTGCCCCCGCATGGTTCTACACATCCATCGCATCATATTCGCCAAATGCTGAATGTGTCCTCCAAGTACTGGTCACGTTTTTAGTCTTATCAAAAGACAGGGCTTATAAATCTACTAATATTATATATAAAGTTATTTAAGTTTATGAAAATGTTCGAACGGTTGGGTAGGTTTGAACTACAGGTCCCGTTCCATCACCATTGTTTTATGTGTTGAAATAAAATCCAGCTATGTGCCAGTTGTTACTATCCTTTTTAGGGTCCCGTTTTACCTTTTGGGTACGGAACCCTAAAAAGGATAGTAATAACAAGAAAAAGAAAGCAATGTGGTGCGGTCAGATGTGGTTCCACCGTCACTCACACATGGAAAGATGACACTACATCTGGCTATACATATAAAAGGAAATGTCTTACCTAAATACACTACGCGTTGCTAGCGACTCCTTTTCTAGATGAGCCCTAGAACCGATGGCTAATGCTACACTACTGCTAGCTTCTTTGGGTTTTGATACATAATCACAACTTATCATTTCTTTAAGAGCACCTTCTAGTTTAGTAACATCTTCAAATTTGGATGCACCATCTGCATCTGCAAATAGTATGGCGGCACCTCTGCAGCTTTGAATACCCTAAAACAATTATTTATGTTTTTTTTAACAGAACTATTAAATATAATCTATACTCTATTCTATATACTAATATAAAGAAGTAAAGTTTGTGTGTTTGTATATTTGTTAAATTGTAAGGGGTAATCTCGAAATCTACTGAACCGATTTTAAAAATTCTATCACCAATTGAAAGCTACGTTATTGTGGAGTGTCATAGGCTATATAGCATCACGCTACAACGAATATGAGCGGAGCAGTAATAGTAAATGTTTCAAAAACGGGGGAAAAGTTATTCCTTTTGGGAGCTTCGTTGCGTGTGCTGCATAAATATTTATAGTTATTTAAAAAATATGTACTACAAAATTGTTTCTCTTAAAAGAGTTCAAAAAAAATTGCGCGATAGCATGTGTCTATCTTTGGGTTGGTGCACAATAACCATTTTAATGGCAATCAATTCTTTTCTACAATAATGCCACGGGATACCTCTTTCATAAACGAAATTGTTCTTAAAAATAATGCGACGGGAATACACGCGACGAGAAACCTTTCTCTCTCTCTCTCTCACGTAGTATTGAATATTAACGACGAGACGCTACGGGAGTAAACGCAACGCGACGGGAGTAAATGCGACGGGAACAGGTAATACTCTCTCTTATGTGGCGCAAACGAAGTTGCCCGGGTCAGCTAGTATAATATACAGGGGTCCCACCCACCAAGACTCCACGGCCAAACCCATACACCTTCAACTGACAGATTTGAATGTAGGTTGTAAATCAATTTGGAATGGCAGTCCAAATATTGGATGCATAGAAAAAATTATCTGTAGATTAGATACCTACCCAAAAGTTGTTCTGTTGGATCCAATGAATGAATCAAAAATGAATTAAATATTGTAGTCTATCGCTGAAAGTAGGCCTTTCTTAATTATACAGTCCCTTCAATGTTGTTTAGGCATGCTTTCATGTTGGGAGTAGTACCAGGGAGGGATACCAAGCTGATCAGAAAGGAGTTCTGCCCTCGTTATTGCAAACGCAGTACTTGCAAAATAGCGGTTTCGAGATAAGCGCGAAAAACATTATTTCGTCATATCTAAGGAAGAAATATCGGTGCTATAACTTTTAAAATGTAATTTAATAATAGTAAAAAAATCGATCTTTCTATTGATATATTTTTTTCCTTATTTTATTATCTTATTTAGATAAAATGCTTAGTACTGCGTTTTCATTAACTTTCTGGGCTTGCGAGCATTACAGTATCACTAAGATCACATGCAGTAATAGTGCTTATTACTGCAAACTCACCTAGCACGTGCTTAGTACTGCGTTTGTAATTATTAATCATTGAATATATTACATACCTCTGGTATTAGTTAAACAGACTGTACTGCCGTGTCAGACCTATCTACGTTATCTTAAAAATCATAGTTTTGAGAAATTGCATCCTAAAGATTTTTTTCAGATATTTGCGTTTTTAAAGAAATTTAATGCAAACAAGTATGAGATTTTTTAATAATGTAACATATTTTAATGTGACGGATATCGGGAAGTAGCATTTTTTTTATTGTAGCTATATTTACTATAATAAACTCAATAACAGAGATAGGCATGACAAGCCTACCATACATTACCTAATACGCGACGCCCCGTATGTTAAGATATAAGAGTTAGCTGTGATAAGTCCTTTTGGGGGAGTTATACAAAACTCGGTTATTTATAAGTTACCTGAAATTGGTCTGACTACAGGTGTACCGTAAAACAAAAGGTTAAATATAATGTTAAAGTTTTCATCTTTCGTTTTCATGTTCATAATTACTAAAAAAAAGTTAATCTTCCGAAATCAAAGGCACTTCAAAAGTCAATCAATCAACTAGCCTATAGCAGTCCACTGCTGAACATAGGCGTCTTCCAAATTTCGCCACAACACACGGTCCTGCGCTTTTCGCATCCAGTCAATCCCTGCAACCTTCTTTAGATCGTCGCTCCTTCTGGCAGGGGGTCGTCCTACCCGACATTTACCAAGTCGCGGTCTCCACTCCAGAATACGCTAGCTCCTTCGAGCATCAGTTATTCTACAAATGTGGCCAGCCACTTCGAAACGTATACTCTGCAAGCTATGTCGACCACTCTTGTTTTCTGGCGGATAACATCGTTTCGGATCTTATCCCTCAGAGACACCCCTACTGTGGACTAGCCCTATTGTGAGTGTCCACGTCTCGGCGGCGTAGGTCATAACTGGTAGAATGCTCTGGCTGAAGACTATCATCTTCAGGCATTGCGGTATCGGCGAATAGAAAACCCGATGCAGTTCGCTGAATGCTGCCCAGCCCGAGCAAATCCTTTTCGCTATGTCCTTATCCAGGTTACTCGTTTCAAATGTCCTGCCCAAGGTAAGTGTAGTCTTGGACAGCTATTGGTCCCGGCATGACATGCTCATTGAACATGACCTTGGTTTTGTTCAAGTTTATACCGAGGCCAACACGTCGAGACTCTTCACTTAAACTGTGCAGCACCCCGCTAAAAGGTTTCAGCTTTTCTGCTACTATGACGATGTCATTGGCTTATATTCACGCCCCTTCCATCCCAGGCCAACGATTTTAAGACGTCCCAAGCGTATTAGTGAGGAGCTTAGGTGACACGACATCTCCCTGTCTCACACCTCTGCGCAGCGCTATCGGATTGGTGTTCCTATCCTCCAACTGGACGGTCATGGTAACGGTATCATATAAGCCCCTCAACACCTCAATATACCGCCAATCAAGATGACACCGCTGCAGAGCTTCTAGGACTGCCCAGGTTTCGACAGAGTCGAAGGCTTTCTCGTAGTCTACGAAATCCATACACAACGGCTGATTGTGCTAGTTGGACTTCATACAATTTGCCGAACAGAATGGATGTAGTCCACTGTACTAAAGCCTTTTCGAAACCCGGCTTACTTCTTTGTCTGGAACTTGTCGAGTTTCCCAGCGAGGCGGTTTATGACTACAGGAGTGAAATGAGTCTGTAGATCTTCAGTAAGGATTATGTGTAACACATTTTGCTACTAAGGTGCTGTATTAGTTCTTCGGCGCTTTTTTCAAGTGAATTATTTGTGACATCTTCACTATTTATTTAACTAATTTGTGCTAATACGTTTGAACTCGTCAAACGTATTAGCACATGTTAGCATGCATCGTTGTCATAGTCAAAACTACTCCGGTTTTGACTATGACATGGTTGGTTTGAGTTACGGTATACTTACCGTAATACTGGAATGTTTGACCACCAATCACGCGGAGCACACTGTCACGTCAGCGAGTGACGTCGACGCACTGATTTGCTAAAATGAAACACGGCACTATACCGTGCGGCATTCGTACACACATAGCTCCCTGTCACTCTCGCTTCTCGTAAACGCAGGATTGTAGAATACTACGATTGGCTAAGTAAACATTCGTTTCAGAAAAAAATATGCTACAAGCTTACGCAGTAATCGTAGCAAGTACTGCATAAACTTATAGCATATGCTTAATACTTCAAATTTTTGTAGCACAAGTTACATTTAGGTGCAAGTACTGCGTTTCATAGTACCTAAAAAACACGTTTGTAATAGAGAAAAAGTTACCGATATATTTTTTACGTATAGATTATGTCCTTAGGATTCCATTTCTGCAAAAAAGTGAAAATCTCAAAAATGTCGATTACTGCAAGTGCAATTATCAGGGCAGAGTTAGTAGGGTTGGTTTGTTTCGGGTTTTATTCTTTCTCTTCTGACCTCATCTGTCAGTCAGCTGGTTGCACCACTCGCAGAAGAGTTTGTTTGGGCACTGAGATTTAGTAATGCACGTTATTAACCCGCAATGAAAACAAGGGGTGTTATACATTTGATGTGTGTGTTGGTGTGTCTCTGTCAATGGTATCTCAGCCACCCAATGGTTGTACCTACCAATTTTGATGCGGTTTTAGCTGATGAGTCAAGTAATCTGCAGGATACCCAACTCCTCAGAAAATCTTAAATATATATAACTCAAAGGTGACTGACTGACTGACATAGTGATCTATCAACACACAGCCTAAACCACTGGAGGGATCGGGCTGAAATTTGGCATGGAGGTAGATGTTATGACATAGGCATCTGCTAAGAAAGGATTTTGATAAATTTTACCCCTAAGGGGTTAAAATACGGGAAGCTGGAACGGGAACAAATTTTACACGGGAGAAGCTGCGGGCATCAGCTAGTTACAGGATATACAGGGTGAATTTTTGAAAAGGGCTTGGATGGCCAAATCCGAAACTATAAGCATTAGCTAAAAATGCTCAAAGGAGTCACGAGCCCGATTTTGATAAAACTTAAAACCTCATCATTAGATTTTTGAAAAATCAATCATCCTAGCTGGGAATCGAACCCATTGATTTTGTTAAAAAAAACACACCCTTTATCATTACACCATACGATAGTGTCGCTGATAAGTATCAAATTCTGCGAAGTAATACCATGTCTGTACTTAATAGAAAAGCACCAGGGTCCGCGGTTTCTTTTAAATTTTCTAACTGATATCCAAGTTTCCTAGTAAATTTGGCTAATGAACTTACCAGTCTTACTGCACCACCTTTTCCTCTATTCTTGACTAGTTCCAAGCACCTGACTTTTTCACTACCATACTTCTTAGTGTAGGTATCTGCTACTGTCACAGTCTTGTCCATACTGCCATCACTTACTACTATTATCTCATATTGGTACCCAGGGCATTGCTTTGCACGGTTTTCTAAAAATTCTATTGCCTCATCTAGCATTGGTGGAACTACAAGCAAAATAACTATGAAATATGGACTGCGGTTTAAGAAACTTGTTTGGGGAAAAATAGATTTTATTTGTACTGAGCTGTACTCCAGTATATGGGACATAGCATAGATAGGTACTTAGATCAACAAGAGGGAGTATCTCTTTATCTTTTTAATCAGAAAAATTTTTAAATTTCAAAACAATCTGACATATTTGGCTTGAACATCATCAACAGATTACATTCAATCTAAATTAAATGTAATTCGATTACATGTGATTCACATATTTTCAATCAAATTACTAATGGAATTACAAAAGTAATAGATTACTCCTATCTCTGATTACAGCTGCACATCTATACTAATATTATAAAGAGGAAAGATTTGTTTTTTTGTTTGTTTGTTTGTAACAAATAGGCTCTGGAACAACTGGACCGATTTGAAAAATTCTTTCACTGTTGGAAAGCTACACTCTTTGCGGTAAACACAGGCTATATTTTATTCCCGTATTCCCACGGGAACGAGAACTAGGCGGGTGAAACCGAGTGATGTCCGCTAGTATAGGATAAAGGCAGTTGTTAACAGGAAAAAAAAGGATTATGTCAGGGCATTCAGATAGTGTGTATTATTGAGTAAAATATCTGAACTACTACTAATAACTTACGTCTTTCTTCTTCATTATATGCAGGCACTACTACACTCAAATTCAGGCATTCCGTATCTTCAATACTCGGGAACTGTAACCTTTTGTTGGTTCTAGGATCTTTATAAGTATCTTCTTCTTGGAATCGCTCCACCACAGGGTATGGTTTTGTTATCACATACAGGAATATAGATATCTATAACATGATGTAATGGTGTCAATTATTATGCCATTTTGTAACAATAACAGGTTACTTTTTTATCATCAATCATTATGCTTTCGTTTTATTACCACTGGGCTAACTGGGGAAATTTCAGATATTAGATTGGTGTTGCCATATACCTATTGTATTTTAGGCTCTGCAGAAGTAGCGCTATTAAAGAATAACCTAAAATGTTAATTTTGATCATGTTTTGTATGTGTGTTACTACTCAAATCTCTCAAAATTAATTTCAACCCGAACTTTCAGCTTATGGCACGAGGAAATTTATATGCTTTTGTACATACCTAACGAATTTTTGCCAACAAGACACTTTTTTGAATACGGTATTTTCATCAATAGGTATCCTAAACTAGAAATCATTTTAAATAAAATATAAAATATAATCATTCACACAGTTAACAGGCGCATAATAAATTGTTAAACTTCAATACTTACAGTGATAACTACAGTAATAGCAGCAATTAAACCGTATATTATTAATGTCCATAACATTACAACAAAATCCATTGTGCAAGCTGTGTAGTATTCATTAGAAGGTAAGGTACGATGTTGTAGTGCTGTCTGAACTCTGAATCCAATTTTAATTATTATAGATTTATTGCAAAAACCTTTTTCTCAGATAAATATCAATAATCAATACCACATTTATTTATCTAAAGTCGGCCGTCAGCCGTCACATCACATCACACACGTCATTTATGTTTTTTTTTTAAATAATTAATTTATACTGGCTCTGGCTTTGGTTACTTAGACCATATGCCAAATCTTATTTCTATAATATTGTTAGCAATCACCAGGAATGTTAATAAAAAAATATACACGGAGATTAACAAAACAGATTTCTATGACTTTACTAGCTGATGCGCGCAGCTTCGCCTGCGTGAAATGTAGTTCCCGTTCCCGCTTCCTGTGGGAACATTTTCCCGGGATAAAAAGTAGCCTATGTATTATTCCAGATCATACTCTATCCCTGTACCAAATTTCAGCCAGATCCGTTCAGCCGTTAGAGCGTGATTGAGTAACAAACATCCAAACATCCAAACATCTTCACTTTCACATTTCTAATATTAGTAGGAAGTAGGATTTCAACTACACCCTGAACCAGGGGGGGCACACTTAGAACATTGAAAATTTTCATAGACGACAGTGACCTCTGGTGAATGTTGGCGGCAAAAAAACGGCGCCATTTTCTACTAACTTCATGTATGTGTCAAGTGTCAACTCCATCGTCTCCATCTACTGCGGCTCACTTCACTGACGTTCGGTCATTTATGTTGATTTGATGAGATGAGCTTTTCGAGGTTATCTCTTGTTATTTTATAATTGTTTTGATTTTATTGTTACTTTGTTTTACTGTTTCCGTTTGTGATTATTGTCAAGTTTTGTTTTCTTTAAATTGTGTTCTTTAAATGTTAATTTTGTTTTGGTAAACTTATAATATCATTTGTTTTGTTAAACTTATAATATCATGAGTCTGATAGGTACCAAAAAGATGTTATTTTTAGCTGCGACCCTCTGGGTAAGTGGTTTCTGTTTATATTTAAACACAAATTAATATGTACCAATTAGATTATTCGCAGTTGTAATCGATTTACTTTGTTACCTACCTATTTATGCGTTATACTTTTGGAACTTTGTTTACTCAGCCACAGTATTAGAAATATGCTTACAAAATTACTGTACGCATTCAGGCTTGTGCAATATCTAACTTTTTAATTAACTCTCTCGTTCCATGATACACAATAATGTTTACGGGAAGTAACGCGATCGTGGTATAGGTACAAACATACCTTTGATTTGCTTGACGTTTTGACCAGTTTTCACCGGCTGTGGTCACGGCCTGTGTAACCTGGTACCTATACCATCATCGTGTTTCACCATATTTCCATAAACATTATTGTTGTTCAATATCTTCTTCCTCTTAGCGTTGATCCCAGTCGCCTCATAATCTTTCACCTCGGGCCCTGGGGTACGCTTTACCAGTCTAACTGCGGATTTGACTAAACTTCAATATTTTCTGTGAAGCGACTGTCATCTGACCACCACAACCCAAAGGCGATATTGAAGCATTGCAGCTAGACTAGTTGTTGAACTTTTTAGGGCTACAAGTACCCGTAACTACTGCCATAGATGTTGTTATAGCTACTAGTACCAACTAAATAACATGCTCTCCAAGGCACGACAAATGGCTTGTACAATATCTATCAAGT
This sequence comes from Miltochrista miniata, assembly GCA_933228765.1. Taxonomy (NCBI): domain Eukaryota; kingdom Metazoa; phylum Arthropoda; class Insecta; order Lepidoptera; family Erebidae; genus Miltochrista; species Miltochrista miniata. The sequence continues at coordinate 30,361,432 of OW121754.1, read as the reverse complement.
ATAATATAAATGTTACTGATATAGATTTCTCTTCGAGCTACAGCCAAATATGAAAATTAAAAATAACTTGTGATTCTTTATCTTTCAGACACTCATACATCGGTTCCCGCATCCTGATAAACACCCTGATTAATTATCATCTTGGATATCAGTAGTAGAAGATTACCTGAATGAAATTGATCCAATGAAAATATACAAGAATAAAAGAATATGTGATTGCCATTTTGATGCCATGGACAAGATATCAGGAAGATGTTAAGTATTAAAACGAACATAAAATAATGTAAAAAAGCAGCACAAACATATGCACCCATATCAATAAAAATTAGATACAATAACTTAAATATTTTATTTATAACCATGTATTCCTAATTGACCTACTTAATTACAAAGGACCATGAGACAAATTGGGCTCAGTGTCCAACAGAGGTATACCATATGCCGTTGTAATGATTTTGGTTTGTACTAAAATTGTTACTACCGGCACCACCTTCAATTCCATTGCAGAAAAAAGATATGCACCTAAATAGGTTTTGCGTAAAAAGCTAATTATTAGAGTCATAAAACTTATTGTAACTATGTATATACTCATGCTTTTTTTTTTACCTGAGGGAAAATCCTCAGAGGATGTTATGCCGGACTCTTACCGACTAAAAAACCTCACGTAACGCCCAACAGCCTGTGGTTGGGAGCCCCGGGTAAGCCCTCGGAAGGATGTCCCGGGACTCACAACAGACCTACGGCCGCCAATGCGGCCTCGCCCAGGGGGTGGTTCGGGTACTATCCCACGTCTTTGGGGGTTTCGGGTGTTATCCCGCTTCTAAGGGGGGGGCGTGCGTGAGTTGCTCACGTCACGCTGCCGTCATGGGCCTGCTTCTGTAAGGACGGTGAGCGACCCTCTCACCGTCCTCAGACCCCCGGTCATGGAGGCCGATAGTCCTCGGCGAAGACACGTCTGCGGCGTCCAGGCCGCCGACTGCGGAACCCGGGTGGGAGAGCTCTCTCCCGCACCCGCCCCGCCGCCTCCTTCACGAGCATGACCTACTCGCAGAAAGAGGCGGCACAGTCCCACTTACTCCCGCTGGAGAGCATGGCTCGCGCCATGGTCTCCAGCGAGAGAGTGTCCACGCCCAGACCCACTACGAGGACCTGGCGCTGTTGTGCCCAGACCGTGCACTCCACCAGCGTGTGGAGCGCCGTGTCATCGCTGCGGTACCTGGTAACTTGGTGTACCGGCGGCGCGCGCTAACGCAATCCGCGCGCAACTGCGCGATTTCCGGCGTCCATCAGTACACCTGCTTCCTCACCGGTCTGGGCCTAGCCCTGAGCATCGCCGCATCGCAGATGTGCGACATGGCTCTCCCGAACCACTCCACCTCGGTATCAACATCGGCAGGCCTGTCCGCTGTCGGAATCCAGGACTGCACGATGGCCGCCCCCAGGAGAGCCTCCCGATCAAGGCGATGGAGTGCCCAACGCGGTGCCGGGGGATTCGCGATTGCTGGCGGCAGGTTAGGTAGGAGGGGAGACGTCGAACCGAATATATCGGTGATCTGACGACGTCTCCTCCTCGTCCACCACACGCCATCTCTGGACACGGCGGGCGATCTCAGGGGTCGCAAACGAAACGTCTATGACCGAGCTAACAGGTAGACGCACAGTAGGAAGTTGTGCTCATACCATTTCAATAATATGGTATCTAGGGTTAGGCAGGCACATACAATTTAACCCTTCAACACACTAAAACACAACACACGAAAATCGGTGCCACCGGCAGGACATTTAGACGATATTATTATTGATATTGATTGAAATGTTAATAAAATGATTTTAACTGTTAGGAGCTGTTTTATTTTATACATTAAACCTGGAATTAAAACTTGTTAAAGATGTCAATCAACAAAACCTACAATGCCATAACAGCACTACTTTTTAGTTTATTTATGGTCGGAGAAAAATGTTTATAGCAAAATAACCCCATGGATTATTCGCAAAAATGAGTTTAAATCTTTATATTTAGTGCTTTACAAGTATATTCAAAGTGATCTCATCTCTGTTGGTGGGTGAGCCCAGGCTTCATACATTTTTGCCCATGGTCCTTTCTCAATGTACTTAGTATTAAGTTTAACTGATTTTATGTCAAATTTCTTATAAAGTATAAATTCTTCTATAAAGTCAACAATATTCCCCGGAATACGGTAATAGGCTCATGGGACCAAACTCAATGATTGGTGAACTTCCTAATGTGGTTTTCCCAAGCGACTACAATACACCTCTGGTGTTGCATACATCCATACCATAGGCCACAATAGCCACTTTGCATTGGGTGGACCATGTGTGTGACTGCCACCTAAGGTATAAAAAAGTGTGTATTAATTCATAAAGGCGTGATTATTATGTATGTATGCTGTAATTATTCATGAATTCATGCAGTACATAGGTACATTGAGAAATCTGTAACATATCTGTCTATATCTATAGCATAAACTTAATATAAAGTAAGCTTGTGGTTTATAGATATGAATATACTACACAAACTATAAACACTATCCCTCAAAGCTATGAACTCTTAAAACAGGTTGATAATTGAACGATTGTCATACTACTAACTGCAAATATATCTTTGTAATCCTATATTTTTTTAAAGGACTTACAAAGTTATTTATGCAGTTGGTAGTATGACAACAGGGAGTACATGTTTGTATACATAAATGTACCTACCTATGTATACAGCTAGGTACTGTTATCGTGCTTAGTTCATCCAACAATCACGCGGCGGCAGCACTTTCCATACATGCATATTTAAGCATAGAGTAGCCACTCTTCTCCTTTATATATTACTATACTCTTTGCCCTGAACGTAATCATTACACAAGTATCTAATCAGTAAGTAACTTAGAACATTCTTACAATCAGCGCGACACTGATAACACATGGATCACACTGATCACCAGGGTGTGTAGTTCTTTACTATGCAGCTGTCGGCCGTTGAAAAAGGGCCGTCCCGTCCACTACATTGCATGCACGCCTTTTTATATTGGAAAACTAGTCATAGAAAAGTCGACTTCTACAATATAATATTGTAGAAGTTGAATTCTGTCTATGGTTATTTTCTTAGTAGGTATATATAAAGGCGTGCGAGGTGTGGGTGCGGTGCGGGCCATAGATTTAGAATAGCGAAAAATCCTAAATCTATGGTGCGGGCACTGATCTGTAATATTACAGATCAGTGGGTGCGGGCCTTTTTCGCCTGTCAATCGTTGAGTAGAAGACGTACAATGTAGCGAAAAATTCTAAATCTATGCGTACAATAGTATTGTATTCTCTTTGAGTAGAAGAAAGCAACCCACCTTGGTGATCGGTGTAATCTGCGTCGTTGTAATTGTGAGACCGTTCATATTTCTTACTTAGTAATTAGCTACTTTTGCGATGATTATGTTTCAAGTGTGCTAGATTAATTTATTTTGAGAATAGAACTGAATTTGTTAACCTGTGTATGGCGTTTTAATCATACTACTTCCTGATACCTAACAATATCATCATTTAACACACACTCCGACATACAAATCAAACTGGCCAACCTGCAAGATGGAGGCAACGAAGGCAGGACTGAAAATAAACACTCGGCAGACGCAGGAGATGAGGTGCGGGAAGACGAGCTTTGTACCGCTCCTCATTGGCACAGGAGATATGGAGCGTGTTCTCAAATTCACACACCTCAGGAGTGCCGTGCCGGAAACTGGTGGGCAGGGCCGAGCCGCCCCTGTGTGCGAAGTGTGCGGGGCGCACACAGGCACAGGTGCCAAGATCATAGGGGCACCTGAGCCGCGCCGCCACCGAAATTATATTTGTCACATACCTATTGGTTCTGTTGGGTATAGTAGGTATTGTTAAGTAAAAACATATTAATACAAGTAAAAGTCTTTACATAATATTCACGTAAGTGGTTTAATTTTAGGCTTTGAGATGCTGAATGAGCTCAGTGTAACAATCAAAAGGATCCCAGTGAGTCTGTTTTAAGGGGTTTTATAAGCGCAACCCGATTACGCGACGCAAACGCACGTGTGCGAGGCGCAAGTCGAGATTAGTAACAGCGAATCCCCGATTTCAATGAATAAGAGAGCCAAAATCAAATATGGGGATTCTACTTTAGCGCATGCCTTGAAATAAGGTCAGTTTCCCGAGGTGTGGAAAACTGGGACACTAGCCTGATCCGAATCGGCCGATGGACTCACCACCTGGGCACCAGCCGATTGTGTTGCTCGACGAGGTGTGCAAACTTTTTACCCAACTATCCCCTGATATTCATTTTTCGGAGACTTTCCTAAACTTATCCTTTCATATCAGTTCTCGCATTTGGACGGTCACATTCATTCTGCATACCTACTGTATCTTTCTTACATTCAACCTTACATTTTTATTCAGGTGGGCGCCTGTTATTCTTACTGCTAATATTTGTTTTATTTCTTGTTACTTATATCTAAAGAAAACAGGGTAAATAATTTTAAAACTCCACCTCCTTCTTCTTTTTGTTCTTTCTCATTTTTGTCTTTTTCTTTCTTTTAATTATTATACTATTATTTTTAAGCTAAAGAGTTTATTTGTTTGTTTAGTTGTTTAAACTCTAGAGTCTAGAGCAGGGGTTCCCAAACTTATAGGTATCACGCCCCCCTACCGTTAAAATTAATATGCCCACGCCTCCCCTCAGCCCAGGGAACAGCAAGTGGGCTCGCCAAACCATTTAAAAATAAAATAACAGTAATTATAATTTTTCTGATTTTGGTATTTGTTGTTATAGCGGTAACAGAAATACATTATTATGTGAAAATTTTAGCTCTCTAGCTATCGAGGTGCCCGAAATACAACCTCGTGACGGAAAGACAGACAGACGGACGCCAAAGTTTCTTGAATAGGGGCTCGTTTTGGCCCTTTAGACACGGAATCCTGAAACATACAATTATTAAATAAAATAAGAATAGGTAATAAAGGTTATAAATACATCGCAGACCTCCCTCTTGTTTACTATCCCACTTTTTTGAGGGGTGAAGAGACACGCCACCTTCTTGGCCTGCTTCTGTAAGACTGGCGAGCAGCAAACCCGTCGTTCTCAGGCCCTCGGTCATGAAGGCCGGTAGTCTTGGGCGTATTAATCTCCCGCTTCCACCACGCCACCCTTTTTTGCACTCAGAAAGACACAGCTTGGGACCATGGCCCTTAACGAGAATGTCCACACCAGGCCTGCGACCAGGTCTTGGCGTTGCAGCGTTCATGCTGAGCACCGTCAGAATATGCGGCGCGGTGTCCTCGCTGAAGTAACCACAGAGCACTCAAGATGTATGCACCACAGATACTTACCGAAGCACCCGTGCTCGGTAAATATCTATGACACGCGTTAGGTGAGGCTACAATGGCGCCTCTTAAGCCACTCTTCCATGATCGGCTTCACCACCTCGAAAGTAGCGAGTTCCCAATTTGACAGGTCAGGCAACAGGCCTATGGTATCACTGCAGCTCCTCCAGGGCCCTCGCTTCCAGGTCCCATGGAGGGTTCCCAGGACATGCAGCCTCGACGGAGATCGTGCGTAACCCTCTTATTATCCTGATGCTAGCGATTCACGGTCAGACTTACAAAAGGTCACTTCTTCCAAAAAGAGTCAAAGAGTAAGAGTCAAAATCATGATTGTGAATTTAATAGAGATAAAAAATTGCACAACTTAGATTGCTAGCAAAATTTAATTTGCTTCTAAACTTTGTTTTTATTATTGTAACCGGGTGTACTATGCCAAATCGAATGCCAAATAATCGAACATCCAAATACTCGAACGTTCAATGCTACCCATGAATATTAATGAAAAAGGTATAGATTTGAGATATTTAACCCAAAATTATGGCTTAGCATTTTTTAAAATTTCTATAGCTTGCTCTTGTGATGTCACTCTGATCTTACCGCGCCCCCCTGTATATGTCTTCGCGCCTCCCCAGGGAGGCGTGCCCCCCACTTTGAAAACCAATGGTCTAGAGATTGCTAGTTGAATTTCAAAAGTTCCTTAACAGAATGTCCATTTTTCAAAAATACCAAAATATATAACATCACGCTAAGGCGAATAAGAGCTGAGCAGCAACGAAACATTTTTCGAAAACTAGGATATTTAATCTATTATATAAAAATAAGTCGGGTTTTCCTTCCTGACGCTATAACTCCAGAACGCACGAACCGATTTCCACGGTTTTGCATTCGTTGGATAGGTCTCGGGCTCCGTGAGGTTTATAGCAAAGAAAATTCAGCAAAATTTTACATACAGCGCCATCGCGGGCGAAGCTGCGGGCATCAGCTAGTTTCTTTTAAGAGTTTCCGTTGCGTACGTTTGCTAGATGGTTACAGTTGCGTAAAAGATGTAAATTACTTAATGGCTGGTCATAAAAATTTCTAAAGTTTTCTAAAGTTGGTATGCTAAGTATGAATCACGTGATCATTTTGCAATTCAAAATGGGCGCCGCGCCGTAATCACAAAATTTCATGATGGGTATCGTTTAAGGGGTTTCTTGGTATGCTGAGTACGAATCACGTGATAATTTTGCAATCCAAAATGGTTGCCACGGTGTAATCACAAAATTTCATGATGGATATCGTTTAAAGGGTTTTTTGGTATGCTGAGTACGAAACACGTACTAATTTTGCAATCCAATATGGCCGCCGCGCCGTAATCACACAATTTCATGATGGGTATAGTTTAAGGGAATTCTTGGTATGCTAAGTATGAATCACATGATAATTTTGCAATCGAATATGGCCGCCGCGGTGTGATCACAAAATTTCATGATGGGTATCGTTTAAGGGGTTTTTTGGTATGCTGAGTACGAATCACGTGATAATTTTGCAATCCACTATGGGCGCCGGGCCGTAATCACAAAATTTTATGATGGGTATCGTTTAAGGGGTTTCTTGGTATGCTGAGTACGAATCACGTGATAATTTCGCAATCCAAAATGGCCGCCGCGGTGTAATCACAAAATTTCATGATGGGTATCGTTTAAAGGGTTTTTTTGGATGCTGAGTACGAATTACGTGATAATTTTGCAATCCAATATGGCCGCTGCGCCGTAATCACAAAATTTCATGATAAGTATCGTTTAAGGGGTGTTTTGGTATGCTGAGTACGAATCACGTGATAATTTTGCAATCCAATATGGCCGCCGCGCCTTAATCGCAAAATTCCATGATGGGAATCGTTTAAGTGGTTTTTCGGTATGCTGAGTACGAATCACGGGATAATTTTGCAATCCAATATGGCCGCTGCGCCGTAATCACAAAATTTCATGATGGGTATCGTTTAAGGGGTTTTTTGGTATGCTGAGTACGAATCACGTGATAATTTTGCAATCCAATATGGGCCGCCAGGCCGTAATCACAAAATTTTATGATTGGTATCCTCCTTATTGCATGAAGTAGAAAGCGGTTATTTTAATATTACAAACAGACACTCCAATTTTATTAAAGTAATCTTCTTGAAATTACTACCACTGAAGTACCAGTGCGTGGCTTAATTTATTACAAATTAATTGAAGAATAATAACTATCATGCGTATTAGGGGCCGGATGAGGAAGCAAAATATCGCTGGGCGAGGTGGTGATGGCGGTGTCACTTGACATCTTCAGCGCATTCGACACCTTGCCCTGGAGCTGCGTTAGGGAAGCGCTCATTTATTAATACGCTTTTAGGGTCCGTTCACACAGACCGGCTCGGAGAGGAGAGCAGATTCTTATCACGTTGAAAACAGAGTTATTATTATTTGAAGTAAGGTTTATTTTTGCATGTGCACTGCTTTTGTCATTATGAATGCTTGAACGCGCTTGGTGTGAAATAGTAAGAGGAGCTGACCGGCTCCGATCGCGTACTTTTCTCGATTGCGCAGCCGTTCGGCTCCGATTTCATGCTCTTTATTGCTCGCGCAGCCGATCGGCTCCGATTGCGTGCTCTTTCCCGCTCGCGCAGCCGATCGACTCCGATTGCGAGCGCGCCGCCCACGCCAACCGCCATTTTGATAGCACAATTTAAACAAAGCAATTGTGTGCACTTATAGAAAAACATGACTGATGAAAAATTCATATATTTCTTCATCGGAGCTATCTAAAACCATGTTCCGAAAAGCACCCGTTAACACCGAAAACAAAACTTGGAATACTGGTACTGCCTTTGTAGTGAATCGATGCACTCGATGCATCCGACCGGCTGCGAGCGCATCCGACCGGCTCCGAAGGCATCCCCTTTCAGCCGGTCTGTGTGAAATAGTTGGCGGCTCCGCTCCGACCAACTCCGAGCGTATACGATCCGGTCTGTGTGAAAAGAAAAGTGCGCGCCGATGCTCTTCGAGCCGGTCTGTGTGAACGGACCCTTATTAGGTCGTCGTGTATGTAACTAACAATGTAATGGAATCTAAGGAAACTAATTTAACCATCTTCTAAGGATCGTAGCGTCATGAAAATTGGCAGATGTATGTAATCTGATGACAATACAATAATATGGTACTGTCAAACTGATATGATGATGGAGCCGAAAGATAGGCACTGAAAACAAGTGGAATCTAAGGTAGCTAATTTAACCAGCTTCCAAGGATCGTAGCGTCATGAAAATTGGCAGCTGTATGTAGTTCTGATGACAATACAATAATATGGTGCTGTCAATCTGATCTGATGATGGAGTCGTAAGATATGAACTGTAAATTACGTAGTAACTATTTAGTAATCTGTGCTGTAACTTCATGATTAAACATCGTATCATAGCTGTGTTTGGATTTGTTATAAAAGTCATGTAATGAACTTTGACCACGATTAGGGTTTAAGATTATAACAAACCTGTTATGTATTGAAGTTAATATTGAGTGTAAATATTGACATAGGTATGTACCTGCATAATATGTATATGTATTTAGAGTAATAATGAAATATTTTCACATTGGACGAACTCAGACAAAACACCATGTAATACAGAAATCCCTACTAATATTATAAATGCGAAAGTAACTCTGTCTGTCTGTCTGTTACGTTTCCACGCCTAAACCACTGAACCGATTTTGATGAAATTTGTTATAAAGATAGTTTGAGTTTACTGGAAGGACATAGGCTACTTTTTAATTGACTGCGCGAAAGGAGGGTAATGATTTTATGCAATAACGACTTCTAGTTATAAATGTTGTGACTAAAAAGTATAAAATAATTAGTGTGCGACCGAAACTGGTTTTCCAGCCGAAACCGAAACCGAAACCGAACTTTCGGCCCCAGGGTCAGTTTCGGCCGAAACCGAAACCGAAACCGAAACTCACGTGTTCACATTGAAAAAAAAAAAAAACAAAAACAGCCAAGTGCGAGTCGGATTCCCGCACAGAGAGTTCCGTTACAAAAATTACGTTTGTTGTGTGGATGGTTTTTTCTGATTTTAGTAGGTATGTTTTTGTTATAGCGGCAACAGCACATGGTGAGGTGGTTAGTGGTGGCAGTGTCTTTTGAAATCTCCAACGCTTTCAACACCTTGCCCTGGAGCTGCGTTTGAGAGGTGCTTATTTACCAAGGAATGCCTCAATACCACCGTGGAATTGTCGGGGCCTATCTTTCCGAGCGGGCCATACTTACTCGAGCTGGCTAGGGCAGGGTCGGCGAGATGTGTCGTTCGATGTTCCACAGGGATCGTTCTTAGGACCGCTTCTGTGGATCATCGGTTACGATTGGGTGCTGCGTGGTCCGTTCCTCAGAGGTGTCGGCGTAACGTGTTACGACGATACCCTAATTACAGCGCGATCAGCAACGCACCAAGACGCAGCCCTAAAGGCCACCTGCGGAATCCAGGTTACATATAGGGGGCGTCAGCATCGGCATCGAGCTCTCGATGACGTATCAGGGGCTTGTACTCGATGGCCGGTGGAACTTCGGACATCACTTCCGAAGTTTGGTCCCAAAACTGAGGGGAGCATCGGCAGCACTCGCGCGGCTGATGCCCAACATCAGGGGACCCAACGCTCCCTACAGGAGACTGTACCTGGGGATCGTGCGAAGCATGGCCTTGTACGGGGCTCCCGTATGATTGGTACCACTTCCAAAGTTTGGTACCACTTCCGTAAAACTAAGGGAAAGGGGGCATCAGGCGCACTCTCGCGGTTGTTGCCCAATATCAGGGGACCCAACGCTCCCTGCAGGAGACTGTACCTTGGGATCATGCGGAGCATGGCCCTATATGGGGCCGCCGTATGGGTGGAGATCCTGATGGCCAGCAATGCGTCTAGATTGCTTAGCCCGCAGAACGCGATGGCTGTCAGGGTAAGGATAAGGGGATACCGCATGATCTCTGTTGAGGCGGCATGTCTTCTAGCCTGGATCCCTCTATGGGACCTGGAAGCGAGGGCCCTTGCGTCATTGCTTAAATGACGCAAGAAGGCGCTGGAGCGGGGCCATAGGCCTCTTCCTGTGAACAGGTCATGCTCGTGAAAGAGACGGCGCCGGGGAAGAAGCGGGAGAAAACTCTCCCACCCATGTTGCACAGTCTGCGGCGGCGCGCCCTATGCTATCAGCCTCTATGACCAGGGTCCTGAGGACGTCTGCTCACCGTTCTTACAGAAGCAGGCCCTAGACGATAGCATGAAGTGAGAGATTCATGTACGCCCCCCTCAAGTAGCGGGATAACAACTTAACAACCCCCAAAGACGCGGCCGCAGTAATGTATCATTCCGACGGCATACTCGGGGCTCCCAACACGTGGTTTTTAGTCGGTAAGACTCCGGCATAGCATCCCTGTAGGATTTCCCTTACGTTAAAAAAATAGCGGCAACTGAAATACATCATCAATGAAAATGTTAGGCCTCTATCTGGCGCGGCTCCAGCGACACAACCTCGTGACTAATGGACAGACGGACGACTAGGCCTCATGTCTCGTTAACTCGCTAAAGTCGGATTTTTAATCTCAGTCAGTAAAATGACAAGTGCAACTGTCACTGATACAAAAAAGGGTGACCCGCTACAATAGTGATGTTCGACAATCAATAGACTTAGACATTTTTTATTTTATTAGGTGTGAAAGTGTTTTTTTATAGAATTATAATTTTATATTGTAAATATAAAATTTACGACTATAATACGACTGCCTCTGTGGCGCAGTCGGTAGTAATACCGCCTGGAGGTCGTGGGTTCGATTCCCACCAGAGACAAATATTTGTGTAACCCATAAATATTTGTTTCAAGAGTCTGTGTGTTTCTATATATTATATGTATGTATTTAAAAAGTATATAAGTATTATTATCCGTGGTCTGATACCCATAACACAAGCAGGTGATTCCTAGCTTACTTTGGGATCAGATAGCGTTGTGTGAAATGTCCAAGAATATTTAATTATTTATTTATTATATGTAATATCTATTACATATTTACAATACGTATTTTATGTGGGGTGCGATGGGGCCCTACCAGCATCCCCGGGGTCCAAGCCAGCCTCACCTGCCAGTGGTGCACCTGCCGATTAACGGACGAGGTTGTGGCGTAGAGAAGGAATACTCGAAATGAAACCCTGTACCAACCCGTTTGGCCAGCGTGGTACGGTAAGGCCAATGAAACCCTCCCAAATATGATAAGTCATACAAAGCAACGGCCCCCAGTTCCCGGCACTTCCGCTGTCCCCGATTAAGGTCGCAGGGACTGACTGAATGCAGAAGGCGCAGGACCGTGTGTTGTGGCGTGATTTAGGAGAGGCCTACGTCCAGCAGTAGAGTAATATAGGCTGATTTGTTTAAATGTACCTATATAAAATAAAATAAAATAAATATTAATATTCACGGACATTTCACACAACGCTATCTGATCCCAAAGTAAGCTAGGAATAACCTGCTTGTGTTATGGGTATCAGACCACGGATATTAATACTTATTTACTTTTTTTAAATACATGTACATATTATACATAGTAAGACCCAGACTCTCGAGACAAACATGGGTCACACAAATATTTGTCTCCAGTAGGAATCGAACCCACGACCTCCAGCGCCGCAAGCGGTATCACTACCGACTGCGCCACAGGCAGTCGATATAATATTATTGGAGAAATATGGACCTTACCAGCATATTAAATTTGCTTGCTATTACATTATTATAAAAGCTGATAAAAAAGCTTAAGAAGATATGACTTGTGGTTATGTATTATGCAAAATAACCAAATGGTCGTAGAAAAAAATAATTTAAGGACAGTTTTAATTTTTTGTCATCAAGGTATTTTTCATGAAATTATTTTCAAGGTAAATTGGTGTGAAATGTTTGTATAAAACAAACTATGGTTCCTAGAGAAGTGATTATATTTAAATGTAGCTAAATAATTTTGGAGCAATCGAGATCCAAATTGTTTGTTTACTGCATTGTTTGAATGGGTTGAAATACGATGTAATGTGGTTTTATGTAATATTTAATTACTGTTTGATATTGGATAAAAAAATATAATCTCGACTAACTTGTTGTTGACTTAATTGTAAACCTCGATTCAACCACATCACTATTTATTTGTGACAAGAAACCCGCAACACTGAAAATGTCATTTTACTGACTCGAATTAAAAATCGTAGTTTAGCTCTAACTCTTCCGTGTGAGAGTCCGAATCGCACTTGGCCGGTTATTTTTTCAATAGGTGCAGCAAGTTCCACCAAGTGCCATCAATCAACGGTATAAATCTTCTCAAGTGTAAACACTTGAAAAAACACTTTTAGCAATATCTCCACCTAAAGATGAGTTTCTTTCTTTTACGTGTGGAATTACTCATAGATGCTATTGCGAACTCCTACCCACTAAATCCACACGGTGCCCTGCTACTAGCTCTTGGCTGGTTTTGGTTACATTCTCCGGACCGGACCGGACCGGAGCCGAACTCGCAGACGTAGGGTTCCGTACAAGAAAAGCTGCAAAAAAAGTCACGTTCGTTGTATGGGAGGCCCCCTTTAATAGTCGTACTATTATTTTGTCTATTTTTGTTATTTGTTGCTATAGCGGCAACACAACAATCTGTAAAAAAAATAACCGTCTAACTATCACGGTGAATGAGTTACAGCCTGCTGACAGACAGACAGACGACCAACACAGTCAACGGAACCGACAACAGAGGGGTAGGGTTATATAATGTCCTAGATCTTTAGGATTCAGTAACCAAAAGTAAAAATGGGACCCTAAAAAGGATGTCTGAGACATAACACAGGGGTAACTGTTTAATACTTCTCAATGATTGTAATTGCTTGTGGTTTAAATAAAGTTGTATTATTTTTAACTATTGATTAGAAGTCCTTTGTAAATCTCTAAATCTTCGGTTAGTAATATATTAACTGGTTGGGCTGATCCCAACCACGTCACAAGCAGAGCCAGACACTCAAAATACATGAACACGTGAGTTTCGGCCCGGCCGAAAGTTTCGGCCCATTTTGGCCGAAACCGAAACTGCGGCCGAAACTCGATTTTTTGGCCGAAACTGGCCGAAACCGAAACCGAAACCGAAACTTCGGTCGGTCACTAAAAATAATTAAATGGTTTAAAAAACCCTAGAAAAATACGCTTTTATAATACACGAAAAAACCAAAAATAAATTATGGATCGTTCAAGTTGCCTCTATTACTGGGCTGAAGTGTAAACTATGTGCTTTTAGTTATAATATTTGATTGTAAAAGCGTGGGGCGCTAGAACAATAAAGACTTTTTTGTAAGCAAATTCCTATTAATACTAATCCTTGTATAATAATAATCCTGGCGAAAGCTGCATGAGGTCGCACAAGAGCATAACGTTTATGCTGCCAAAGGAAACGCCTCTTCTTTCAGGCAATTAAGTAGATACAAGAGGGGAATACGTTAACAGTGGCAAAATGTAGAATTCTTGTTCGAGAACGAGAAATCTTTGGTTACCTTTGATAACCCGCTTGGGGATACATGCGTTTGTATTCTTATTACATGATTACTACATATTGTACTAAATATCCCGGAATGCCGAGGTTTGCTCCTATTGCGCGGGCGTCACGAAAAACTGGCAAAACTGGGTGTTGAAAATGCGTCAGCATGATTAACTACTTTACTTTTCAAGTATGTTATGCATTTCAATTAAAGCCTATCATCGTTAATACATTTCTGAAATTTAAAATGATATTAATAATAGTAAAAGTCACAATAGATAAAAGCGTGACACTTTAAATTAATAGTTTAAAAACACGAGAAAAGCACGCTTTTATAAATGTGACCTTTTCCTTAATCTGACAAGACATCATGCAGCTTCCGCCAGGAAAGTCTTTCCTGTTCCAGCGCCCCACGCCTTTACAATCAAATATTATAACTAAAAGCACATAGTTTACACTTCAGCCCAGAATAGAGGCAACGTGAACGATCCATAATTTAATTTTGTTTTTTTCGTGTATTATAAAAGCGTATTTTTCTAGGGTTTTTTAAACCATTTTTTTATTACGGAGTGCCTTTCCTCCCTTTATCGAATTTCCGTGGCTTATCTCTCCGATAGGGCCATAACTTACCCGAGCTGGCTAGGGCCAGGCCAGCGAAAAGTATCGTGCGGGGTTCCACGGGAGTCGGTCCCCAGGACAGCGAATGTGGATCATCGGCAACGATTGGGTGCTGCGTGGTCCGTTGCTTAGAGGACCCCTCTAAGCAACGGACCACGCAGCACCCAATCGTTGTCGTCTTAGGTGCTTAGTAGACGACGGGGCGGGTCGGTCTTTTTGTCCGCGACGTAATAAATACCGCGTCTGCCCGTCAATGCTCGCGAATGCCCTCACCGCGAAAATGTGTGTCGGCATCAGCGCGGCGCGGTCTTTTTGCCCTTCATGTGCATTGGTAGTATAGGGTTTCTTCCCCTCTCCCCGCGTACGATAGTGCTACTATCGGCCCTAAGGACTTCGGCAGGTGTAACTCAAGTCGTAGGTCGAACACGGCGACTGAATCTGGAGGAAGCCTTTCAGAAATTCGAGGTTCCGTGACTTCACTGACCTCGGAAAGATAGGTAGGAAGGTACTTACTAAGATTTTTTTAATTTATAATATCCGTGTACAAGCACATTCACGGAATTCAGCATATATAGGTACGTAGGGGGCATTAGCATCGGCATCGAGCCCTCGATGTGGGGTTTGCACTCGATAGCCGATAAATTTACGAACACCATTTTCTATGTTGGGGTAAACTTCCGAAAAGTGGATACCGCCGATCAATCTGAAATTTTGTGTAAAGACGCATTTTTACCTCCTAAACACGAATATCATAACGAAAATTGGCGCAAACGCCATTTTGAATAAGAAAAGCGGAGAAGAACCTCTTTTCGTTCGGTGTGCATGATCGCGCATTCCTAACCGATTTGTGTGTGTGTGTGTGTGTGTGTACACCCCGACTCGGATTTATAGGTTGGAAGTTTTTTGTTTTGTCGTTTTTCAATATTTTTATTTCTGTCCGAGTATATGTCTGGCGAAGAAAAGTAAATTCCAAATTCGAATTTCCGATATCCGACTGAAAAATATTGTTCAATATTAAGCCTAGGGTCAAGTGTTCAACAATGAAACACTAAAAGTTCATAACCTCGTACATCTTATGTTTTTGCTGATAGAAGTCTATAATTTTACAGGCATGTAGTCAATATGATTGGGTATCGAATGTCATTTATAGATTTTTTTAAATAAAGTAATTTGAATCGACAAATAAATAAAAACTAAGAAATGGGATTTGTGTCATTGTGTCCATATAGGCGTACACAATGAAACACCATATATTCAACAATGAAACACCATAAATAAACTGTGCCTAATTCAAATTTTGTTTAATGTAGGTAGTTATTAAAGAAAGAGCAGTCCGTTTCGACGTTAAATGCAGGCTTTTTGAATGACAGTTCTGCATGCCCTGATTTATAAGACCGTAAACATTCGATTCCAGCCATTTTCCCAGCTAACAGAATATCGAATATTGTTAATTTTTGCCATTTGGTAAGCAATACGCCCCTCGTCCTTTTTACAGCTTTGTTACGCGCCATCTTAAAACAAAAACAAATTTTAATAGATAAGGTTACACAATATCAACCAATAAAAATCTAGATTTATATAGATATCTTATGATGGTACACAATAAAACAGTGTTTCATTGTGTCCATTGTTAAACTGTTTCATTGTTGACTACCTAGGGTTTATCTAACTAACTTTTAATTTATGTTCACAAAATTGTAACTTTGAAACAAATGATTTAAGCCAAAATAATCTACAAAACATGTAGAATGCAGGATAATCATAAAAAATATAATATTCCTAACCATTAAATAATGAAAAATCTTTAAAGATAGCCAGAAATACTTCAATTTTTGACGAAAATAGTAAAAATGAGCCGCAGACGCGTCTTTTCTCACGCGGTGCTGCCGCAAACTGGGTTACGCCCAGGGTTGCCAACCGTCCCGCTGTACGCGGGACGTCCCGTTTCTGAGACCCATTACAAGACGTCCCGCTCAGGGTGTGAGCGGGACACATAATATCCCGCTTTTCTTGATCTAGCAACAAACGCTTACAGTATTTTTAGTGATGCATCAAATCACGGAAATGTGAAGTTTTTTCCTATAACTAGTTGTAAGATTCTACTGCCCAGAGGAGGGTATTCGGCTTCGCACATGTTTGCTTGATTTCTATGAAGACCCCAATGAGAAAGCGACAGATATATACGATGACATTAAGGCCGTTCATAAGGCTAACGAGCTTGACCATACATAACACGCGCCTTAAAGCTACGAAATGTTGTATTTTAGTATTTTACGAAATGCTTTTACTTGCACCTCTTTTTCTTTAAACCAGATTTCCAGATTTTTTAAACCAGACCAGACCCCTTTTGATTTGCGAAACGCATCTACGTATTCCGCTAATAATGCTAATGTTAATTTCGGGAGAAATAATTCAGTTTTTACGCATTTACTGGACCAAAATGGCGACATGGATGCTCAGCACTCATGTTGCATGATGCTGTTGCGCATGCTGGTGCAAAATGTGAATTTGATGTGGAAACTGTGGTTTTAAAAGTATATGGTCACCTGTCGTACTATGCACAGAGAGTTCAAACACTTAAAGAATTTTTCGCTGATGCTTATCTACAGTAGGTAGGTATACAAATACAATAGTGAGACATGTGATAACAAGTAACTAGATGGCTCTCATTATATCCTCCTGTCGAGAAAATTCTAAACGGGTTTCCTGCCTTAAAAAGTTATTTTTTCGTTTCTTGAAGAAAACTTTCCAATCGCTTTGTAGAAATTTTATGACGAGGATAAGGGTAAAAGACCGAATGCTATTTTGTTTTTTTTTACAACTTTTAAAATTTTGTACAGTTACAGTATCATGCGTTTGGAGAAAGAAAATGCGTTGTCGTGTAAAACTTACTACATAGCAAAAATCGCACGGAAATTTTATTTAAACTAAATGATATGATGCTCGCGGCTTCTCCTGCGCGAAATTCAGTACCCGTTAAAGTTCACTTTTTTTAGTATTCTGAAGAAAATTTGTACAATCCCGCTTTTTAAATCCTTGTCCCGCATTTGAAATCAACATTTCCCGCAAATTCGCATTTTGAAGTTGGCAAGCCTAGTTACGCCGGTGGTATCTATTGAGTGTCCTTACGCGATATATTGCACTAACTGCCAACGACGCGTTTTGGAAATATTACTATGTTTTATTGTGTACCACTGTTTCATTGTTGAACACTTGACCCTACAGGGTGCGAAAAAAAAATTCATCAATAAAATTAAAGCTTCGTCAAACTTTTGTTTAGTGATTGTTCAAACCTCAATATTAGCCCTACACGGTCAACTTATTGAACAATAATTTATATTGATCAATATTATTGTCCGTATTTGCCGATGCTAATGCCTATTAGTGTCGTCGGCGCCACTGACGCTATAGACTCTCGCTTCGAAAGCCTACCTTTAGAGGTTCTTTAGATCTTTTGCATATTTTAAAGTATTTTTTTCGATGCTCGCGCATGGTTATTTAAAAACTGACATTGGTCACAGAATAGAATTAATTAATACTTAACTCTTATTTTCAAGTGAAACTTCCTCGGTGTGAATTGGATTTTATAAAACAAAAAGCATTTAAAAGGGAAACGGCAGAATGCTGGATTTTGGCTTTGGCTCAGTTTTCATGACTAGACTTTGTTGAAAGGTCAGTAAGTACCTACCTATATACCTATCCTGTGTTTTCGTACTCATTCTCATAGTACCACTACAAAAAGTCACAGCGAAGCGTGGCAGGGAACAACTAGTTTAATATAAAAATTGTTGTTTTTTAATATCTTTAACCCTTAGATCATCTAACCACAGGATGCGCCTTACTTAAGCATTGTTTTCTGCCATTGCGCATGACCATTTGGTCTTTTGGCTTTATGAAAAGCCTGTACATCAGTACATCATCTTATATGATTAAACTAGTACATTACATTGTAGTTGACTGTACAATAACAATTAACACACAACAGCCATTACGCGTTTGTCGATTAATACATTTTTAAATGCAATGAAATTTTATATGTCTTTGTGTTTCCCCCTTCACTTGTATGAAAACTGGCAGAATATTTTTGTATGCGGTGGTTCGCAAAGGCTAGTCCCGTGTTATAGTGGTCTAAGCTTTAACCCCATCTTCGATCCATCTGATGCAGTAGTAAGAGGGTACAGCATTGTCTTCGTTGAGGCGAAAAAATGGAAGCGAGAGCCATTGCGTCGTTACTCGTATTTAAGGGGCGGTTAACCCGCACAAGTAGGCATTTGGCGCTCCCCTCGCCCCGGGCGCAAGACACACCGCGCGCCGGCAGCGGCAGTCAACTCTCATGCCACAGTATACAGTATAGTAGAAAGAAACAGCATGCTAACTTTGTTTGACGTAGTAAATGCATCTAACTTTATTAAGTGTAGTGATTTATTAGTTTCGTAAATAAAAATAAATGAGTTAATCGTAAATAAATTATGTATATTATACTATATTAAATTATTTTTAAGCTAAAGAGTTTGTTTGTTTGTTTAGTTGTTCTAACTCTAGAGTCTAAGAGACTGCTAGTTGAATTTCAAGAGTTTCTTAACAGAATGTCCATTTTTGAAAAATACCAAAATATATAACATCACGCTAAGGCGAATAAGAGCTTAGCGGCAACGAAACATTTTTCGACAACTAGGATATTTCATTTCTTTTGAGAGTTTCCGTTGCGTACGTTTGCTACAGTTGCGTAAAAAATGTAAATTACATAATAGCTGGTCATAAAAATTTCTAAAGTTTTCTAAAGTTGGTATGCTAAGTATGAATCACGGGATCATTGTGCAATCCAAAATGGCCGCCGCGGTGTAATCACAAAATTTCATGATGGGTGTCGTTTAAAGGGTTTTTTGGTATGCTAAGTACGAATCACGTACTAATTTTGCAATCCAATATGGACGCCGCGCTGTAATCACAAAATGTCATGATGGGTATCGTTTAAGGGGTTTCTTGGTATGCTGAGTACGAATCACGTGATAATTTTGCAATCCAATATGGGCGCCGCGCCGTAATCACAAAATTTCATGATGGGTATCGTTTAAGGGGTTTCTTGGTATGCTGAGTACGAATCACGTGATAATTTTGCAATCCAAAATGGCGGCCGCGATGTAATCACAAAAATTCATGATGGGTATCGTTTAAAGGGTTTTTTGGTATGCTGAGTATGAATCACAAGATAATTTTGCAATCCAATATGGCCACCGCGGTGTGATCACAAAATTTCATGATGGGTATCGTTTAAGGGGTTTTTTGGTATGCTGAGTACGAATCACATGATAATTTTGCAATCCAATATGGGCGCCGCGCCGTAATCACAAAATTTCATGATGGGTATCGTTTAAGGGGTGTATTGGTATGCTGAGTACGAATCCTGTGATAATTTTGAAATGCAATATGGCCGCCGCGCCGTAATTGCAAAAATCCATGATGGTTATCGTTTAAGGGGTTTTTTGGTATGCTGAGGACGAATCACGTGATAATTTTGCAATCCGAAATGGCCACCGCGCCGTAATCACATAATTTCGTAATGAATATCGTTTAATGGGTTTTTTCGAATGCTGAGTACGAATAACATGATCATTTTGGAATTCAATTTGGCCGCCTAAGCGCCAAGCCCCTTGCCACTTGCGCGGAGAGTCGTGTTAAATATATAAATATAGAGTTAGTAAGCTCTGAGTTAAATAAATAACTTCTTAACTCTGACCACGTCTTGCACAGTTGCAAATTGGCACGCAGTTAACTAACTCACAGTAAACCGAACAAGTTTTTTTAGTCTGTGTCGTTCCATGCAATCCAACCACACACAAATGTTAGAACGAAGAATGGAACATGTGTCTCTATCTCTTTTACACTACAGTCTGCTACGTATGACTTACAATACTACCATACTTACGATACTACCATTTACGATACCAATCATAAAATTTTGTGATTACGGCGCGGCGGGCATATTGGATTGCAAAATTATCACGTGATTCGTACTCAGCATACCAAAAAACCCCTTAAACGATACCCATCATGAAATTTTGTGATTATGGCACGGCGGTCATATTGGATTGCAAAATTATCACGTGATTCGTACTCAGCATACCAAAAAACCCCTTAAACGATACCCATCATGAAATTTTGTGATTACGGCGCGGCGGCCATCTTGTATTGCAAAGTTAGTACGCGATTCGTACTCAGCATACCAAAAAACCCCTTAAACGATACCCATCATGAAATTTTGTGATAACGGCGCGGCGGCTATATTCGATTGCAAAATTATCACGTGATTCGTACTCAGCATACCAAAAAACCCCTTAAACGATACCCATCATGAAATTTTGTGATTACGGAGCGGCGGCCATCTTGTATTGCAAAGTTAGTACGCGATTCGTACTCAGCATACCAAAAAACCCCTTAAACGATACCCATCATGAAATTTTGTGATTACGGCGCGGCGGCCATATTGGATTGCAAAATTATCACGTACTTCGTACTCAGCATACCAAAAAACCCCTTAAACGATACCCATCATGAAATTTTGTGATTACGGCGCGGCGGCCATATTGGATTGCAAAATTATCACGTACTTCGTACTCAGCATACCAAAAAACCCCTTAAACGATACCCATCATGAAATTTTGTGATTACGGCGTGGCCGCCATGTTGGATTGCGAAATTATCATGTAATTCGTAGACATTTTAATGCATTAAGTAGCTGGTTAACATGTCGTGAAAACACTTAAAAAGTAAAAGATCACCACATTTTTACCATGAGTCGCGTATGTATTTGTAACGGTTAATCTAATTACATTTTGCCCATTACTGATATTTTTATACTGTGACGCGATTTCAACGTAATTTGGCATAATAATTACGAAATAGTTGCGAAAAAAACTGACACAGGTCCTGCCTCCACAAGCGCCAGGGCGAGACTGATCGGCCGTCAGCGGCGCAATTCTATTGCGTTTGGTAGATATTCGTACATGATAACTATGTAAATCGTTGTTTATAGAAAAACGCTCGGAAAATGTGTATAAAAACTTAATACCTTTAATTGAGTGCAAAAAAAATATATAAAATGTTAATAGTTTAGCCACAGTATTGAAAAAACTTTTCTGAGAGAGTCAACTTTGGGTTTTTTTCTATCTAGTGAAATTTATTGGATCGTGTAACGGGCTCGGAATATGTTTAGCTTATATCCTTAACTATTATATATATATTTTTCAGATTTAAAAACCCTTTACTTTTTGACTAGGATTGTTTCAAAAAACTCAAAATCTGACCCACGCGGCCTTAAAAGGTGCAAGGAGGCGCTGGAGCGAGGCCATAATGTCGGCGATCCGAGAAATCGAGACATTAGGTAGAGTAATTTCGGGTAATATGGCCTGGTCGGTCAATATGGCCTACTGCGATTTCTCTGAACTGAATGAACACTTGCGACCGCTTGACTCGGCAAACCAACGCACTCCTTCCCCTCACTTCTTCAGTCAACTCGCGCGGGACGAAGAGTGCATGTGTGTTCCGTGCGGGCGCTTGATCGAAAATTACGTAAAGTGATCTTATTTTTTGATAAGTTTTACTCATTACATTTCTTGAAATTGTAGTTATTTTTACATTGGTACTACACAGGTTTGTCGATTAGCTATTCTTATGTAGTATTGTGATAGATTTTAAACATATTTCTTGCTCAGTTTTAGGCTAGACTTTTACCTATTAAAAACGTTCCCGCGGCCAATATGGCTCACCAGATAAATGGCAAATATGGCACCAGGCCATATTGTCCCCATCATTTTATATTGTTTC
Organism: Miltochrista miniata; assembly: GCA_933228765.1. Classification (NCBI taxonomy): domain Eukaryota; kingdom Metazoa; phylum Arthropoda; class Insecta; order Lepidoptera; family Erebidae; genus Miltochrista; species Miltochrista miniata. Next base: position 30,339,099 of record OW121754.1, on the reverse strand, counting down.
TATTATGTTTCTCTTTTTTAGATAATGGCTCCGCGGAAGCCACATTCGCAAACAAAATGACAAATTTGCTCCGCAAAGTAACACAAAATTTATTAGTTACTGTTATATTTCTGGAGGGCAATATAGCTCACCTGATTTGTGGCTAATATGGCCCAGGCCATATTGCCCTTCCATTGTTAAAATTTGACAATTGTTGAAGGTTCAGATTTTGTTTTTTGTAAATAATTATTTCTTTATGTTGATTGTTTTGAAATTCTAATTATTTATTCTTTATTAGTTCTAAGACTGAATTGTAAAATAAAAACTGATCGATCTCAAAAAAAAAATGATTTATTCCCAAAAAGGCTTATGGCGTGCCATATTACCCGAACTTACTCGTAATTTCGGGTAATATGGCCTGGTCGGTCAATATGGCCTACTGCGATTTCTCTGAACTGAATGAACACTTGCGACCGCTTGACTCGGCAAACCAACGCACTCCTTCCCCTCACTTCTTCAGTCAACTCGCGCGGGACGAAGAGTGCATGTGTGTTCCGTGCGGGCGCTTGATCGAAAATTACGTAAAGTGATCTTATTTTTTGATAAGTTTTACTCATTACATTTCTTGAAATTGTAGTTATTTTTACATTGGTACTACACAGGTTTGTCGATTAGCTATTCTTATGTAGTATTGTGATAGATTTTAAACATATTTCTTGCTCAGTTTTAGGCTAGACTTTTACCTATTAAAAACGTTCCCGCGGCCAATATGGCTCACCAGATAAATGGCAAATATGGCACCAGGCCATATTGTCCCCATCATTTTATATTGTTTCTATTATGTTTCTCTTTTTTAGATAATGGCTCCGCGGAAGCCACATTCGCAAACAAAATGACAAATTTGCTCCGCAAAGTAACACAAAATTTATTAGTTACTGTTATATTTCTGGAGGGCAATATAGCTCACCTGATTTGTGGCTAATATGGCCCAAGCCATATTGCCCTTCCATTGTTAAAATTTGACAATTGTTGAAGGTTCAGATTTTGTTTTTTGTAAATTATTTCTTTATGTTGATTGTTTTGAAATTCTAATTATTTATTCTTTATTAGTTCTAAGACTGAATTGTAAAATAAAAACTGATCGATCTCAAAAAAAAATGATTTATTCCCAAAAAGGCTTATGGCGTGCCATATTACCCGCACTTACTCTACTGGTCCCCGCTCCGACGAAGGCGGTTAACGTTCAAACAAACAAACTCTTCAGCTTTATAATATTAAATGAATAACAAAATTACTAACGTACAATGGGCGACGTTATCGCTTAAAGCGGTCTCTTCCAGACAACCATGATGGATTTCCTGTTCGGAATACTTAATATTGTCGGAGACATATCGTCGCCAGCAGGACGACGCAGGGGCATCCAAGACGCGGGGGGTCCACGCGCCCCGCTCACCGAGCAACAGCTGTGCGGCCGTCACTACTACGTCATATAACACCGTCACCTCAACACGCGCACCTATATCTACCTACCTACCTATACGTCTGTGATTTTGTACAAATAACCGTTAAATTATATGTTCACCAAGTAACCAGCTGTTTCTCTTGCCACCACCTGCAAGAACCCAGGGCACGTCGTCGCCATATGGTCCTTCGAGAAGCAAAGAAAAAAGAATTCCAGCAGACAGTGGAGTAACGGTTTTTTGGAAAAAAAATATCAGACACCTTCAATCGTCGCAATTGGACAAGCAGGTCATCTCGATCAAATTCGGAGCCCAGTTCCAGTCAACGATCGTTGGAAAGGAATAGGATTGGTGCGGAAATTTCACAAAAACCAGAAGATATTCAGAAAATCGATCAGTCTTAAGGGTCATTTTCATCGGGTCACAGCCGAGCAGCAGCCCAAGTGAAGCCCGGCGACATCGTTTTCGTCAAAGGAATATTATATTTACGAAGAAATCAAGAAAGCCTGATTGGATGCGAAGCGTGCAGCATACGTGAGATCATTCCAATTTCATTACCTACTAACATTATTCGCTTAATACTAATCATATCCCTAGTCCGAGTAGTTACTATTGCAAACCGTAGTATCGTCCCGTAGCTGTCTATCTTGTAGTGCTAGCTACATAACCATAATTATATACCTCGGCGCAGTAGATATCAGCGTAGATCAATAGTGTTCTGTGCTGTGAAACTATCTAGTGGTTACTTGTAGTTATTCCATCTTTAACATTTTATAAAAACGCCTACTTATGTATTTATTGTGCCGTACATAACAGTTGAATACCGATCTATTAACAGTGAAAGTTAGTAGTGATTCCCTTGATTTTATTGTGCAGTGTAGAATATTAATTGCCCAGATCAAGTAATTTGCAAATTTATTTTTTTAAGTACCTACATTTTTTTTTCCAAATTGTAAAATTGTTTTCCTTTTTTCAAATTAATAGTGAGTTAAACCGTAGTTAAACGTTATTGCCGACAGCCAAAAGTACCTCCTTTTAAATTTATATTTTTTTTTCCGTTTTCAAACGGTCATTCAACCCACAATAGATTGATACCTACTTATCTATTGCAATCAGCTGTTCGCTTGCCATTTACGTATCGACGCTTGAAAGGCAAAAATTACTAAGCGACAGAAATTCCAAAAATGAGTTATATATATCAATGGATTAATATTTTTTTTCTGCGTTGTTTAGTCTAATCGGTGTGCTTCTACGACGAGTTTTATGTCGCTTAGATATTGCGAAATTTATACCAAATCATGAATTTTGTGCTCACTAACCGACGCAAAAAGGGTTAGGTGACATTCGTCCCACTATGGAACTGGCCCGAGTACCAGTTGCCCCCTCTCAAAATTTGATAGTGGTTAACTGGGCCCACATCTGTTTTAGTTCCAACCAAGCGAAAGCGGAGCTCCCGCCTTAGCCTTCTAACCTAACCTATCCGAGTCGAGGTACTCTGAGTCGCTGGGTGTTAACCATTCACTTATTGTGGTTAACACCTCGACTCGGATAGGTTAGGTTAGAAGGCTAAGGTGGGAGCGAAGCGGAGCGGAGCTCCCGCCGTAGCCTTCGTGGTTATTTTTTTTTATAACCCACCGGACCCGGTATATATATGGACATTGTGGGATTGAGACATTTTGGGACATGGACAACGTTATGATGAATATTGGACATTTTGCGAACTGGACATTCTGCGCCTAAACGCCCTTCACTTGGTTGGAACCAAAACAGATGTGGGCCCAGTTAACCACTATCAAATTTTGAGAGGGGGCAACTGGTACTCGGGCCAGTTCCATAGTGGGACGAATGTCCCCTAACCCCGCAAAAATAGGTATTTTTAGGAAATTTTAGACTTAGGAAAATTAAAATATTGAAAATATCTACTTAGTTTATTTTTCATGTTTTTAATTTTTTACTTGTTTGGACTTAATTATTTTCACTTGTTCGAAAATATCTTTACGTAAACGCTTAGTAGATTCTACCCGTAAAAAGTATTTGTGAATTGTACTAACAGTGTATTTAACTTGATGCCATTATTTTTCGAAAGTGCAACTTGTATAATTTTACCCATATTAATATGTAATATTATTGGCGCTTAGATGCTTTTACTAATTTGACACATATTAATTGTTCTAATGTAGATATTTTTACTTGATAGCTTTTGTTATTAACTATGTCGGTTAGATAATTTTACCTATTTTATTTGAATATTTAAGAATGGCGTTAAGATATTTTTTTCCTGTACATAAAATATATCTTACGTCGCTAAGGTACAATGCAAATTCCAAAATGTCGGTTGCGTATGAGCAACAACCGCATGGCACGTATCGAGACGAATGACATTCGGGCGTTCCGCGTCGCTTAGTGAGGGCGTTCGTCCCGTTTATCACTTATTCTGCCGAGGCACATGAAGACGTGGTGAGTATTCAAGCAAATTACATTACCCATTCATTTATATATTACGCTTATACTTAGTACCAGGGGCGGCTGTACATTAAGTGCGCTCGTGCGGTGAACCACCAATTCAAAAGATTAAAAAACTTTGAAAAGAAACAAAAGATTGAGGTGGAGTTCTCCAACATCAGAGGACTCCATGAAAACCTCAACGCCGTCACCCACCATCTCGAGACGGCACGGCCGGCTGTGATGTTCCTGACGGAGACGCAAATACGCCGCCCTGACGACACGTCGTACCTGTGTTACCCCGGCTATATCATCGAGGAGCAATTTCGAGAAAAGGCCGGGGTGTGCGCCTTCGTCAGTGCGGATGTTTGCTGTCGCCGTCTGCGCTGCCTTGAAAACCCGTCCTTCTCCGTCCTCTGGTTGCACGTAGATCATGGCTCTATGAGCCAGATCTACGTGTGTGTATACCGTTCCCACACAGGGGATGCTGAGACTACGAGGCTGTTTCGGCACCTCAGCGAGGGAGCCGATGACGCGCAGGTGCGGTTCCCGAACGCCGAGCTCGTGTTTCTCGGGGACTTCAACGGTCACCACACCGAGTGGCTGGGGTCCCGCAGGACCGATCATGCGGGCAAGGCTGCCCATGCATTCGCTCTCTCCCATGGTCTGACCCAAATGGTACGCGGGATCACGCGCATACCGGACAGGTCGGACCATGAACCCGCCTTGTTGGACCTACTGCTGACGAGTTGTCCAACCCAATATAGTGTGTCGGTGAATGCCCCACTGGGTAGGTCGGACCACTGTGTTGTGCATGCCCGCATGCAAGTACCATCTCCATTGCGTGCAGTTGAGATGAAGCGGCGGTTATGGCACTACTCGTCAGCGGACTGGGACGGTCTTCGAGACTACCTTGCGTCTGTTCCGTGGAGTCAGCGCTGCTTTACAGGCAAGGCTTCTTCGGAGAGCGCATATGCGGTGGCTGGTGAGATCAGTTTAGGAATGGAATACTACATTCCACACACTGATGTCGCCAGCATCCGCAAAGCTCGTCCCTGGTTCGGGCGTGAATGCGCCGAGGCTGTTCAGCAAAAACAGACGGCGTATCGCGCCTGGGTCAGGGCTCGGGCAATGCGGGACCCGAATGTCGCTCGCCTCAAGGCAGCGTACAACAGAGCCACTAGAGCCAGCAAGTGCGCCTTTAGGAGAGCGGATGTCCAGCGCGTCGCACGGCTGGGTCGGGAGCTAGCCTCGCACCCTACGGGTAGCCGTGGCTACTGGCAGCTGGCCAAAGCCGTACAGGCTAACTTCCGCCAACCCTCGTTACCGCCGCTGCGTTACCCGGATGGATCTCTGGCTCACAAGGCCCAAGAGAAAGCTGACTTACTAGCTAACCTCTTTGCGGCCAATTCCCGGGTCGACGACTGTGGCATGCAGCCCTCCACCATCGCCGATTGTGGCTACACAATGCCGGATATAGTTATCCGGCAGTGCGATGTACGGGCGGTGCTGCGGTCACTCGACACGCGGAAAGCCAGTGGTCCTGACGGCATTCCGGCGGTGGTGCTGAAAAAATGTGCGGCCGAATTGTCACCAGCGTTAACGCGCCTGTATCGCCTCTCCTACTCTTCAGGGGAAGTGCCCGAGGCTTGGAAGGTGGCGAACGTACAACCGATCCCCAAGAAAGGGGATCGGTCGGATCCTGCCAACTATCGCCCCATAGCCGTCACCTCAATTATCTGTAAAATATTTGAGCTGATCATCAACAAAAAGCTCATGCGGTACCTAGAGGATCACTCGCTACTCAATGATCGACAATATGGCTTTAGGCCAAAACGGTCTACGGGTGACCTCCTGGCATACGTGACGCATGTTTGGGGTGAGGCTATGGAGAGGCACGGCGAGTCGTTGGCTATAAGCCTCGATATCGCGAAAGCCTTCGATAGAGTATGGCACGCGTCGCTGCTTTCCAAGCTACCGGCATATGGACTACCGCCCCAATTGTGCAGCTGGATGGCCAGCTTCCTGCACGGACGACAAATACGGGTCATCTGTGACGGCCAGGCTTCCTGTTTTATGCAGGTTAATGCCGGGGTACCACAGGGATCTGTGTTGTCCCCAACCCTCTTTCTTCTGCATATCAATGATATGCTTTCCCTCGGGAGGATTCATTGCTATGCAGACGATAGCACTTTGCACGGAAGCTACTCGGCCCGTCCAGCGGCAGGGAGAGCCGACGCTGAGGGGAAGAGACGGCAACTTGTGGCTGATCTTGACGGGGTCCTGGACAGCATTTCCCAATGGGGATCCTCGAACCTGGTAGAGTTCAATGCCCGTAAAACACAGGCGTGTGCGTTTAAAGCAAAAAAATCCCCTTTCCTACCCTTACCCTCCCTTCAGAATACAACGATATCACTTGGGGACCATCTGGACATCCTTGGCATAGACGTCCGGCCCGAGCTCAATTACAAATATTATATTGAGCGATGTATTGGGCTAGCCTCAAGAAAACTAGGAGTCCTTAACAAGGTGAAGCGGTTCTTTACGCCTAACCAGAGGTGTCTGCTGTACAAGACGCAGATACGTCCTTGCGTGGAATACTGCTCTCACCTTTGGGACGTCTCCGCGAGGTACTTGCTTGAGGCGCTGGACTCTATGCAGCGGCGTGCTATTCGCATTATCAACTGCCAGGAGGTTACGGAAAGTCTGGAGCCGTTGGCGCAGCGAAGAACTATTGCGTCTTTGGCTGCATTCTACCGTATTTATCACGGTGAGTGTTCTGAAGAACTCTTCAACCTAATCCCGCCCTCTCCTTTCCGATTCCGAACAACACGTGCTGGACAGAGGTGCCACTCTCACACAGTGGAGAGTATCTTCGCTAGAACTGAACGATTCAAAAGATCGTTTCTCTGTCGAACCATAAAAACTTGGAACGACCTGCCAGCGATTACGAACGAAGTGATCGAAGATTGATTTTCAATAAAAAATACCCATATTTAACAAAGTTTACGTTCATTTATGTTCCCACACGTTAAAAAAAAGTACTTTATATTGAAATATTGACGCTTACGAACTAAGATTTTTCATTTTATTATTTAAGATAGGTACATTTTGTATTAAAGAGATTTAAAGTAAATAACATTTAGATAACTTACCGTGTTTTATTTTAGAAACTCTTAGATCATTTAGATAAATACTCTTGTCTATAAATTCTTAAGTGTTTGTATTTATTTACTTTTGCCTGTTATTTCAAAAATCTTTATCAATAGCTTAAATAATTTTACATGTTGCTCCAAACTTATCAGATGCAATTTAAATAATGTTACTTGTTTGTACATAACATTCGGTGATAGCTTAGATAGTTTTACCTGTGTATAAAATGGGGTTTTTTTATCTAAGCGACGTAAACTGCCTCTTATTCGAGAGCTACAGGGCTCATTTTAATATCAAAAATAGCTATAAAAATTAGGTACGTATGTATGTTAACAGAATCTAAATCCGTCTATATTGTAATTTTTAATAATTTTTTTTCAAAAATTTTTAACTTCAAATCACACTCCTGTAAAGTTCATACAATGTCGCTTAGTATTTTTTGCCTTTCAAGCGTCGGTATGTAACATTTCTTTTTACTATTCATACTTGGCCCTTCACTTTTATTTTCGTTCTTCAATTCTTTTTAACTTGCAACCATGGCTGATGAAAAAGTGAAAGAACTGGTAAAGAGGCGTGCTGCTTTGAAATCTCAGTTAACTCAGTTCACTAGCTATTTAATGCCTATAAAAACATGCAAACAGCTTAGCGATGAACAGTTAGCCGAATTAGAGTTGAAAGTTGATAAGTTGGTTTCTATATATCCTATTTATGATGGATTTCAGAGTGAATTGGAGTACTTGGCGGCTAAACCAGACGAGCAATATTCTGATCGCGACCTGGTCAAGCAATAACGGCAGATGTCTATTGTGCCGAACTCCGTACAATGTTGGTAAAACTAGCAGTAAAACAGCCCCGACTCATGAATCGATCTTCACCATTATTGCTCCATGACAACGCGAGACCTCATACAGCACGAGAAACCATTTTAACCCTACAGGAACTGCGCTTAGAAACCATTCGTCACCCTCCGTATTCGCCAGACCTTGCTCCAACGGACTACCATTTTTTTTGTGATTTGGACAATTATCTACGTGACAAGAAGTTTTCTTCCCAGGAGGCAGTACAAAATACTTTCACAGAGTTTGTGCAGTCTAGATCTAAGGATCTAGACTGCACAAACTCTGTGAAAGTATTTTAAGGCATAAATGACCTTCCTATTAGATGGCAGCAATGTATAGATAATAATGGTAACTATTTTGAATAAATAAGTTTGTTAAAAATTAAAAAAATAAACAATTTAGATTTTCGGTACTAATCGGCAATTTCATACTTTAACCCCTAATATTATGATCGGGGATGATTATGGCAAACAATATTAGTGCAAATGAATTTATGGAAAACGAGAGAAGACCCTCTCATAGACTCTTTACTGCGTGTCAGTACATGACAAGTATGTTACCTACTTTGGAATTTAACATCACCGAAACTGTGTAAGATATGGTCATAGACTGCAATTCTATAACTTAGTATGAAAATTTAATTAAAGTAGCTTGAAACAGCTAATTTGACGGGGTCGCCGGATCGCCGATTGAAAAACAGATTTGTGCCGCGTATCGTATATCATTGATTCCCAATTATCTGCTGTTTATATTAAAAAATACCGGCCAAGTGCGACTCGAGCCCGCGCACAGAGGGTTCCCTACCAAAAAACGGCAAGAAATCATGTTTGTATGACTCATACAAGGGGATTAAGGGGGGCTCTCATACGGTATAAGAGCTTAGCCCCCTTAATCCCCCTTTTATTTCTGATTTTAGTATTTGTTGTTTTAGCGGCAACAGAAATACATCATCTGTAAAAATTTCAACTCTAACTTTCACAGTTACTTCCTGAGATACAGCCTCGTGACGGACAGACAGACAGACAGACATACAGTCAGACAGACGGACGACGAAGTCGCATGAATAGGGTCCTGTTTTTACCTTTAGGGTACGTAATTCTAAAAACGGCTAAGTGCGAGTCGGACTCGCGCACGGAGGTTCTGCACCAAAAAACTGAAAAAAAAAAACACTTTTGTTGTATGGGAGCCCTCCTTAATTATTTTTATTTTTATAATTCTGGTATTTGTTGTTAGTGCGGCTACAGAAATACATCATCAAAATTTCAGCTCTCTAGCTATCACGGTTTTTGAGATATTGCCTCGTGGCGGACATACAGACAGACAGAAAGGCAGACAGTTGGACTTCTCGTTCCCTAGAGGTCCCGTTTTAGGTAAAAAACCCTTCAGTTTCCTTTAACAGTGGGCGCACACTGAGCGTCATGTCGCCGCGACTCGGCGACAAGCAAGGCGAGTCGCGGCGACACGGCGATAGTCGCCGAGCGACAGTTTTTTGCACGACGTCTGTCGCCGCGACATCAGCGACATGTCACGGCGTTTCAGGAGCACACAGGGCGAGCGACAAGTCGCCACGACATGTCAGTCGCCCTGTGTGCGCCTGCATCGGGCGACTTGTCGCGGCGACAGACGTCGTACAAAAAGTTGTCGCTCGGCTACTGTTAGCCGTGTCGCCGTGACTCGCCTTGTTTGGCGACATGTCGCCCAGAGTGCGAAGCTTAGAACAAAATGTATGTAATTTGGCGCCCGCAACTTATCGCCGCGAGATGTAGCCGCGACTTGACGCCCAGTGTGCACCTACTGTAAATCACAAATCCAAAGTCTAAAATTTGTGGGGGTCGATCTACCACAAGACTGATTTTTCACATGGGCAGTTTTATGTAGAGGGTCCTCGTGTGAGCTCACCTCACCACTATTTAATGTAGGAAGCTAGCCTCTTCCACTATAATGATTAAGTATATTTATTTGTTATGTTATATTCAATTGTTGTTTTTAGGGTTCCCTAGTCAAATGGCAAAAACGGAACCCTTATAGATTCGTCATGTCTGTCTGTCTGTCTGTCCGTCCGTGTGTCACAGCCACTTTTCTCCGAAACTATAAGGCCTATGCTGTTGAAACTTAGTAAATAGATGTATTCTGTAAACCGCATCAATATTTTTATATAAAACTAGAAAAATAGCAGTTATGTAATAATGTATGTCCCCATACTCAGAACTGAATCTCAATTTTTTTTCTTTTATCAAACCTATACGTGTAGGATATCTATAGATAGGTCTTCAAAAATGCTTATGAGGTTTCTAACATCATTTTTTTCTAAAGTGAATAGTTTGCGCAAGAGACACTTCCAAAGTGGAAAAATGTGTGTCCCCCCTCTCTAACTTCTAAACTAAGAGAATGATAAATCTAAAAAAAAAACATAATGGACATTGCCATCAAATCTACCAACGAAAATTGGTTCGAACGAAATCGAGTTGGTAGTTTTTTTTTAATACGTCATAAACCGCAATTTTCGCCGAGAAAAATCATTACCTCTGCGAACGTGTTAAAACATAATTGAAAGTTACATCGAACTACAAGAACTTTTATATTATGTTACTTGCTGCTGCGGAACCCTTCATGGGAGAGTTCAACTCGCACTTGGCCGGTTTTTTTAAATAAATACTTACGTCGTGGTGTGAGACATGAGTTTGTGTGACGGTGAATGAAACAGTCAGTTTCTTCTTTCATAATATAATCTTCATTTAGGTATTCGTTTTAACCTCTACGATGTTTAATTTCGACTATCACGAGGACGAGTTAGCGGGCAAAATCTACTTGTAAACAAAAGTAACATTATATCTTAGCCATCTGGTTTATTTATCTCAGTACTCTGGCACTAGGGGCGTACTTCATTACGCCCCTAAAGATATGTAAATTTAATGCGTAACCACTCGACATCAAACAGTTTTCTAATGCGTGTCATCCATAACGCATGGACGATGTCCAGTACTACTCGTATATCAACGGTGTTGATTGTGTTAACTATTTTAAGTGCGTCGTACGACTGTGAAATTTACCAAGATCGCCCTAAAATTATTACAACAAATGGCGACCTTATACTGGAACCAGCAGTGGATAAAAATATATATTTACGACCCAATGGTCCTAAATCACGTATAATAATTGGAAACATTGATATACTTAAAGCAAATATCCCAAGGGATTCGAAGCCAAATCAAATTATAGCAAATGAAGAGTTAGACACGTATTTAAACGGACCTAATGGAATATTAGAGAGACTTGAAAAGTTAGAGAATAAGCAAAGTGTATCTGATTTAACATCTTTGAACATTACAACGGTTTGGAGAAAATTAAATAATCTTAGAAGGAGAGTTTTAGCGCTTCAAAACCAAATAAACAGCCAACCGAAAGATGAATGTGACACCAACCCTTGTCAACACGGTGGAACTTGTCTTAACTTAGTGAACGGCTACCATTGCCTATGTCCATCCAATTGGGAAGGAAAAGATTGTGATGAAGATGTCAACGAATGTCGGAATTTTGCTGGAACTGATCTTGGATGTCAAAATGGGGGCACATGCATCAACAAACCTGGTACGTACGAGTGTTTATGTAAATCAGGATGGTTCGGGTTGCACTGTACTACAAAAGCGAAAGATTGTTCTGAGGGAGATTTTGAAATGTGTGGCTATGGGACCTGCATACCGGTTACATCTGGAGAAGGTATTAAGTGTATATGTCACCAAGGATGGACTAGTAACGCTACTAGCATTACATGCTTAACAGATGTAAATGAGTGTGACTCCTATCAAGGTCCTCGATGTTCCGTCAATCCGAAAGTTGAATGTGTTAATCTGCCTGGGTCGTTTCGCTGTGGACAATGTCCTGCTGGATATAATGGCGACGGCTACGTCTGCAATGACATTGACGAATGCACCACTATACCTAATGGAGGATGTAGTCCTATGGTGACCTGTTACAATACCATTGGGTCACGAATATGTGGACAGTGCCCAACAGGCTATCAGGGGGATGGAATAACTTGTACCTTTAAAGGCTCATGTAGTATCAATCACGGTGGCTGTCATCCATCGGCAAGTTGTGTAGAAAACCTATCACCCACAGGTCAAACATCCATATGTATTTGTCCGAATGGAATGGCTGGAGACGGAGTGGGACTTATGGGCTGCTATATATCAACCAATAATTTTACTGAAGGGTGCGAAAGTAACCCTTGCGGCAATCACGGGCGATGCCATTCACTTCGCTCTGGTTATACTTGCATCTGTTACAAAGGCTACACCGGCGTACACTGTGACTCGGCAACCGACGCTTGTGCAGTGAATCCTTGTGAAAATGGAGGTATCTGCAGACGCGACGAAGCGACTATCACTGGATATCGGTGTGAGTGCACAGCACAATACTCGGGCTCGACATGCCAGGTAAGGTCAAAAACTTGTGGTGGTATATTGGATGCAGAAGAAGGTAGTATTGCTTATCCTTTGTCGAACACTACTGCTACTTATAACAATGATGCTCAATGCGCGTGGGTTATTCACACGGTGCGTGATAAAGTTATCAATGTTACGTTTAGCAAATTCAATGTAGAACCGAGTCAAGAATGTAATAATGACTTTTTACAAATCCATGACGGTCGCAAATCTTCGAGTCAATTAATTGGAAGATTTTGTGGCAATACTTTTCCTAATGGAGGTAACATTATTTCTAACCATAACAACTTGTACTTCTGGTTTCACTCGGACAGAACCGTAGCCAAGAGTGGTTTTGCTTTACACTGGACAAGCATAAAGCCAGTATGTGGGGGAAGTGTTGATGCTACTACACACGGTCGTATCAGCTCTCCTGGCTCTCCTGGGCCCTATCCCCCTGATCGTAACTGTTACTGGCATGTAGTAACTACGCCGGGAAAGAGAATTAATCTACATTTTTTTTCATTGGACATAGAAGTACACTCGAATTGCAGTTTTGACTATCTAGCTATTTACGATGGAGGACATTTGACCGACCCGCTCCTTAGTAGATATTGTAACACAACACAACCAGCCCCTGTTGTCTCAGCAGGTTCCGAAATGCTAATACACTTTCATTCGGACTCCTATGGGTCCGGTAAAGGATTTCAAATAGCTTACGCACCCGTAGAAGGTGTGCCTGGTTGTGGTGGTTTGTTCACGTCAGACAAAGGGGAAATTGTTTCTCCTACTTACAACGGAGCTTACTTGACTAATTTACTCTGTGAATATAAAATAAGAACAGTTCCAGATACAACAATAAAAATAGACATAAAACAATTTAATCTTGAAAGTTCATTTAGATGTAGATACGACTACTTAATGATTTATGACGGGCCATCACCTGATTCAAAACTGGTTGGTAAGTTTTGCGGAACAACGTATCCAGCTACATACACTTCGACCTCAAATTCACTTTATTTTATATTTAAAACAGATGTAAGTAACGGCGCGGATGGTTTCCGCATTAATTACGAAGCTCTGTGTACGAAAACTTTAATAGGTGATAGTGGTATTATAACTTCACCATCATATCCATTTAGCTATCCTAAAAATAAAGTCTGCGTATATATTATTAAGACAGTACCCGGTAAAGCCATTCAATTAACGTTTCAAGATTTTGATATCGAGGACAACAGGTACTACAACTGTAGATACGATAACGTAGAAGTCAGAGATGGTCCTGATATGAATTCCACATTACTAGGAACATTCTGTGGTGTATCAGTTCCACCTACACAAACGTCCACACATAATTTCATGTATATAAGATTTAAGTCAGACTTAAGCATATCTGGCTCAGGATTCTATGCTAATTACACTACTTTAGATACAGAATGTGGTGGAATACACAGAGAAACCACTGGAGTAATAAATCACCCCTCCAGCGACGCGACTACATACAAAAACGATCAGTCTTGCCAATGGCTCCTAATTGCGCCCGAAGGAATGCATATAAAACTATCATGGAACAGATTTGAACTAGAGAGGCACGAAACTTGTGAAAGCGACTACTTAAAAATATTTGAGATAGAAGACAACAACGAATCTTATTTAATAGGTACATATTGCGGGACCCACACTCCTCCCGCAATGACAACATCATCGAATAGACTTAAATTAGAATTTGAATCTGATGTTAACGATCGCTACGCTGGTTTTTCACTATCTTACACATTTTTAGATGAAAAAGCTCATTGCAGTGGCAATTACTTCAAGACTCATGGTTTCATATATTCTCCTGGTTGGCCTGGCCCCTATGAAATAAATCGCGACTGCACTTGGATAATCACAGTACCCGCTGGACAACAAATATCTTTAAATATTTCAAAGTTTGACTTAGAACGGCCTATACGAAATAAGTGCAATCTGGGTGACTATTTGGAAATAAGAAATGGCGCCACTGAAACATCACCTCTGCTTGGTCAATATTGCGGCAGTTTCCAGTATAAAAGAATCACGTCATTAGCAAATGCTTTACACCTACATTTTCATTCTGATTTCTACCTAACCGGAACAGGTTTTAATATTGAGTGGGACGGTACTATTACTGGCTGTGGAGGAACTCTGACAAGCTCCACTGGAACAATATCATCTCCAAATTATCCAAATGCGTATCACAACAACGCAGAATGTTTCTATAAGATTGTGACCAGTGCTGGGTCCCGAATTCGTATATCTTTTACAGATTTAGATCTTGAACGTATTCCAAACTGTCGTGATGATTATGTAGAGATATTCGATGGTCGTGATACGAGAGCTCCTTCACTAGGAAAACATTGCCTTATGTCAGCTGAAGCATCTAACATAGAAACTACAACACATTTGGCATACATCAAGTTTAGATCTGATCCATTTGTAAGTGCTAAGGGCTTTATGCTTAGTTATAATACCATATGTAACAATAACTTAACAGGTAGATATGGCGCCATCGAGAGCCCAGATTACCCAAATAGTTACCCTATGCACATGAACTGTTTATGGCGAATACAAGTTCCTAAAGGAAATAGAATCAATGTGACCGTCACTCATTTCGATATTAACCGACGACACCGGTTATATTTCGTCAGAGGAGGTATAACAGAGACCAGAGGTTGCCAACATGATTACTTGCAAATTAAAGAAACTACAGATCTAAACACTCCTGAAAAATTATGTGGGACTTCTATACCTTTACCAGTAAGTACCAAAAGTAATTCGATTGAAATTAAATTTACATCTGGAGCGTTTAGTGTATCGAACACCGGCTTTCGTTTAGAATGGGTCAGTTACGGTTGCGGTGGTTACATACAGAAATCCTTTGGTACTGTGTCTCTTGATAGGCACATAACTACTGAAACGGAAATGGAATGTGAATGGCTAATAGAAACTACACCGGACAAAAGTATCGTTATTACTTTTACAGATATTTTTATATCGGATTCTAAAAATTGTACCGCCGACGCTATTGAAGTTTATAATGGCCAAAACATCAACTCTCCAATATTAGCCAAGATATGTCACCGGAGCCATGTATCTATCCAGTCAAATGAGAATTTCATGCTAGTTCGTTTTGTAAAGAAATCAACAATGAGAGATGTTTATTTTACTTCCCAATTTCAATCTTCGCCTTTAAAATGCGGAGGAGTTATAAACTCAGTGTCGGGCTTTTTCCATTCCAAGAACTACCCCAAGAATTATGAAGACAATCTTGATTGTATATGGTATATTTCTGTGCCTGAAAATCACCGTATAGAATTGAATTTTATCGATTTTGATTTGTACTCGGACCCATATGATGGTTATACTGATTGCGGAGACTCAATTCTAATATATGACAACAATGATTTTAAGCCTTCCGAAAATTACACATATCGTATTTGTCCCAATTCAAATAAAACTCAAATTATTACAAAATACAATAATGTGGTTGTGCAGTTCAAAACTAATAGTAATGGGGCAGCAAAAGGATTTAAAGCAAATTTCAGCATTACATGTGGTGCTGAAATTTCAGCGGTACAAGACGGTATCATAACAAATAATAAATTTACAAGACATACAAACAGAAGTTGTGTTTGGACTATCGTTACACCTTCACCAGATCAAAAAGTGTCATTGACATTAACACACATGTCATTGCTAAAAGATACAAGTATCATAACCAACAGGAATTGCCCTTCAACATTCCTTCGCATACGCGATGGAAACGATGACAATGCGCCTCTGATTGCTGAGTATTGTGGGCGGAAAGTTCCGCCGATGATTGTCAGTCGTGGCAATGCAATTACTATAGAATTAGGAAGTTACACGAACATAATTTCGGGAACATTTTCAGCTCATTATTCACCCATTACAAATGCTTGTGGAGGTACTTTAAAGGCAGAGGAAGGTTCTATCGCATCGCCGGCATACCCAAGTCCATATCCTGTATCTGCAGATTGTGAATGGATATTAAGTACGTCCCCAGGCAATAATGCTTATATTACCTTTGAACAATTTGATTTGGAATACAGCGATGGTTGTAATGAAGACTATCTAGAAATTCGAGAAAATGACGGCAGTGGACACCTAATAGGTGTCTATTGTGGTAGTGAAATTCCTACCAATACTACCGAAGCAGCAAACATTTACATTAAATTTCATAGCAACAGTAAAGAAAGTGGTCGTGGATTTGTGTTACATTATAGCTACTTGCATGAAAATAATATTGAGAGAGATAGCGGTGAAATTGCATCTCCACTATATCCGATACACTACGAAGGAGCTGGCGAGTATGCTTGGCGCATCGTAACCTTTGGTGCAGACACTGTTACTATTACAGTGGATAGTTTAGAAATTCCAGCCCATGGCGATGTAAGTTTTAACACATTGACAATTTATGATGGTTATGACAATACGGCGCCTGTTTTAAATCAACTATATGGTGCATTAGATGAGAGTAAAATAATTCTAGCATCGTCTAATATAGTGTATATTGTCCTGTCAATGGACCAATCAAATACCGGATCAATATTTCACTTGACATGGACAAGGACCTCTGTAAACGATGTGAATTCTGACCTTTACATTAATCCTGTCAATTGTGGTACCAATGAGACTATATTGATAATACCCGATATAATAACCCACTTTAAATCACCGCGGTACCCAGATAACTATGGGAATAATTTGAATTGTGAATGGGTATACAAGACAGAGTCAGGAAGACACTTGAGCTTGAGTTTTTTAAAATTCAATCTTGAAGAAACACATAACTGTTTCGCTGATTCTCTATCAATTTATTCTGCCGAAGTTCCAAACAAATGGCAACCCATCAAACAAGAAATATGTGAATCAAGCTCAGTACGTGAAACAATCAACGCTTCAAATTATATGAAAGTAACATTCAAAACTGATGTTTCAGGAAGTGGACAAGGCTTTTTAGCTGTTGTAAATTCACTTTGTGGAGGACTTATTACTAATTTATCCGGGGAAATTGGGCCCACTTTTGCTGACAGTATGGACATTTTACATACAAATGCAGCAAACATAGTTGAATGTGATTGGATAATAAGAGTACGCCCTGGTAGAACAATTCAATTATATTTTAGTCAATTTAACATAACTAATACTAACGGTAACTGTACTAACTATGTTATTTTACGGAATGGAGACTCTTCGGAAGCACCTCTACTTGAGAATGGAAAGTATTGCGGTTATGAACATGAAAATCATGGAAATATAGAAACCTCAAGTAATGCTTTATTAGTAAGCTATAGAAGTCAAATAAATTACTTTTCACGCAGTTTAAGAACCTTCAAAATTTTTTATGAAGAAAAAAATTACGAGTGTGGTTCAACTTCAGAATTAACCGCTGAGCATAAATGGGAAATAATAAATTCTCCAAGTTATCCATCAGTACCAGTGCCATATTCAGAGTGTGAGTGGATATTTTTTGGCCCACCAGGTGAGATAATGAGAATAGATTTTGTCGGGAGATTTGATTTAGATTACACAGACAACTGTGGAACAGAAGCTATCGAAATCAGGGATGGATCATCAAGCTTAGCACCAATGTTGAACGGACCATATTGTGGCTCTAAACCGGGTACTATTAAAAGTAGCGGCAATGCATTATACCTAAAATACATAACTCAATTATCAGAACCAAGGAATGGTTTCCAAGCTAATATATCAATTGATGTATGTGGTGGTACCATTATTGCTGAATCTGGTGTCGTTACATCTCCTGGATACCCTGAAATGCAAGTTTTCCCGGTCGGCACAGTGTGCGTTTGGTATATAATAGGCAAACCAAAGTATATATTTGTAATTGATCCGGAAGATGTTGAACTCCCACAAGGTCAATCAGATTGTGCTACTAAATTAGAAATTGAAGAAACCTTACCATTTAATGACACTGTCAGTGTATTAAAAACTATATGCAATGAGGACTATGAAACGCCCTCAGCGGCAATTGAAACGTCTACCAATAAATTTACTATCAAATTGACCTTTGATAAACCTGGTCTATGGGACAGCACGTCTGAACATAGAGGTTTCCGGATTAAATTCAATTCTTCTCGTCCCATGTGTGGTGGTGGTACAATAACAAGTTCAGAAGGTTACTTGGCTACACCAAGTTATCCTCAAGAAACATCGGTACCACACTGTCAGTGGCTTATTCAAGTGCCAAATAAGGCACGGAGAGTGCGATTGGAGTTGATTGACAGTGATCAAGAAAACCATAAAATAAATGTATATAATGACCTTAACTTCTACAACTTAATTGAAACAATAACTAATAACAATATCAGTACCGACCATCAAGTAATTGAATCTGTTGGGAATAAATTAGCATTGTACTTGTTCTTGAATTCGGGGTCGACTACCCATCGCTTCAAAGCCAAATTCAGTTCCGACGAACCAGCACTTTGTGGTGGTGATTTGAACGGGATAAGTCAAGAAATTGTAACTCCTGATCTTTTACAATCCTATAGTTGTGAATGGCATTATACAAATCAAGTATTAACTGCTAACCAGAATAATTATACTTACAATTCTATATTCCTTACTGCCAAAAGTAACTCTTCAACAACCAGGGCACGATGTAGATTCATGGATCCACAAGTGAAGATAAAGTCCACACTTGGCAGCCACGGTTTAACACTTCGTAGGCAAATTTGTGGCAATACTGAATCATCTTACAGGATACCCTCGCCTATAGTAGATATTATCGCAATCAAAAGTAAAGCGGATTCATTTAACTTCCATTTGAGTATAAAATCACAACCATGTGGTGGTGTAATACATGTAGTAGAAACTCCCATTAATATTCTAAGCAATGTTCCTAACTCCTATAATGAATCTTTAGACTGTGCTTGGATTCTCATTATACCCGTAAACAGCAGGGTGGAATTCAAAATGGAAGGATCGTTTCTATTGGAATGTGATGATGAATTTATTAGCGTAATGCAAAGTCTAGATCAATACGCCCCCGAAATTGCTAAGCACTGTAAGTCGAGAGTTATGGAGGCGCCACTCGTTGCTCATTATAGTTATATGTTTGTACAATATCACTCAAACGTAAAAAGTAATACTGACATAAAGCTAATGGCTACAACTATATCAAGACCGTGTGGGGGTTTACTTAAAAGTTATGATAGTGTTTTTACCTCTCCAAACTATCCGAAAACCTACTCTCCAAATGAGGAGTGTGTGTGGGAGATAGAAGCCAATATTGGATATAGAGTATCGCTACAGTTCATTGATCGATTTGTTATTGAAGACAGGCCTAATTGCACAAAAGATGCCCTCATCATTTATGATTGGAAGGATGATAATTATCACGAGATGGTGAGACTATGTGGTCGCCAAGTACCGCACTCATATAATTCAACCAATAATAAGTTGAAGGTTGTCTTTCGTACGGATGCTGAGACCAATCTCGATGGATTTAAAGCACAGTGGGTGCCTATCTGCGGAGGAAAGTATATAGCTACACAAAAAGAACAAATTCTATTCAGTCCCGGTTATTCATTTAGATATGAACCGCTTTTAAATTGTTCTTATGAGATAATTGCTCCTGACAAACAAACAGTGTTGCTCAAATTCCTTGAATTTGACCTGGAAGGTACATATCCAACATGCGCGTATGATAACGTAACCATGATTGCTCAAAGCGGTTATAATCAGTTATATCAAGTTAACTGCGGAAAAGAGTTTCCTGCCACTACACGTAGCTACGAAAAAATTACAATTAATTTCCGCACCGATAAGTATCTGCATCGAAAAGGATTCAAAATATCGTACTCAATATTTGCCTGTGGGGGTAGAATTAATGATACTACTGTAATTAGTTCAACAGAGGGCAGTGATCATTATGATGAAAATATGAATTGTACATGGTTTATTCAGGCTCCGCCATCAAAAATAGTTGTGGTCAGATTATTTTATATTGATTTAGAAAGTAATCCTTCCTGTTATAATGATTACTTAGCGGCATATGATGGTTTACAAATTATGGATGAAAAGCGTTTAGCATTGCTGTGCGGTTTTGTTAACTCCACCACAGTGTTAAGAAGCACAGCCAGTAGTATGGTGTTGCAGTTTATATCAGATGCTAGTGTAAACTATAAAGGTTTTAAGGCGGGAATATACTTTAGTTACTCTGAGACAGTAGGATGTGGGGGAAGGATTAATATCACGGCAGGTTCGAGTAGTGCGTTAAACTCACCGCTAATTGATAGACATGTTGTTTATGAAAACTTTTTGGACTGCCATTGGTCAGTATCGTCACCAGTTAATACAGTTATTAAAATAACTTTCTTACAATTTCATATATCTCCCTGTCAAAATGTCAACCAAACTTCTCTCGGATACAGTAAATGTGACTGTGACTTAGTTGAAATAAGAGACGGCTTATCTCCCAACAGCTTAGTAATGGGCACATACTGTGGTCATACTTTACCTCCTCAGCTCACATCGTCGGGAAATCTGATGAGCGTTAGACTCTCTACTGACGGAGAGCTCGTGAGCTCTGGCTTCCAGGCTATATTGACAGTCCAGCAAACCCAATGTGAGCAGTCCGTCATAGCTGTAGGGTCCACACCACATCGTTTTAAGACACCCGGCTACGACACCGGCTCGATTCCGCGAGGATTGCATTGTATTTATCGCTTGGATAGTGGTGAACAACAATATAGCCAAATTCGTATCACTGTAATTAACTTACAATTACAGCCCCCCGTGACCGAAGCTAATAACATCAAAATGTGTAATAATGACAAACTTACAATATCAAGTTCATGGTCTCAGTCGAATATTACATTTGGAAAAGACTTAATAGTAAACCATCAAGCAGACGACTTTTTCTCTCATTCTTACTTCTACGATAGTACTTTACATTTTCCCAGCCACTTTGAATTATGTGGACATGCAGAGGCTGTTGATTATTATGTGTATGGAAGCACGTCTATAAACGTAATCACTTCATCAGATGCTGATAGTAATGTTCATAAGGGTGTGGAAATTGAAGTAGCATACGTTGGCTTTTGTGGCAGAAATTATACTGAGCCTCAAGGCAGGATACAAAGTAGTTATGACAGCATCGTAGGCGAGTCCGAGGTTGATTGTTATACGCTAATTACAGCTCCTGAAAACCACACCATATCCGCATATTTTGTGAACGCTGTGCCGGATTACTGGAATGAGAATATTTATCTAAATATTTATGATGGGAATAGTACAAGCTCCAAGCAATTAGTTTCCATTTATAAGGAATACAGTGGTAACTACCCTGTGTTCTCTACAGGCAGATATATGCTATTGCACAATCATCAAAATAATCAAAATCGCTTAGTATACGATATAAATTACGTCACAACAGACAAAGGTAGTGGGTGTGGGGGTCATTTGATCAACGCATTTGGTGTCGTCACCAGCCCTTTCTATCCCAAAACATATAGACATAAGAGTATCTGTGAATGGGAGTTGGAAACTCCCCCAGGTACATATTTACTCATCCGATTCAATGAGTTCGACCTGGGCGCGTCTTGTGACCAGAATTATCTTGACCTCGTCGACAGTAAAGGTGTTGTGGTTAGAACATTCTGTTCCGAAATGCCTGCAGACTTCTCGAGCAGTGATAATTACGTAAAGCTAGTATTCCATACCTCAATGAATAATAGCGGTAGAGGGTGGTCAGTTACATTCGTAGCTACTAAGTCTTAATATCGAAGGGCCTCGTGCAAGTCTTACAATTAAGATTTTTTTTGTGGACGATTTGGTTTAATCATGAAATTTTGAAGTAGAGGCTTTACGGTTTTGCAAAAAAAAAGAGTAGAAAAAAAAGGGAGGCGCCGACAGAACCATATTATGTTACGGTAAAATTATGTATTACATGTTAAATTATGTACAAATAGTACGTAATAGTAGTAGTACCTACCTACTACGTTTACTGCCAAAAATGGCGTTTTTGACAGCATTTAGATTATTATTTCCGTTTCTAGACATTTTGCCATGCTGTACAGTCAACTAAAATAACATGTACTAGTTTAATCTTTCAAAATGATGTATCCCTGTAAGTGCCATAATGAACTAACCAAACATGGTATCCACCGAACTTGACAGTAACAGTATGCGTGTAAAGAGCAATGATTACCTATGTATCCCAATACATATTTTTTATTTAAAGTTGACTGAGAAAGTCAACTTTAAAATAAAATAATAAATAGCATGCATGCATACATAGCAATCAATACAGACATGTTACTGTCAAGTTCGGTGGATTCCATTTATGTCATAATCTTTGGTTAGTTCATAATGGCACTCGCAGGGACACATCATTATGTAAGATTAAAATATTACATTTCATTGTAGTTGCCTGTACATGGCATGGCATTTGCTATGTAATGCCTCAGCCTTTTTGAGAAATGTTTCGTAACAATACTAATATAAGACCTCTTGGAGGATAAACGAACGATTAGCTAGAGTAGTAACACGTGAGTATAGTTTTTTAGTTAGATAATATACTTTATCTACTCTGATACTATAATACAAAGGTTATAAAATTGAAATCAATACTCTTATGACAAACATTACGCACAGGTCAAAAAAAAAGTTTTATTACGATACAGGTCTTGTATGGACACCTATATCATAATATAACTTTTTAATCATTACGATAACAACCTCCAGCTGGAAAAAGAAGTTTGAACCTCTACTTTTAAAAAAAGTAGTGCCACCGAAGCCTGAAAAAAAAAAAAGAAACACGCTTGCGCAATCGATGTTTGCTCCTTGGCGCCAACATTTTACATTTAAATTAAACAAAGTTTGGTTTTGTTTGTAAAATAAATTAGTTTTTGTGTAAAAACATGTCTTATAGCGAGGATGGTGGTAATTGTACACCACTAGACATTCTGGAAACTGCGTCAAACATGACCATGAACCTGTTACCGGCGAAATCAAGGAGCAACTATATAACACAAAATGAAATCAGGTATTATAGTATGAGAGTAGATAAAGTAGTGTATGACACTGTACATAACTTGGTCTTATAACACTCGTGTGATACCTACTATAAAAAAACTCGCCTACGCACGTAGGAGTATTTTCATATAAAATCCGGACAAAACTATTTAATGGCTTATTTAATGATAAAACATGGTCATATTATATACTATTATATTTAACGACAGTAAAATGTACAAGACATGTATATTTAATTTTTTTTTAAAACTTAAAACATTACTTTTGCCTTCAGGGTACTCAATTATTTCAATTAACTCTATTTCAATTTTTTTTTACCTATTCTTTGATTTTATTTATTTTGAAGTTATGCATAATATCTAACAAAGCTCTTCTGATGAAAATAACAGTAGATTCTATAAAATCTGAAAATTAAATTGAAAACAACATTCAAGTCAAATATAATATCCATGTTTTACACTGCCATCTTTAAATACTTGAAAACAAAAATGGCGCACATAGGCGCGGCAAAATATTATTGTATTTATTAAAACAAACCCTAGGCAATATATTAATCGTAAAATAAAAGTGCGACAAGGCCCGACAAATAAACAAAAACACGATTAAAAAAAAAACATTTTATGAAATTTATTTCACATATTCTGTTTACCTTTCTGATATTTTTTAAATATTAAGACGACACATTAAGTTATTAATTTTTATATTAAAATAATCTACACACCTTGTACTTCAATATTAGCACTGTTGTTTTTCCATAGTAAATCACACAAAAGTGTAATTTACAACTCAAAAACGGTTAAAAATTACGAACGTCGAGAATTAAGTCATGCGGTTTAGATAACGACTGGGTTCCGACTAATTGTACGAGAAGGCACTGCTAGTTACGTTATAAATTTGTGTGCTAGGCGATAGACCGGCTAATAAGCTGCAAGAATATGTGAAATTAGTAGACCTTTATTTGATTTTAAAAATTTGACTTTTGACCGGGTTTTACACGAAAATACTCCTACGTGCTACGGCTCGTTTTTTTAAAACACACTCTTGTTATAAGAACCCTTATTATGCAACAGTGTCATAAACTACTATTTTGTAAGTCATTCATACTGGTTTCAATGCTGATTCTGAAAATGTTGATTACATGTAAAATTATTTATAATTTTTTAAGTATTTTTTTAAATTGCTATGTTTTTTTCTGCTTGTTTTTTTTGGGCTTGTGTTGTGTGTACTGTGTTCACGTGATAGCAAATTTTTTATTTCTTAGTTATGATATTTATAAACTAGCTGACCCGGCGGCCTGTGGGAATAAATTTTATTTTATTTATTTTGTGTTCCGCCATATCAATAATATTTTTTTTTATACAAACCTTGCCCTGGCTAACACAAAAAAAAAGAATAGACAAATCGGTCCAGCCGTTGTAAAGTTATGCGCGTACATACATTTCGCAGATCCATTTATATTGTTTAGAGATTAAGGCTGTCAAATAGGGTTCGGCCACCTCTGCTAATGCAGGTGGACAGCATTACACTGAGAGGTGGCCGTTATTCTACATACTGTTATTACCTTTAAGTTAACTGTGTACTTTAATTGCTGTTATTATGTATCTTTTAAGTGGAATCAAAAGCTTTTTCTTTCTGTCTTTCTAATTGTAACTTCTAATAAATCAAGTTCCTACTGTAATTTATTTTGGTTTCATTCTTCCCACGGGTTTTACGGATTCATTTTACGGGTTTGACTGGTATATTTTACGGGTTTGACTGGTATATTTTTATTACCTAACTAGCTGATGCCCGCAGCTTCGCCCGCGTATAATTTGTTCCCGTTCCCGCTTTCCGTGGGAACTTATTCCCGGGATAAAACGTAACCTATGTGTTATTCCAGACTATAATGTATCCCTGTACCAAATTTCAGCCAGATACGTTTAGCCGTTCGAGCGTGAAAGAGTAACAAACATCAACACTCACAAACATTCGCCATAGATATAAAGTCTAGATGGAAGGTCAAGGCGCAGAAACGGCGCAAAAAAATTCATGCAACTGTTACATGAATTGGTCTAACCCGCCGCTCAGTGCCGATCGTGTCGCTTTGACGTCACCACCTAAAACGCGCGCTAAGTAGTCTACGAAAATCTAGCTAAAATGTCGTTTTGTGCAATTAAAATTTGTAGAAATTATAGTAGGAGATTAAAAACTTCTAAACATGTCAGCTATCATCGGTAAGAACCCAAAATAAAGCTTATTTTAATTTTTCTTTTCTTCATTATTAATCTCGCAATATTCATCAGTGTTGCCACTTTATTGTTTTATTCTCCCAACTTAACAATTGTATACCTAACTAGTTTGTTTAGAAAATGATTACTTATATTGATTTCTTAATACACTATGTACTAATATATGATTTATTATAATGAATTGTATCTAATTAATCAATTTCGAAAGTTCATGTGTTATTAATTTAACATAGTTTTTGAATGAAGAATTATGTAATAAAATAATACCTAACTAACTAACTATCTTCACGCCAAATCCCTTGCGGGGTAGGCAGAAAGAACCGAGCGCCACACGGCACGGTCCATACACACCTCACTTGCTTCTTCAACTTTCATTTTTCTTTTCATGCATGCACGTCGGTTCCTACGGCTCTTGACACCACCTTCAACTAACACACGATTAATTTGGTCGTGGTAGGTGTGTCGTGGCCTTCCCCGACTCCTACGTCTATCCACTTTCGCGTTGTATATCTGTTTAGTCATTCTTTCATCTCCCATTCGTTCCACATGCCCGAACCATCGTAGCATGCCCTTCCTTACTTTAACACCGACACTCTCTTTCAGACCAACTCTCTTTCTTACATCTTCATTCCGAACGCGATCTGCGAGCGTTACTCCGCAGATTTTGCGTAGCGCGCGCATCTCGACCGCGTTTATTCTACTTTCATGCGTTTCCTGCCATACCCAACTCTCGCTTCCATACGTTAGCGTAGGTATCAGCAGCGCATTGTGTACTGCGAGCTGGGCCTTTTGACTTAAGGCCTTGGTACCTAAAAGTTTGCCTAACGCTCCATTCACACTATTGCCCGCAGTTACCCTCTTTTCTACATCAGCGGTGTACCGTCCATCCCTGCTAAATGCACATCCAAGATATTCAAACTCATCCACCTGTTCCAGCACTGCATCATTTACAGTTATCCTGGCATTCGTTCTGTCCTCTTCTCTTTCGAATACCATCACTTTCGTTTTAGTCGCGTTCAAATGTAAGCCTCTCATTAGACAATCATCTTTCATCGTTGTGACTAGTGACTGTAGTTCTGATGGCGATTCGGCTATGAGCACGACATCATCTGCATACAGCAAACAGTTCACAAGTAAGTCACCCATTCGCAATCCAACATTCATCGATCTTACTCTCTTAAGACAATCGTCCAGGTACAGGACAAACAGCAGAGCCGACAGCACGCACCCTGTCTGACGCCAATGTTGACGTCAAACCAGGGAGACAGGCTGCCGCCCACCCGCACACATGCCGTACATCCCACATATGTAGACTGCACAGCACAAAGCAGCGCACCATCAATCCCGTATCCTGGCAATATATCCCAGAGATCCTTCCGTACAACTCTGTCAAATGCTTTCTCCATGTCCACAAAACCGCAGAAAACCTTCCGGTCTACAGCCAGCTGCTTCTCTACAATGTTGCGGAGAGAGAAAACTTGGTCCATACATCCCCTTCCATTTCGGAAACCACCCTGCGCCTCCCACAGTAATCCGTCAGATTCCACCCTCATTCTCCTTTCAATAATTTTGCCATACACTTTAGCTGCTATACTGATCAAACAGATGGCCCTATAGTTGGCGCACTCCATACGTGAGCCCTTGCCTTTATACAAGGGCACGATGATAGCACGCCTCCAGTCCATTGGGACCCTTCCAGTCTTCCAGCATAGATTGCTCAATGACCAGAAGGCGTCCCGGACGCAAGGACCACCTAATTTGATCATTTCAGCCGATATCCTATCAATTCCCGCAGACTTTCCATTTTTCAATCTTCGTATCGACCATTCAATCTCTTCCAAAGTAATATCTCCGCTTGATGCTTGCACCGCAAGATCAGTCATCGACTCCCTCGCAGTGCCCGCATCCGGGAGATATTCATACATTTCTCCAAAGTACTCATTCCACCGCTCTAACACCTCTAATGGGTCTTCAAGAATGTCCCCAGCTTTACTCTTTATGTTATTCATTCTGGAAACTGACGAACAGCTCCGAGACATCTTGACCTCCCTCCAAAAGAGTTTGGTATTTGTCTCGAAGTTCCTCGTCAGCTTCTCTTCCGCAATCAAATTTATTCTTTCACGCTTCTCTTTCACTAAAGCTTTGGCTTCATTCTTGCAGAGGCGGTAAATTTCTTTCTTCGTGTCTTTCATACTGTCATTAAGTTGCAAAGATGAGACATAATCCAACCACGCTTTCTTCTTTCTTGCTACGCAGGATTGAACTTCTGCATCCCACCAGGCATCACCTTTCGAATGTTCATGTCTCTTTGCACTCCCATATGCTTCTTTTGCACTATCCACTATACTTTCTTTCATAATATTCCAGCATTCATCCACATCTAAGTCGGAAAGGCTCGCGTTTGCAAGCCTTTCACTGACTAAGCCTACATACATACTCCTTACGCTTTCATCTTCCAGTTTTTCACTCTTTATCCTTTCATAGTCTCCGAAAGAGATACGCACTCGCCAGTGCCTCCACTTCTTGAAAAGACCAACCAACCGGCTTACCACCAGGTAGTGGTCAGTTTCAAGAGTGGGGCCTCTGTAGGCTCTTGTATCCCTTATAGCCTCTCGGAGACGACTGTCTATCAATATCAAATCAATTACACTTTTTTCTTCCTTCCGTCTCCAGGTATACGCGTGGATATCTTTGTGATGGAATAAACTGTTCGCCACAAGGAGGTCTCGTTCCAAGCATACGTCTAAGATTGACTTACCAGCATCATTCGCTCTCTTATCTCCATAAGGACCAAGGACAGCATCGAAGCCATCTCGCTTGGTCCCCACCCATCCATTCAAATCACCACACATGATCAACTTTTCATTCCCGTCAGCCAAATCGAGGACGTCCCTAACGGAATCCCAGAATTTCGCGAGCACTTGGGGATTAGCCGAGCTGACGGGAGCATAGGCTGCGACCAAAAAAACTCTCGTGATCCCCAGTTTTATACGTACCCACAGGAGTCTTGGGCCTGCCAATCCATAATCTTTCACTCCAGAAGCCAAACGGGAGGAGAGCAAGACACCCACTCCCTTACGGGCATGATACTGGCGTGCCTATCCGGCACTCGGCTCCTCGCATCCCGCCAGAGTTGGCGCTGCATGAAGGGTGGCGGCCCCCTTCGCCGCGTGCGCATGCAGTCATACCGACGGGGGCACACCGGTACGCGTCGCCTCGGGGGGACGCCCTAGCCCTGTCGGGACTCATTTCTCGGTAGTGATTGGTTTCGCGTTTTCGGTTTCGCCGCTACTTACGGGGAGGGCCCGAGCACAGGTAACGCTCTTCGTGAAGGCACACTACATCCTCCCCTAAATAAAATAATACCTAGTAGGTACTTATTATTTCATAGTTACAGTTATTTCTGGGTTATGTTACTCTTGATACTTGTGGAATCGGTTGATTATATTCCTTTTTTTTTTATTAAAAAAGAAGTTACATACCTATACACATTATTTACATTTTTGTGACGTAAACACCTTATGTGACGTAAACGAAGTTGCGGGGGGGGTCAGCTAGTACTTTCATATGAGGAGTGACTTCTTCTTCTGATCGATTTTTTGTATAAATACTGGGTGTAACAAAATTACCTCTCCAAATTTCATTAGATGACTTGGCATCGGAAATCAAATACAAATATTTAATAAAAAAGGGGGGTTAAATTATTTAATTTTTTTTTAAATTTTTTTGTCGCACATTAAGAATTCATTTTTTACCGCGGCAATTCGAGGTAACATGGTCGCCGTGGCAAAACAAACACAGAGCACCCGTCTGGCTGTCATTGTCGCTTTCTACTGCCGCTCAGTAGCGATAGAAAGGGTGAAAATAGGATAAAATAGAACCTTTAAAACGGCTTTACGGTTAAAGTATTCATGTGATTTTTTTTTTCTTCATTTTTGTAATGTTTCTTGACTGATGCCACGTCACGTGACGAAATTTGGATAGGTAATTTTGTTACACCCAATATAAACACATCGTATTATCGAAGTTTCTCGTGATAAAACGACTTATTTCCCTAAGAAAAATGAACCCAAAAAACACGTTTTGGAGCAAAAAATACTTATTTCTGGTTAGCTCTTCCCATACAAAACAATCTCGGTAGTATTCTTCAAAATGGCTTATTTCTTAAACATTTTAAATACCAAGTTGACAATCTATATCAAAGAGGCTTATTTCTAAGTTAGAATTACAAAAAAAATATAGGTGTTTTGGAAGGTGAATAGATTTGCTTTATTTTCTGTAAGCGAATCGAAACTTGTGTTTTTTACATTGGTAACACTACACACTTGCCTATAGTAAATTAAAAAAAAAGTTACCGTTAACCTAATGTCAGACTTATCCAGTCGTACGGCCGAACTGTCAAACGTCACTGGCCTACGACGCTAACACCTTCGCGAGCGTTGGCGGGAACGGCGGTTGCGCGCCGAGCTTCACAAAATTAATTCTTATTTCTTTTATAGGAGTCGCACTACAGAAATACTTACTGTTTCATCATGCTGGATAACTGACGAAAATAACTAAACTAAATCCGAGGATATCCGATGTGTAATGGATTAATGAAATGTCGCTGAAAATTACGATGGTTAAAATGAAGTAGTATTCTTATGTTTTACCATGTAATTCAAAATAAAACCAGTTTTAAGTCTTATATTTTTTTATTTACCAAATATATACACAAACACGTTACCCAAAAATAAAAAAAAAGAATTTGTAGATACAAAATCTCCGAAAATAAATTTATCAATATTAGCGTATTTTCATTGCCAAAAATTGTCATCTTCACATGCTATTATAATTAATTTTACCTCGATTTGGGACGGAAATATTTATAACAGCTGTTAAACAACACCTTTTAAATGCAAAACAAGAATAATTGAATCAAAATAAACAAAAATATTAATAAAATAAAAGTATTAAAGTTTGTTACATAGTTGCTATGCACTGGAAACGCTGATAAGTATTTACTGCATAACTGCGTAATTCTCACGCTTGCAACTATTGCATCAGCCACGACTCACGAGGCGCCAAGTCAGCACAACGTGCCCCGCAACAGCAAGACACCCGACGCCCGGCATCGCGTGGAGCGGTCACTTTTGGACACAGCATCGGTCTATTGTCGACGTACTATTAATTTTTGCACTTATAATTTTTTGTAATTCTTTTTATTAAATTTAGTTTGAAATAAATTGTATTTTTTTGCGTCCTTCGGCTACAGCCTACGTATTTGGCGCAGTCGGTAGGATAGGTATATTCGGGCGCGCCGCGTTCAAGGACTCTCGCATCGAATCCTGTCGGCTCCGTATAGCCGCTGCGCGTGGTCTACAGCCAGAACCAACCGAGTATCCCGAACCTCTCACAGTAAGCAGTAGCCAGAGGAGTATCAAGAAATCGATACAGCAAGAGGTACAAGATATCGCATGTAAGTACTTTAGAATCACTCTAAAATCGCAATTTCCCATTTTTGTGTTCTTTTGTGTTCCCTATATAATCCAAGATTTTCCACCCACGTGAATCTCGGTCCCCTTCTAGGTTAGATAGTTATAGGAATAGGGTAGTAGATTCTACAAGAAATTTAGACAGTTTAAGCAAACCAAATATGGCCTTGCCCGACTCGTCAATAGATCAAATTTACAAGGCCCTACGATTGGTTCCTGAATTCGACGGGAACTCGAACGTGTTAACTCGATTCATAAAACTATGCGATCAATTAGTAGCACAATATGTTAAAAATGACCCTGCTTTCCATCTAACAAATTTAGCGTTATTGAATGGCATATTGAATAAGGTAGTAGGTTCAGCAGCACGGACTATCAACGCTAATGGTATCCCCGAAACCTGGGAAGGCATTAGGAGCGCTTTAGTCAATAATTTCGCCGATCAGCGCGACGAAACGTCGCTATATAACGATTTAGCTTTGTTAACTCAGGGTTCCTTAACCCCACAAGAATTTTACGAACACTGTCAAAATCTTTTTAGTACAATCATGACGTACATCAGCCTGCATGAAACAATAGCGAGTACTGTTGAATCGAAACGCTCTCTATATAAGAAGCTCACTTTACAATCGTACTTACGCGGTCTGCGGGACCCGCTCGGTTCTCGCATTCGTTGCATGCGGCCTGATACAATCGAAAAAGCGTTAGAGTTCGTGCATGAGGAGATGAACACGCTGTATATGCAGCAACGCAACGAGCATGCCCCGAGCAGGAAACCTCCGGTACATCACCAGGTCAGTCATAGACATAATCAAGATTTTAAGCCTCCAGCTCATTTAGCACCGCCCACATCTCGTCCACCTTATTTCACGCCACCTATGTCACGTCCATTTAATTTCGTACCTCCACAACCTCATATGTCTCAACAGCAATTAGTCCCGGCATGGAGGAACCAATTCCCTCTACACCGTAGCCCTATGCCCACGCGGACTCAACAGATGTTTAGTTCGCCCCCACCGAACTACAGACCACAAAGTCAGGTATTCAAGATGCCGTACAACCCTAAACCCGCGACTAATAATGCACCCCAGGCTATGAGTGGCGTTAGCCACTACGCAACCAAACCGTTCCCGCCTCGCGCACCTCATGACTGGTCACGTTCTGGTAACCCACCTCCAACTAACTATTTCAAGACCAGAGAAACTAATTTCAACGACTTTAGTGACTATTCGCCCTATGAATACTACAATGACTATTATACTGACAAAGAATATTATCCACAAGAGCAATACGAGTATGCCGCCGAGTACGGATATACTGACGGGTACATCAACGAACCGTCGTGTATGCCATCTCCATACACTGATTCCTCTTACGCTGTCACAGAGGAACCGTGCAACATGCTTTCTTCCCAAAACGAGGATTTTCAGAACACCTCGAAGTCCGACAAGCTAGGATAGAAATTAATATACACAATCAAAGGATATTACCGTATATTAAAATTTCGAATCCCCCAGCCAAATTACTTATTGATACAGGTGCAAATACCTCTTTCATTAGCCCTGCAATTGTTGAAAAATATCTCTCCCACGTGCAACTTAACTATGACCCTTTTGTAATAACTAATATACACGCTTCTACTAAGAATAATTATTCTATAAATCTACCTTGCTTCCAAGAATTCAACGAATCAGATAGCATAAAACTCTTCGTTTACCACTTCCATGATTTCTTCGACGGTATCATTGGTTATGATTTATTGGAAAAATTAGAATCCAATATTGACCTAAAGAACAGATTATTAATCACCCGTAATTCTCGTAACCCTTTGTTCATGTACGATTCGATGAATAAAAATTTTTTTGAAGATATAATACCAGCTAACTCCTCTAAACTAGTTCAAGTGCCGATACACTCCAACGACGGGGATGTTTCAATTCCGCAACAGAATATCTGCAATTGCATTATAAGTGACTGCCTCACCACCGTGAAAAATAATAAAGGTATAGTAGAAGTCACCAACTCATCGCGTCACGATGTAGTATTTTCCATGAACAGTCCAGTCCATGCGGAACTGTGTAACATCCAAAGTACGTCAGATGAACCATCACCCGACCGTATTAGGGAGGTTCTGTCTCGCCTGCGAACAGACCATTTAAACCCTGAGGAAAAGGCTAACTTAGAACTCCTTTGCGGCCGGTATGCCGACGTGTTCTACATCGAAGGCGAACCATTAACCTTCACCAATAAAGTCAAACATTGTATCCGAACAACAGACGACGTCCCCATTTATACAAAAAGTTATCGATACCCATTTATTCACAAACAAGAAGTTCAAGACCAAATCTCTAAATTGCTGGAACAAAACATCATTAGGCCATCACAATCTGCATGGAGTTCCCCCATTTGGGTAGTTCCCAAAAAGAACGATGCTAGTGGCAAGCAAAAATGGCGTCTAGTTATCGATTTTAGGAAACTAAACGAGAAAACTATAGACGACCGATATCCTATACCAAACATAGCCGATGTACTAGATAAACTAGGTAATTGTCACTATTTCACCACGCTGGATCTCGCAAGTGGATTCCATCAAGTGGAGATGAACCCTGACGACATCCAAAAGACCGCATTCACAGTAGAACAAGGCCATTTTGAATTTCTGAGAATGGCCATGGGTTTGAAAGGAGCGCCATCTACTTTTCAGCGGGTTATGGACAACGTCCTGAGGGATCTACAAAACACTATATGCCTAGTTTACCTCGACGACATAATTGTGTTCTCTGTTTCACTCCAGGAGCACATGATAAACTTAGAGAAAGTATTTCAAAGACTCCGCGAATCAAACTTTAAAATCCAAATGAATAAATCGGAATTTTTAAAGCTTGAAACAGCGTATTTAGGTCATATTATTAGTAAAGACGGTATTAAACCCAATCCGGATAAAATTGCGGCTATCCAAAAATTTCCCATGCCCAGAACAACCACAGAAATTAAACGCTTCCTGGGCCTACTAGGCTACTATCGGAAATTCATTCCCGACTTCGCCCGTGTTACAAAACCAATGACTCAATGTCTAAAGAAGGGCTCGAAAATCACCACATCAGATCCCAATTATATAAGCTGTTTCGAAAAATGCAAAACGTTGTTGACCAACGACCCTATTTTACAGTACCCGGATTTTACAAGAGATTTCGTATTGACTACAGACGCGTCTAACATCGCCATTGGTGCCGTTCTTTCCCAAGGTCAGATAGGCAGTGATAAACCTATAGCTTATGCATCCCGCACATTAAATAGCAGCGAAATTAACTACAGCACAATCGAAAAAGAATTGTTAGCGATTGTGTGGGCAACGAAATATTTCCGGCCGTACCTATTTGGTAGGAAATTTAAAATTGTCACCGATCATAAACCCCTGCAATGGGTTATGAACCTTAAAGAACCCAACTCTCGCTTAACCCGCTGGAGATTAAAATTAAGCGAATTCAACTTTACTACCGTTTATAAGCAAGGTAAATTAAATACCAATGCTGACGCCCTTTCCCGTGTAGAAATACATCACGAAGACGCACTTTCCATCGCGGTCAATACGTCTGAGAACCCTCCGTCAGTATCCGGCTCCACCACCGTCACCGCCCATAGTAATGCGGAAAATCCTATACTAGAGATACCAATATCTGAGGACCCGATTAATAAATTTCATCGCCAAATATCTTTTGTGGTCGTAGGAGACATCAAAAAACGCCCAACTGTTTCAAAACCATTCGAATCCCATACCAGAACCGTCATACAGCTGTCCGAGTCCAACCTTGAAGACGATGTGGTTAATGCAATCAAAGAATATGTACACCCAAAAGTAAGGACTGGTATTATTATACATCCTCCTTTGGCTATGTACAGCATTATACCAATCATCCAAGACAAGTTCAAAAGCTCAGCTATGAACATGGTCTTAACAAAAAAGGAAGTGGAGGATGTTAAGAACTACTTGAGGCAACAGGAAATTATACGCAACTACCACGAAGGTAAAACCAACCACCGCGGTATAACAGAATGTTTTCTTGCTTTATCGCACCGCTATTACTGGCCCAAAATGAAAGATTGCGTAGCGAAATATATTAATGAATGTAGTATATGTGGCCAGGCAAAATACGATCGCAATCCCATTAAACAACGGTTTTCCATAGTTCCTCCGCCCACGAAGCCATTCGAAAAAGTACACCTCGATCTCTTCACTGCTCAGAATGAGAAATTTCTCACATTCGTCGATGCCTTCTCAAAATATGCACAAGCATACCATCTCAGAGACGGTACCGCTCTAAGCGTCGTCCAAGCCTTCCTAACGTTTTGCACCCATCATGGCGTTCCGTATACCATTGTGACAGACCAAGGACCCGAGTTTACTAACGCATTATTTTCGGAATTTACCCGTCTTCATAAAATACAACACCATAAAGTACTCGCACACTCCCCCAACGACAATGGGATAATAGAACGTTTCCACTCGACTATACTGGAACATCTCCGAATTCTGAAATTAGAAAAACATAATGAACCAGTGATTAATCTCATGCCTTATGCTATCCTAGGGTATAATAGTTCCATACACAGTTTCACGAAATGTAGACCTATAGATTTAATCACCGGACACTTTGATCCCCGAGACTCACTAGACGTCGATCTGTCCGAACATCTTTTACAGCAATATCTACAAGACCATAAAAAGCGTTTAACTCAGGTCTACGACGTAATCAACGAGACCTCGCTTCATAACCGTACGGAACTCACAGAAAATCGTAACAAAGATCGCGAATCCGAAAAAGAGTATAGCCCTGATCAACAAGTATTTGTTAATAATCCTGTAGCAACCAGACAAAAGTTAGCGCCACGTTTTACACAAGATACAGTTCTGGCTGATCTCCCCATCCACATCTATACCAAGAAAAAACGTGGCCCCGTAGCGAAATCTCGTCTTAAGCGATGCCCTAAGGAAATTGTTTTGTTACAGGATGGTTCTCTTACTACTACTGCTCCAACTGACTCGAGGACAAGAAGTAACGATTGACTTTTTGGGCAATGGACCTGGCTTACTCCCATTTAATTTAGGACCTACACGAGTTATATCTCATTATCATTCTTTCCTTAATTACGTTAATTTAGATAGTATACAATCTCAAATTGATTTAGTTAACTCTAAAATGTCCGAGTTTCGACCAAAACTCAACAATAAGACCTCTTTCCTCTTCGAACCTCATCTGAATCATCTTATGTCAAAGTTAAACAAAATCTCTGCACAATTAGAGTCGTTTGAACACGTTCGTCATAAAAGAGGCCTTATCGACGGACTGGGTTCCGTTATCAAAAGTATATCGGGTAATTTGGATCAAACTGACGCCATTAGGTACGACAATGCCATAAAAATACTGCAAGACAATGGTCATAAACTAGAGTCTCAAATCAATCAACATGTTAGCCTCACCAAAACTTGGGTTTTACATAATGAAAAGATCTTATCTAATATAACTGAAAATCAGATACGCATGGTTCGAGTCTTAAATCGAATTCTCGAAAATAAAGATTCGGATTTCGTTCACTATGCCCACATGGCTCAGTATTTAGTCATGTTGAATGATTACATAGATAGTTTATTCGAAGAACTACACAGACTAGAGTTAACATTAGCTTTTATCCGTGCATCGAGCACTCCTCATTCGATAATTAATCTAAGGGAAATTAAAATTATGTTAGATAAGTTACGAATCCTTTACTCAAATAAAGAGATTCTCGATTTAGAACTTAGAGATTATTACGATGTTATTAGGTTAGGATATTTCTATATAGATAACCAAGTAGTCATAGTCTTCAAAATGCCAATTGGCTTCCCTCCTATGTACACCCTTTATAAATTGTCCATCGTTCCTAATAAATATAATAAAATCCTTTTACCCCCCTTACCTTTTATTGCGATTTCTGGGTTAGATTCTATGTACATAGAGGCTGAATGCCCGAAGGTCACCAACTTGTACCTCTGCGAGCAAAAATCGAAGTACAAGATTCGTGAAGAACCTGACTGTATCCAGCATCTGATCACCAACCAAGAACTTCACTCAACCTGCAACCCTGTTCCCGTTGTCCTGAAGAAACAAGCTGTAGAACAATTGGACGAAAAGCACTACGCAATGAGCTTCCCGCAACCAACTAAGGTCAAGATATCCTGTGGTCACGAAACCTACAAAACCCTTCAAGGAAGCTATCTGGCCATTGTTCCCTACAACTGTCACTTGAAGACTCCCGAATTCACTATAGCAAATTCAAATAACCACATTAAAGGTTTTGCCCTAGAGATAATGCAGCTACCTAATTATGAAGAAATTGAGACGTCAAGCGAACCGCCGATAACCTTAAACTCCATAGATCTAAGAGATTTACATTCCATCAATACTGAGATACTATTACAACCTCCAGTTAAATTAACCGCTAGCGACATGAGCATATATCATACAACGATCCCGATTTATCTTATTTTATTTGGATCGGGTGGCGCTCTCGTTATTATCCTGTTTTACCGACGTTGGCGGCGCAGTTCGAAAAATCATCCACGGAGTACCAACCCTGTGGAATTAGACAACGTGATACCTCCAGGAATCTACGCCGAGATCTCAGAACCCGGCAATATCAGCCCCAGCAAAATAAGAATCGATCACAGCAATATTTCATCATCTCTACCTAAAAAGATTTCGAAATAGTTGCTGATCTATGGGGGGAGGTGTTACATAGTTGCTATGCACTGGAAACGCTGATAAGTATTTACTGCATAACTGCGTAATTCTCACGCTTGCAACTATTGCATCAGCCACGACTCACGAGGCGCCAAGTCAGCACAACGTGCCCCGCAACAGCAAGACACCCGACGCCCGGCATCGCGTGGAGCGGTCACTTTTGGACACAGCATCGGTCTATTGTCGACGTACTATTAATTTTTGCACTTATAATTTTTTGTAATTCTTTTTATTAAATTTAGTTTGAAATAAATTGTATTTTTTTGCGTCCTTCGGCTACAGCCTACGTATTTAGTTATACATTTTTTGCGTATTTACATTGGCCAATAAAAAAAACAATTAATAAATATACACTGAAATAAATAAGTATATATTATAAAATAATATATCATTCAGTATATTAAATAAAACCATAAATAAAAGCAGAATAAACTAAAATATTTAATACTTACCCCGTAACTAATTGGAACGCTAATGGCGGCTCAACAGAAAATTTATTTATCACAATCAACTCGAAGTTTCTGATGTTTTTTCTTTTAATGTTACTCTGCAGGCTATGTTAATCATTATTATAAACTCATCCTGCATTATTTCCGGCCTGGATGAAAGAGGAAACCTGAACTGTGTTATCAGAAAATTTAGAAACTTTTCTCTCTTAATATACCCTTAATCTTTGTTAAATTCTAAAAGTCAATTTGAAACATAATTACCTAACTTAGTACACTTTGTTGTAACTCAATTTACATTTTTACTTTGTAATTGATCCCTATCTGTGCCATTTTATCTTTATAATTGTTGTAAGTAAATTTTTACATAATGGCACAGATGAAAAAATATATTAATTATTTAAGAAAGGATGAACTTGCTAACGAGCTGTCCCACATGGGTATTTCAGTGGAACCGGAAACGACAGTGTCTGGCCTTCGGAGTGAGCTAAGAGCGGCACACCGACTCGTCCGTCGAGGTAGCATCAAAGCGAGTGCTCCGGTACCCGCTGATGCATCGGCTGAGCTCTCGATCTGCCTCCCGAAGGTGTCCGAGCTGGAGGAGGCTATTCAGTCAGGTGACATCTTCATTAATAAGGGTAGTCGTCTTAGGGTGTCCCTCAGGGCCAACTACTTATTGAGTAGGTTAGCTCGTTGTGGTCTGGATTGCCCCGACCTGGTGGATATTCGTGGTAGGCTAGTGAAGATCATCGCTAGGGCTGAACCCAGTAGTGATTCTGAATCCGAAGGTTCGGATGATGATGGTGATGATCCTTCGGGTCGTGACCAGGTGGAATATACTTCACCAGTAGTGAGAGAGGACCGCTCGGTGCGAGCTAGTTCAAGTAGGAATAGTTCTACATGTAACATAGTGTATAAAGAACGTCCCCTTAACTTATGTTCATTTAACTTAAAATATGATGGTTCTACTTGTGTACGTGTGTTTTTAGAGAGATTAGAGGAACTTAGATGTGCTCGGGAGGTTACTAAGCCTAGACTCCTTATGGCTTTCTCCGACCTGTTGGATGGACCGGCTTTGTCTTGGTTCCGTACAAACAAAGCTAACTTCATCTCATATGAGGATCTTATTAGTGAGCTTAGAGATACCTTCGATATTCCTGATTATGATTACCGCCTCAGGAACGAGATAAGACAGCGTACACAAGCCCGCTCTGAGTCCTTGGTTAACTATATATGTACAATGCAAGCCATGTTCTCAAGGTTGTCATGTAAGATGCCCAGTGAGGAACAGCTGGACATTCTCATGCACAACATTAGACCTGACTACATGAAGGAACTGGCCTTGCATGATGTCAACTCTGTAGATGACTTGAGACGTTTGGGTAAGCGCTTGGAGCTTGCGCGTACTAGGGCAGACGCTTTCCATGAGCCTGCTCTTGACAAGTTTGAGATTACATCTGACTTACACCAGCTTAAGAACAAAGGTGTACAAAAGCCCGCTAAGCAGGTGTCTGCAGTGGAGACGCCGGTTACCCCCCACGATCGCAAATGCTTTCGTTGCGGCGGGGGCGGTCACACTGCATACAGCTGCACACAGTCAAGGGAGCTGGTGTGTTTCCGGTGTGGTCTCAAAGGAGTCAAGACCCCAGACTGCTCACACTGTACTAGCAAGTCAAAAAACGCGTAGGCCAGGGCCTTATTAGGAACTCTGTGCATTACTCTGTATCTGAGTCTATTTCTGATAAGGTCCTATTTCCTAAACGGGATAGTGACATTAGACCGTATCTAGTTGTTAAGGTTTTAAATTTAAATGTCTTAGGCCTTCTAGATTCCGGTGCCTCCTGCTCTATACTAGGTAAGGGAGCGCACCGCATCTTCTTGGAACTGGGTTTTGATCTTGTGAGTATCAATCCTACTTTTCGTATTACAACTGCAGACAGCACTCACTTGCAATGTCTGGGTTGTATCTCTTTGCCAATTGAGTACAATTCGGTTATCCGAGTTGTCAAGTTCTATGTTGTCCCAGGTATAACCACCTCCATGATATTTGGAGTGGATTTCTGGCAACAATTTAAGTTAAGTGATAAGTTAATTTTACAAAATATTAGTCTTGATAGCTTTAGTGATAATAATCCTATCGAGTCTGTGTCCCTTAACGGTGGCCTCGAGGATTACGACAACTTGACAACTAAACAAAGGTGTGTAATCAACGAGGTCATTGAAAAATTCGACTCGTTGAACACTGATAAGGTGGGTTTAGGTCGGACCTCACTTGTGCACCATGTCATTGACACTGGTGACAGCAAGCCGATCAAGCAGCGTTATTATCCGCTCTCTCCCCTTAAGCAGAAGGCCCTGGAAGCCGAGCTGGACCGAATGCTGGAGATGGGAGTAGTGTCCCCGTCTCAGTCCGCCTGGAACTCTCCAGTGGTCATGGTGGAGAAGGCGAACGGCGACCTCAGATTGTGCTTGGACTCTCGCAAGCTGAACTCTGTGTCAAAGAGTGACGCCTACCCCTTACCCTATATCAATCAAATCTTGGACCACCTTAATAACGCTAAGTATTTAACTTCTGTAGATTTGAGTGCGGCTTACTGGCAGATTCCATTTGACTCACCCCAGTCTGCTGAGAAGACTGCTTTTACGGTTCCCCGGAGAGGATTATTCCACTACAATTCGATGTGCTTCGGTCTTGTCGGGGCCAGTGCCACGATGCAACGCCTCATGGACCGTCTGTTTGGTCCCGAGTTCGACACTATATTTTATTCCCGTATCGCCACGGGAACGGGAACTACGCGGGTGAAACCGCGTGACATCCGCTAGTTTTTTATAAAAGCAATTAGTATGCTAACTGATCATAAATTTTATTTTCTCGCGTACCTTATAAACGAATGGATATAGGTGCAATTCTATACATTCGTGTCGTGTAACTTTCTTAAAAGTGCTGGTAGATGGTGCCTCCTTTTCCATATTTAAAAAAAAATGAAGTTCTATGAAAGCGCCAAGATTTGCAATTTGCATTTTCAAAAAACCGATTATGATGTAGTAACAAAGCAAAATCAAAATCAAAATTATATTTATTTCACATAGGCATTATACAGATGCGCTTGTAAAACGTCCAGAATATAAAACAAAACTCTACCACCAGTTCACAACGCGACCCACCTGAGAAGAACTGGCAAGAAACTCAGCGGGTTGTTCTTTTTGTTTGCTCTATTTACAATTTTAAAGAATCTAAAAACTATGCATTTTAACAATTTTTTTGAGAATCTACACTAAGCACTTGCCGTTCTTCCATGGCACAAGGGTCAGACCGTCCGGTCTCTTGCCGTCTGCGCGAGACAGACCTGGTGGTTCAAGGATACAGGGGACCTCAGCTGACCCAGAGCCCGCCGGATTAACTAATTAAGAGCGTTGTTACGCGGATGCCTACCGGTGCAGCGACAACTCAAAGCATGATGACCATCGCTCTCCACCATGGCACCGCAGATGCATTCGTGAGGTTCACACACCTTGCAGCCTAAGTGGAGAGCCACACGATCAAATTATTTAAAATCTTATTCCAATGACTTTAGCACTAACATTCCTTTATTTTCACATGAAGAGACATCGGCAGACTGTGAACTACCACGAGCTGCCGCGGCAGACTGCGAGCTACCACAAGCTGCAGCGGCAGCTTACGTCACAGCCTGCCACAGAAAGCCGCAGCGCGCGAGACGTACAGTTGATTAACCTAGAAAAATAACCCACTTGGATGAATAGCTTCGTTATTCGCAATGTACCTATGCAATCTGCAGAGAATACTACCTATCAGTCTTCGTAAAAAACAGAGAAAATAGTTAATCTCGCCTTTGTACATCTAATTTAAATAATAAATTTTTACAACCTATTCCGTGGGACCAATTCTTAAAAAGGTGAAATGATAATATACCTCTGCCTACCCCTTCGGGGATAAAGGCGTGACCTTATGTATGTATGTATTGTACATCTTATTGTATTATGAATATATATTGTCT
Organism: Miltochrista miniata; assembly: GCA_933228765.1. Lineage (NCBI taxonomy): Eukaryota > Metazoa > Arthropoda > Insecta > Lepidoptera > Erebidae > Miltochrista > Miltochrista miniata. The sequence goes on along the minus strand of OW121754.1, from coordinate 30,296,813 downwards.
TTATTGTGTACAATAAAGAATATATAGAAAATAAAGTATCCTGGCAAAAATAAAAATAGGGCTACCCTACTTAGAAAGAGACGTAGAGCCCACACAGAGCAAGACAGTAATATACAGACTACGCTTCAAGTAGGTATTCAAAGTGTGGCCTCCATGTTTAGCTATAGCTTCATGATCATAATTCATCATTTCATTCGCGCGGAACTTTTCATTCAGTAGTAGTTTATTTATCCATTTTCGGAAAGGCAAAGGCAATTTGAGCCATACAGCCTAACTTTTCATTCATTGCGGGAAGTTTTTTCATTCTTGTGTTGAAGTCTTCCGGTAGTGAAGCAAAGTGAAGTCAGTGACATAACACGGAGTGGAACTGACAATCAATCATTCAACGTGACGTTTGTGTAGCACATGACACTGACGTAAAAACAAAGTGAAGTCAGTAACATAACACTCAGTGGAACTGACATTCAATCATTCAACGTGACGTTTGTGTAACATATGACACTGACGTAAAAACAAAGTGAAGTCAGTGACATAACATGGAGTGGAACTGACAATCAATCATTCAACGTGACGTTTGTGTAACATATGACACTGACGTTAAAAATCAATCAATCATAATTCATCATTTCATTCGCGCGGAACTTTTCATTCATTGCGGGAAGTGAAGCAAAGTGAAGTCAGTGACATAACATGGAGTGTAACCATGAAGCTATAGATAAACATGGAGGCCACACTTCAAATACCTACTTGAAGCGTAGTCTGTATATTACTGTCTTGCTCTGTGTGGGCTCTACGTCTCTTTCTAAGTAGGGTAGCCCTATTTTTATTTTTGCCAGGATATTTCATTTTCTATATTATTAATTGTACACAATAAAGACAATATATATTCATAATACAATTAGATGTACAATACATACATACATACATAGGGTCACGCCTTTATCCCCGAAGGGGTAGGCAGAGGTATATTATCATTTCACATTTTTTAGAATTGGTCCCACGGAATACGTGGTGAAAATTTATTATATAAATTAGAAGTACAAAGGCGAGATTAACTATTTTCTCTGTTTTTTTACGAAGACTGATAGGTAGTATTCTCTGCAGATTGCATAGGTACATTGCGAATAACGAAGCTATGCATCCAAGTGGGTTATTTTTCTAGGTTAATCAACTGTACGTCTCGCACGCTGCGGCTTCTCGTGGCAGACTGTGACGTAAGCTGCCGCTGCAGCTTGTGGTAGCTTGCAGTCTGCCGCGGCAGCTCGTGGTAGTTCGCAGTCTGCCGATGTCTCTTCTGAAATGTTAGTGCTAAAGTCATTGGAATAAGATTTTAAATAATTTGATCGTGTGGCTCGCCGCTTAGGCTGCAAGGTGTGTGAACCTCACGTATGCATCTGCGGTGCCATGGTGGAGAGCGATGGTCATCATGCTTTGAGTTGTCGTCGCTGCACCGGTAGGCATCCGCGTAACCACGCTCTTAATTAGTTAATCCGGCGGGCTCTGGTGTCGGCTGAGGTCCCCTGCATCCTTGAACCACCAGGTTTGTCCCGCGCAGATGGCAAGAGACCGGACGGTCTGACTCTTGTGCCATGGAAGAACGGCAAGTGCTTAGTGTGGGACGCAACATGCCTCAGCACTTTCGCCGCCAGTCACTTGGCTCGTACCGTCCATTCACCGGCGGCCACAGCGGAAGATGCTGCTTACAGGAAACGCCAAAAGTACGCGGAGATAGAGTCTCGTTATCTGGTCGTACCAGTAGCTGTTGAAACGATGGGCTGTTGCGGGAGTGATGCTAAGGCTCTGGTCTCGGAGATCGGCCGTAGGCTACAGGACAAGACGCATGACTCCCACGCCTGGTCGTACCTGGTACAAAGGATAGCTATCCAGCGCGGCAACGCTGCTAGTGTACTGGGCATCTTTGCGCCTGGTATGATCAGGGATGGAATGTTCAGTAGGCAATAGTTTAGTGGTTTAGTTATTTAATCTATTTATTTTATTTTATGTATGTGTTTTTAATTTGATTATTGGACAATAAATAAGGACAGGATTATTGGACAATAAGTTAGGAATTTCAACAGCAGGCAGTCACAACCTGCGCCTGTCCATTTAAACACAGCAATACGGCTCACCACCTATTGCATGGGACAAATTATACAAAAGGTGAAATGTGGGCTTATAATATGCCTCTGCCTACCCCTTCGGGGATAAAGGCGTGACCATATGTATGTATGTAAGTTAGGAACTGTTGATGGTTTTAAGCGCTTTGTTACTACATCATAATCGGTTTTTCGAAAATGCAAATTGCAAATCCTGGCGCTTTCATAGAACTTCATTTTTTTTAAATATGGAAAAGGAGGTACCATCTACCGGCACTTTTTAGAAAGTTAAACGACACAAATGTATAGAATTGCACCTATATCCATACGATTTATAAGGTACGCGAGAAGACGCAGGTTCAAATCGCGCTCCGAAACCAACTCCTTTTCCATATTTAAAATTTATGATTAGTTAGCCTACTAATTGCTTTTCAAAAAAATATTTTAATTTTTGGGCAGGTTTCATCATAAATCGAATGAATATAGGTTCAATTCTATACATTCGTGCCGTGTAACTATCTAAAAAGTGTCGGTAGATGGTGCATGCGTCGCCCCAAGACGTATATAGAGTGGAAAAATTGGTTGGTTCCGAGTAAGTTTCGGTGGCCGAGTGGTTAAGGCGTCGCACGGTACGCAAGAAGACGCAGGTTCGAATCCCGCTCCGAAACCAACTCCTTTTCCATATTTAAAATTTATGATCAGTTAGCATATTAATTGCTTTTATGAAAAATATCTTAACTTAATTTTTAATAGTACAATGGATAACCATATTTCTCATTGAATACTATTTTTAGGAAACCTAAAACAATTATTCATCATTAACATACGATAACAATACTTAACTTATTTTATTTACTCTAATAATGACATTCGTGTTTCTTCTAATAATAGGTAAACAGAAAGTCCCAGATAAATCCTCAATATAGTCACACTACTTCACAACGTTTCCTATTGTGTGAAAACAATGGAGTCAATCGCCATTCTATTGTTGGTTGACACTTTGACAGTTGACATGTAGTACTAATGTTGCCGCATTACAGAATCCTTAGAAAATGGGAATGTAATTCACTGATTCGACAACCCAATCATGCATATTATGGTATAAAATATTTCAATTTACACATAAAATAATCGCAGTCGAACTATAGAGCTATTTATAAATTATTTTACTTGCATTTTTGGTTAGTATGGTCTATTTCTATTATTTTCTAGGAGATACTAGTAAGAAGATAGCAGCACTGCACAATTCCCTAGAAAGAGAAGGTTAGCCCACAGAGAGTGAGATAGAGATACAGTTTGTCTATAAAGTCGTGAAATTAAATGAGGGCGCTGCTGAATGCATGTATGCAACCCTATATAGTACGACCAAAATGATTTTGATACGAGGAGTTCGTTCCGAGTAAAATCTTACTAATATTATAAATGCGACAGTTTGTGAGTGTGGATGTTTATTACTCTTACACGCTCGAACGGTTAAAGGGATCTGGCTGAAATCTGGTACAGGGATACATTATAATCTGGAATAACCATGGCTACTTTTTATTCCGGGAATAAGTTCTTACGGGAAGCGGGAACGGGAACAATACAAATATTATAAATGCGAAAGCTTATGAGTGTGGATGTGAGACTCTTTCACGCTCGAACAGTTGAACTGATCTGGCTGAAATTTGGTACAGGGATACATTATAGTCTGGAATAACACATAGGCTACTTTTCATCCCGGGAATAAGTTCCTACGGGAAGCGGGAACAAGAACAAATTCGACACGGGCGAAGCTGCGGGCATCAGCTAGTGAGTTAATAAATAAAACACATATACATGTTTAATTTTGTTTCTGTTTTATTGAATCAGATCCAGAATAAAGTTATTGAACCAGATCCAGAAGCCCCGGTCTATTAGCGTCTTACAATCCACCAGCAGGTGCCTAGCAGTCCCAATTGCTTTGCCACAATCATGTAATTACATGTTTTATCTGTAACTTTCCCCCATCTGACAAGGATTTTTTAGGCGCAGTGCTCAAATATTAAAATCGTCTATTTCTTTCTTTGCCGACCTTTTCTGTGTTTACCAGGAGTTTCAAACTTTCCTTCATTATTAAAACCTTCGTTAACTATTCGCCTAACTGTACTCTCTGATTTTTCTGAAAAGAGTAAAAAAAGAAAATTAATTACATATTGGAAACAAACTATTGACATGAAGCAATTAATTCAAAATAAAAATTGGTAGAAAACCAGATTGAACTGAGTATCAAAAATGTAGGTCGTACTATAAAATAACCATGTTGTTCTAACCACTGACTTACCTAGGTAGATTGTAAGTTTAAGATTCTAACCTAAAAATATGCATACAATGCCTTTTTTTTGTCTCCAAATCGTAAATTCAGTAAATTTGTAACTTCAGACAGATTCAAAACAAACAATAACACGATTACATACCCACAAAAGATGCTGTTCGCTCATAAACATCCTCAAAATCCCACAACAATTGTCCAGATTGGTACTCCGCGAAACATCACTGGAAAACTTTAAAAATCACTTCCTGCGCACCACTCCGATTTTCTTTACTCATTTCTCAAACCTTTATGCGTAGTTTGGTCTCAATTTGTTGCAGTTTAATCCAAACATTAAAGTTACGTGAGAGAGTAAACGAAATTCGACGATAGCATTGACAACTGACGTACTTATGTTTCTTGTTGCCAGTGTTGCCACACACATAACTATTTTTAGTTCCTCAAACATTCATTTCACGACTTTATAGACAAACTGTACGTAGGTATTTGACTCAAGCGGTTGTTCGGAGTGTGGCCTCCATGTTTATCTATAGCTTCATGAGTGTAACTAACAATCAATCATTCGTGTATGTGTGTACTGAGAGCCCAATTTATTTTTGCGGATTTTTGCAGTTTAACTAACAATAGTGCTTAGTAAAAGTTGGGGAAACATTTGTAAAACGAATATCAGAGTTTGTAAAGACATAATTCAAAAGCTATATCGCCTTATGTGGGTCCCTCAGTTCACACACCTATGCTCCCAAATCTAGATATATATTGAGTTCACTAACAAGTTTTGATTATAGACCTTTAGTAAAACATGAATAAACATCTACACAACATTTAGAAACATAATTTGAATATATTATAAAAAATTACAAACGTCTTTCTGTGGTCCCTGAGGGACCACATAAATTTATCACATAATTAATAGATTATAACATGAAAATTATTTATATTATCGATCTGTATTTATCTTGTCACTGGTGTTTAATTTATTTGTGTTATTTTAACATTTTTATTGATTTTCATACTAAGACAGGTATAGAGTGTCCACACTTTAAGAAAAGCACTGCTTCTTTATTTTTTGGTCATTTATTACTTATCAGGATATTGTATAAGTGATGGGTTATAATGGGTGTCTCAATAAGAGTGCACTTTTTAAATTTAGTACAATTTTTTTTTAATGTAGGTGGCAACTCTGAGATTTTGCAGCTTACACATTTATTTGTTCCGATTAATAAAAATGGAGCGCTTTTCGAAAGAAAAACGCGTAATAATTGTGAAAACTTAATACAAAAATTTGGAAAGTTATGCTGAGACCGCTCGCAAACTACGAACAATTTTCAGTCGAGAAGTGCACCTAATGTGTGAACCATTTGAAGAGTTGTCAAAAAAATGAAGAAACTGGGTTGGTAATGGACAGTAAGACTCATGTACGTCCGTTGTGTGAGAACGGCATGTGGTTTCAGCAAGGCGGCGCAGCGCCACCTGCTACACCGCGCATGAAATAATCCATTTCTTGTAGCAACGATCTCCGGAAAAAAATATCTCAATAAATTCTGATGTGAACTGGCCACCAAGATCATGCGATTTAACGCCGTGCGATTTTTTTCTTTGGGGTTTTCTCTAATCGCAGGTTAGGCGAATAAACCAGAAACAATTCCTAAGCTCAAATTCGAGTTCCAACGAGTCATCGGTGCGATACAGCCTCATCTCTGTAAAAAAGTCATGAAAAATTTCTTGAATAGAGTAATGGCCTGCCATCAGAGCCGTGGAGGCCATATGACGAATATTTTGTTCCATACTTAATCGGAACATGCCTTTTTGACAATTCAATAAAAAAATCACAACTCTCTCAAAAAAATATGTTTTTTATATTAAAATGAAAAGTGCACTCTTACTGAGACACCCTTTATTATTAACTAGCGGACGTCACGCGATTTCACCCGCGTAGTTCCCGTTCCCGTGGGAATACGAGAATAAAATATAACCTATGTTCACCGCAAAGAGTGTAGCTTCCCAACAGTGAAAGAATTTTTCAAATCGGTCCAGTAGTTCCGGAGCCTATTCGTTACTAACAAACAAAAAAACAAATCTTTCCTCTTTGTTTTTTTTTTTAACGTGAGGGAAAATCCTCGTATGATGCTATGCCGGACTCTTACCGACTAAAAAACCTCACGTAACGCCCAACAGCCTATGGTTGAGAGCCCCGGGTAAGCCCTCAGGAAGGATGTCCCGTGACTCCCAAATCCCGTGACTCCCAAAACAAATCTTTCCTCTTTATAATATTAGTTATTACCTAATAAGCTTCAATCGTAATACATATCCCACCAAAAACATTCTGTAAATAAACCGGCCAAGTGCGAGTTGGACTCGCCCATGAAGGGTTTCGTAGCAGCAAGTAACATAATATAAAAGTTCTTATAGTTCGTTGTAATTTTGATTTATGTTTTAACACGTTCGCAGTGGTAGTGATTTTTCTAACCGAAAATTGCGGTTTATGACGTATTAAAAAAAAACTACCAGCTCTATCTCATTCAAACCAATTTTCGTTGGTAGTTTTTATGGCAATGTACATCATATTTTTTTTTTAGATTTATCACTCTCTTAGTTTAGAAGTTAGAGGGGGGGGACACTCATTTTTCGACTTTGGAAGTCCCTCTGGCGCAAACTATTCACTTTAGAAAAAAATGATGTTAGAAACCTCAACAGCATTTTAGAAGACCTATCTATAGATACCCCACACGTATGGGTTTGATGAAAATAAAAAATTTGAATTTCAGTTCTGAGTAACTCATTGTAACTTGGACAGTCAGTCAGTCATGGAGCACCTGGTTTTGTACCCTTAAATGGCCAAGCCACACAAAATTAACTATAATAATAAAGAAATCACAGTAAGGAACCTTAAACTTGGCACGACTTTGAGATTTCATTACTTTTTAGACAAGCAGCTCTGTCGAGACTTGGCTAGTTTTTTACATAATTTTTTTGGTGGTATTTCACTTCTTTTAGGCAAACTTCATTTTCATAATCAGTCTAACGTGATACTTGGGAGTGCGTTGCCGTCTCTCAAAAATGTTAATAGATTATGAAAAATTTATTGTATTTATGAGCTCGTATACGGAGATATTATGTATACTGCATAGTTTGTACCTAATAACTTATTGAAGCTTATATACAGATTTAGTTGGTGTTCCTCCTTGTTCCTACTTCTACGGTATAGAGTTTAACCTCATAGCCATTCTTGGTCAATTCAAAGTATTCATTTATATTCATAGCTTCGTAGCGTCATCCATTTCGACGTCTGTCTTGCTCAGAGGTTGCCTACCTACTGAATACATTCTTGTAGCGCCGCTGCGCTGCAGTTGAAGTGCGATTTACCAAAAAATGAAGCGTCGTGTCGCGCAGTTGCGCTGCAGTGCAGTTCTATGCAGCATACATAATATCCTCCGTATACGGGCTCATAAATACAATAAATTTTTCTTCATCTATTAACATTTTTGAGAACCGACATCGCACTTCCAAGTATCGCGTTAGACTGACTATGAAATTGTGGTTTGCCTAAACCGCACTGAGCGGCAACTGAACTGCACGTCACGACAGGCCGCGACACTTTTGGTCAGTTGACCAACTTAGTCGCGTGGTTCCGCTGCAGTCGGCTGCAGTGCAGTTCCGTTGACGTGACTTAGTGCGTGTTGTGTCATATAATTTAATATAAATAATATTTTGACGCGCCGTATCGTGCAGTTCCGCTCAGTGCGGTCTTACATTTACAACGGAATAAAAGACTAACACAAGACAAGACATGGTACAAATTCAAAAAGCTGTATATAAAGAAACTAGTATAAAGAGGTTTCAAGTTTCTAAATTACACAATGACATATTCTTCAACAGTAACTGAGCGATATATTCTGGGACATTTATTTTTCACACAACGCTATCTGATCCCAAAGTAAGCTAGGAATAACCTGCTTGGGTTATGGGTATCAGACACTTATCATACATAGAAACACCCAGACTCTCGAGAGATACATTTATGGATCACACAATTGTTTGTCTCCGGTGGGAATCGAACCGTAAATCGTGATCTGCAGTCGCACATTTCGACCTCTAGACCAACGAGGCAGTCTATATCACGACTAGCAACAAGCTGACAGTTTTACTTCCGCAAATAAATAACAATTCTAAACTACCTACATTCAACAACAACTATTCTCCGTTTATAAATAAAAGTTCTAATCTACCCACATTCAACAACTGTTCATCTTTATCTCACACTTTACGACTATGCAAGAACTTTGAAACTCAATGTATGTAGGTAATCGTTCTTGAAACAATATTATCTCTTGACTGCATGGACACCCTACTAGTATGGAAAACCTAATTTGTACATTTCTGGTAAAAGACCAACAAAACCAGTGACAAGACAAATACAGATCGATAATATAAAAAATTTACTAAGCACTGAAAGGCTCCACATTTACGTAATTGTTGTATTTAATTATATTTCGAACAATTAGCATTTGCATAGTGTGTGAACTGAGGCCCACCAACAAAAACGTAAAGTTTTCAATATTTACTACTATTTGTGATCTTTCTTTAGCTTTAAAATTTTCATTGTAATTTTTACTAAAGATTGGCTTATGTATATTTAATTTTCAAATTATAATCTATTAATTATGTGATAAATTTATGTGGTCCCTCAGGGACCACAGAAAGACGTTTGTAATTTTTTATTATATATTCAAATTATGTTTCTAAATGTTGTGTAGATGTTTATTCATGTTTTACTAAAGGTCTATAATCAAAACTTGTTAGTGAACTCAATATATATCTAGATTTGGGAGCATAGGTGTGTGAACTGAGGGACCCACATAAGGCGATATAGCTTTTGAATTATGTCTTTACAAACTCTGATATTCGTTTAACAAATGTTTCCCCAACTTTTACTAAGCACTATTGTTAGTTAAACTGCAAAAATCCGCAAAAATAAAATTGGGCTCTCAGTACACACATACACAATCATTCAACGTAAAAACAAAGTGAAGTCAGTAACATAAACACTCAGTGGAACTGACAATCAATCATTCAACGTGACGTTTGTGCAACATATGACACTGACGTAAACGTGTTTACCTTTTTCGATAACATTCAAAACAATTCGATTTTAACTTTGTGTTTTAGTATTTTTTCATAACAAATCAAGATGAGTGAATCATTAATAGCTCATTATGAGTCAAAACGTAACATGGCCCTCAAGCGGCTCAAAGATGCGGTTACGTGCGCGCGTAATTGCAAAAATGATAATAGTGTTGTGAATCGACTTGAAACTTGGTGTTCACGTATAGAACAAATTCTTGAGGCATTTAACGACACCCACATACAACTTCAATGTGAGTTCATTAAGGCAGGAATGGATGATAAAGATGTGTTGTTCAACCAAAACAAAATTCAAGAACAGGCGTATGACATGTACTTTGAAGTGTTGGAGGCAAAGCGGGGGATTGCTTTAGAATCGTGCCAATCGAATTAAGGGGGGAGAGGGGTGGGAGGGGGTAGGGGGGAGGGAGGGAGTCCTCCCCCAGCAACTCCCCCCCTGCGGAAACGCTTAGTTTTTAAGTTATGAACATTTTCATAAACTAACCTAAAAGTATATTTTTGAAGGCTAAGTAAGTTTCTGGCTCAACTTTAGATTGTCTGACGTGGAGTTTGGGGTTCATATTTTTTATACACAAAGCTAATATTATTAGAAGCCTCCACACGAAGTTTTAACTTGCGGAAATTAATGGTTAACGAGAAAAAATTCACCAATAATTTGTCACTTTTCACCACAGAATACATACACTCTCAATGCTTTTGACATTCGGCTCGTCACTATACGTTTCGTTTTCCGTAAGGTTAAAGCACAACAATGTTTTACTTCATTTAATAATTAAATAAATAATTATATTTAGTAACAAAGTAAAATTTTATGCATATTTTATAATATTACGTATATTTTGCTGATATAAATGAATGCTATTACTTAAATGTATTCTGACAATAATTTACCGACTATTGCCGCTATGTAAAACTAAACGTAAAAATTCGTCGAAACGCTGTCACTGTTACTTTCTGACAGTTATATTTTTTTTTTGTAATATATATTTTACGGCCTTTGGCTTCAGCCTTTTAGCCAAACTATTGTTGATTATCTTATTATGGTTAGGTTAGGTTGGAACTGTGACCATTGACGCGCGAAGGCGAGCGAGCGAAGCGAGCGTGCCGCGGCAGCGGCCGCCGAGCGCTTTATAATATTATTTTAACAATTTCGACCTTTATATTGATGTCAACACAAGACAATGCGAAAGTTAGGTTAGGATATTAAAAAAATCATAACTCAAAAAGGGGGGGCTTCCGCAACTTTTCCTTCAGGGGGGGGGGGGGGGGGTTCTACAACCCCCCCTCCCCCCTTTCCGCCCCCTCCCGCCCCTTAAATCGTGGGACGACAATCCGAAGTCCTACCAAGTTTCTTATACCTACTCCCTAGCCCCCATTTACCTACTCCCCCACCCCTATGTACCTACTCCCTAACCATTATCAACCTAAGTGGGGCCTGGCCTGGATGCAATTTATTACCAACAAACCCCGAGTATCTGTCCCCACACGGGGTCCGTTGGGAATTGAAGATAATTTCATGTACAAGGGCTTGCCAAGTACGTGGGGTCCGTTGGGGAAAAAAAAATCCTTAGAGACACCCACTCTCCACCCTGCTAATAAAAAAAATTGTTTAGGTTGCTACAAAAAAAATAACCACGAAGGCTAATGCGGGAGCTCCGCTCCCGCCTTAGCCTTCTAACCTAATCTGTCCAAGTCGGGGTGCTAGGTCGGGAAACCTCCTCGTGAGCTTGGACCGGTTTCCTATCCCTTCGGGCTATATGCCCGGGGGGAGTGGCAACTGGACCAAGACGGTGCATCCTGGATAGTCGGCTAACAGGCGCAGCGCTGGAGTCTGCTGCCCCTGTAAGTCGATGAACCAATATCCCGACAACCGACCCCATGGCGAAGGGGGTCGTGGTATGGTGGGCCTGCTAGGCCTGCGGTTGCGGCGTTCACCGCCGTAACAAATGGCGTCCGCTCCCGGCTACGGCCGGTAGAAGCGCTTTTGTTCGTCGGTCTTTCCGACCGAAGCCGACCCCATTGCACGAGGGGGTCGTGGTATGGCGGGCCTGCAAGGCCCGCGGTGTTGCGACAGCTCCCGGATACCCGGTGGAAGCGTCGCAACTTTGTTGGCCAAGTTTTGCTCCCGGCTGCGACCGGTTGGAGCCAGTTTGCTGTCCGGCTGCGGCCGCATATGCGGCTGTTCCGCCTGTGCGGCTGATTTCGCCTGTACGGCAGTCGTATGTATGTGCGGCAGTTAAGCCCCTCGGCACGCGGCAGCTTGAGATGCTGCGTGTGGGCTTCTGCCTGCCTGTACGACTGGTCCGTCTGTGCGGCCGTTCCGCCTGTGCGGCCCTTCCGCCTGTGCGGCCGCTCCGTACAGCAGAAGTAGGGGTGTGCCATCCTTCCACATCTTGGCAAGCTGACCCCATTGCACGAGGGGGTCGAAGTTCGGTGGGCCTGCTAGGCCCATGGTGTTACCGCGCATCTGCGGCGGTTCTGGCCGTCATTTGACGGAGTTGACCCCATTGCACGAGGGGGTCGTAGTATGGCGGGCCTTCAAGGCCTGCGGTGTACACGCGAGGTATGCTCCCGGCTGCGGCCGGTTTGAGCGAGGTGCTGTGCGGCAGTGGCCGCATATGCGGCTGTTCCGCCTGTGCGGCTGTTTCCGCCTGTACGGCAGCCTGTCTGTGCGGCAGTTAAGCCCCTCGGCACACAGCAGCTTGGGCGGCTGCTTGAGTGTGGGCTTCTGCTCCGCCTGTACGGCTGGTCCGTCTGTGCGGCTGTTCCGACTGTGCGGCCCTTCCGCCTGTGCGGCCGCTCCGTACAGCATCAGTAGGGGCCTGTCACTGCCGATCGTGGTGCAAGTCATGGTCGGCAGTCAGGCGTGCCGATTCGCAATCGATTCGGCGGGAGGCACACTGCGCAGGGGAGCGGGAGTAATGAAAAATACTCCCGCTTCGCCGTGCAGTTCGGGGGCGCCGCGGTAAGGAGTCACTGCGCGCCCCCCTGAATACTTGTTGGCCGTGGGCGCAAGGTCGGGGGACCCCGCCCATTGACGGCCATATGGCGGAAGGCACCTCCCCGTGTTCCGGAGGTGCCCTTAGTGCCCGCCCGCTCGGCCGCTCTCTACCCCCTCTGCTTGCAGAAGGGCGCTCGAGAGTGGTGCGATGCGGGCTTGTTTTCTTCAGCTCCTTAGGGAGCTCTGGGGGGCCGACCATCTGGTCCCCCGAGGAGAGCCCCAACCTTACGGGGCATCCCTAGCCGGGTCGACGTAGAATCTACAACTTCATATCCTTCGGCCCGGCTATAGGGTGAGTCGGAACACCGCGGGGCTTAGTGGGTAGGACGGTCCCTTCTTCCGGGACCGGTGAGTCCCACACACCGTCCCAGCTACCCCCGTACCTGGGATGACGGTGCCTAAATGCATTCCCCGCGTCAACAAAAAAAAAAAAAAAAATCTGTCCAAGTCGGATTGCGCGATGTGTATACTGCACTACATGGTGGTTCTAGGTATATCACTTTATTAGTTTTTTATTAATTATTGCATTATTAAATAATACAAGCGCTAAAATATATTCAAATAGTAAAAAAATAGTAAAATTATTAAAATTAACTATATTTATAATTTATAAAAATAATAATATAGCGTTTTATTACGCATTACTTAGTCCCGTTACCGGAAACTTTAAGGTTTTTTTTTATCATTTATTGCAATTTTAAATAATACAGACGTTAATATATATTTAAATAGTAAAATTATTAAAATAAACTATATTTATAACATATATAAATAATAATATAGCGTTTTATTACGCATTTTTCATTCCATTTCACGCAACTTTAAACAGCCCTAAAAAAAAACCACGCATCTCCTCACTGGGGTAGGGGTATTTTTGAGAAGGGGAGACCCACCCCTATCCAACGCAACCCCTAAAAACCCTAAAATCGATTGGCACGATTCTAAAGCCCACCCCAAAGCGGTTGTATTTACCTACAGTTAAACCAGATAATTCTTCTGTGAAACAAGAGTCTGCTAAAAAAAAATCCGCTAAACTTCCACCCATCAAATTACCAATGTTTTCAGGCAATTTTAAAGATTTTCCAGAGTTCATTGACCTTTACAACACACTTGTTCATTCACATACTGACCTATCAAATGTAGAGAAATTCCAATATTTAATTACATCGCTGAGTGGGGATCCAATCAACATAATCAGAGCATATCCAGTGTGTGAAGCAAACTATGTCAGTGCATACACATCTTTAGTTAACAGATACAATAACAAGCGCTACCTAGCTTTTTTGTGTTGGGAACAAATTCAAAATTTAAAATCATTAACTTCGGGTTCTCCACAGAGTCTCCGTAACATGCTTGACATTTATAATGAAAATTTATCAATGCTCAGTTCATTAGGGTTGAACACATCAAACTGGGATTTTGTGCTTTTTCACTCCCTAGTGACAAAATTAGACAGAGCTTCTCGTGAAGCATTCGAGTTAGCTAATACAAGTTCTGAATTTCCAAGCTTCAAGGAATTAACAACATTTTTGAATGATAGATGCAGCGCTCTTGAACGTTCATCATCATCATCATTGCCTGGTGCACCACAACGCCCAGCAAATCAAAATTCATCATTATCAGCTATTCAGCAACGTGCAAATGTGAACAATCAATCAAAATCGACCATACTATTGGCCCAAGCGCCTCGTCAATCATGTATAGGGCTTGAATATCGGACGCTTTTTCAGTTCCGGAATTGGGTTTCGATATTCAGTATTTGAATTCCGGAATTCCGGAACTCAATCAAGTTTCGTTTTGTACAAAATAGTGATATGTAAAAAAATAAACGGGAGCTGACAGTCCTACGTGATTAGTGATAAGATAAACTACTTTGATTCCCAGTTAAATTACTTATTTTAACGTAACCAACTAAAAACCACACGTTTCCTAACTATTGCCTACGGTTGGCCCGGGTAAGCCCTCAGAAGGATGACCCCAGGATTCCCCACAGACCTTGACTATCACTGCGGCCTCACCTAGGAGGTTCGGGTGCTATCCCGCGTATTTGGGGCTTGTTCAGGTGTTATCCCGCATCTCAGGGCGTGTGGCGTGCGTTAAACTTTCACGTCACGCTTTCGTCTTGGGCGTGCTTTTGTAAGGACGGCGATTAGCCCTCCCACCGTCCTCAGGCCCCCGATTATGGAGGCCGATAGTCTTGGGCAAAGACATGCGGAATTTGGGTGGGAGCGTTCTCTCTCGATCACTTTTCGCCGCATTAACTGATCACAGAAAGACGCAGTGGCGTCCTTCTTACTCCCACTGGAGATCATAGCTCGCGCAATGGTCTCCAGCGAGAGAATGTCCACGTCCAGACCTACCACGAGGACCGGGCGCTGTTAAGCCCACGCTGTGCACTCCACTAATGTGTGAAGTACTGTGTCCTCACTGCGTTCCTCGCAGTGCTGACACTCAGGTGTGGTTTCCCGGTGTATTCGTCACAGATACTTCTGAAGCTCCCGTGCCCGGTAAGCATCTGTGACAACCGGTAGGACAGAGCACCCGGGGGTGCTGGGTAGGACAACCTCCACGTGGTGCATCCTGGTAACGTGGACGACGATGTGGGCTTCGCGCGAGGCGCACGTCGTCGCCCACGGCCAATAGTCCACCAAGGAGGGGGGGCCTTCATGGCCGGTTTGGAGTTCTCCGCATGCGCTCTGTTATGCAGAGCGTACTTAGCGGAGAGCTCTCAGGGCGACGAGTACTTCGCCACTGAGCGATCAGTGGCGAAGTACACGGTCCCATGGGGACCATCGTTCGGCCGAGCCGTAACCCCGTCTGGCAACAGACGGGCACGGTGGCTCTTTGGAGTTGCGAGGAAGAAAACCTCTATAAAAAATTACCCGAATCCTACGCTCTGACGCCCGGCAATGGGATGCATCGCTGGGGGGAACTCAGTGCCGAGGGCGTCACTCCTACCTTCCCACCCTTTCCCATCCTCAAGTCCACTCCCAACTTCCCCACTTCCACCCTAAAAAGTCGGCGGACTTTAAACGCAAAAAACACACAATGACTGAGGTAAATTATTCGGATAGAACTACCCAGGAGCGCACCCGGACAGTGTCCGGGGAATCGCTTGGCATGTCTCGGCATGTCGACCCCCGCCAGGGTTCATCCCAGGTGGTATATGGGAGGGGTCACCACAGTCCAGGCCCAAGGGTGTGCCTTAAAACCACTCAACAAAGTGACGCGGAGGTCGCGTCCACAGAGAGAGAGATGGAGTCGGCTGTCGACATGGGCACCGAAACCGAGGGCAACCTCGCCGCTTGCAACTATGCCGACCCAGTTAGGAAGAGACCCAGGTCGAGCGGACCAGGCAAAGGCCTATTCCGTCGGCCTGGGTCGGAGACATCGTCGAGTGAGGAGGACCTACCAAGAAAGGTAGTGGCCACCACCGCGGGTAGAGGTCGGAAAGCCGATCTCTACAGAGCGAGAGGAAGGGTGGTAGAGCCGCCGGCAACTGTGCCCCCGCTGCCAAGCGGGAGAGTCACGGAGGTGCCGGCGGCTAAGGAGATAATGGCGGCTTTTGCCCGCATTACTGGCGCTGTAAAAGGCGCCAAGAATGTTGCGGGAAAAAGAAAGGTGGTGACGGAAGCAGTCACAGGGGCGACGAAGGCGCTGGAGGAGCTCCTGGAGAGGAGCGTCTCCAGCGAGGAGGGGAAGCTCCGGGCTCGGGTTGCGAGCCTGGAGAAGGAGCTTGCCGACTCCCGCAAGCAGCAAGAGCTGATGCGGGAGGAAATCGGCAAGCTTACGCAGCTCGTCCAGGGGGCCGGGGAGGCTCGGGGTGTTAAAACCACCGCTCCCCGTGCACCTAAGGCGACCCCGACGATGGTCCAACTGCTGGAGACCATCGAGCGCCGCCTCGGCGTCCTCGAGGACCGGGCATACCGCCCTCCGCTGGCGGCACCCGTCGTCCCGTCGTACGCGACGACGGCTGCACCCAGTGGGGCTCCCGGTCTCCAGCAGAAGGCCTCCGCCCCCAAGAAGAAGACGGCACCTGGTGGAGGTGGCAACCCCGCCTCCACCAGCACAGCCAGCGCTCCCGCCGCACCCCAGACTCCCTCTAGAGAGGGGATCTGGGAGGTGGCGGGAGCAAAGAAGAAGGCGGCTAAGGCCGCCAAAAAGGCGGCGAAGGCCGCCAAGAAGGCGGCAAAGGTCGCCGCAAAAGCGGCAAAGGCCGCCGCGGCGAAGGCGCCAAAGAGGCTTCGCGCTCCTCGCTCCACTGCCGTCGTCATCACGGTGACGGCAGAGGGCAAGGCGAAGGGCGTGGGGTACGCCGAGGTCCTGAGGCAGGTGAAAGCCTCAGTCGACCTCAAGGCCCTCGACATTGAGGGAGGTCTCCGGTGCAAGGTGACGCGCACCGGAGCACGCCTCCTCGAGGTCTCTGGCGCCACCAGCGGCCCCAAAGCTGATGCCCTAGCGGCAAAGCTGAGGGCGTCGCTGGACACGGGCGACGTCCGCGTCACCAGACCCAACAAATGCGCGAGTCTGCGCATTTCGGGTCTGGATGACGCGGCCACGACGGAGGAGATAATCTCCGCCGTCGTGGAGGCGAGCGGCTGCCCGCGCGATCAGGTGAGGTCAGGCGAAATCCGCTTTGGCCCCACCGGTCACGGTTCGGCAGTCGTGAGCTGCCCCGTCGCGGCGGCTCAAAAAGTCGCGGACGGACGGAGCCTTCTAATTGGGGGCTTCCTGAGGGCGCAGGTGCATCTCCTGCAGCCCCGCGAAGACAGGTGCTTTAGGTGCCTGGTCGTGGGGCATGTGGGGGTGCAGTGTGCGGCGGAAGTCACCGTAGGAGATCGGTGCTTCCGCTGTAGTCAGCCCGGTCACAAGGCCCTTGCCTGTGACGCTCCGCCACGCTGTTATAAATGCGTGGCGGAGGGCAAGGAGGCCGACCACCGGGCGGGCAGCAAAGCCTGCGCTGCCTCAAGGCCGAAGCCCGGTCCGTCCGCACGGGGGGGTGAGGCTGTGGGTGCAAGTTCGCGGCAGGGTGCGGAAATGGACGTCCATTAATGGACACCCATATCCGCATCCTGCAGGTGAATCTGAACCACTGCACTGGTGCTCAGGACCTTCTGTACCAGAGCATCAGGCAGTGGTCCATTAACATCGTCGTCGTCGCCGAGCCGTACTGGGTTCACCCGGGAAGCCCGGTGGATCTGGACGGCGTGGCGACCATTTTTGGGGGGACCGGCGCGGACGACTCGCGCCTGGCGGTCATTGCCAGAGGCCCGGGTTGTGTCGCGGCGGAATACGAGGGTGTGGCTGTCGTGGCCGTTTACATCTCGCCGAGCCTCGACCAGCATCAGTTTGAGCTATGGCTCCCTGAGCTGGACGTCGTTCTCGCTGCATGCCGGCCTCGCCCTGTCCTGGTCTTGGGAGACTTCAATGCCTGGTCTCAGGCTTGGGGCTCCCGGGAAACCAGAGACAGGGGGAGGATACTGGAGGACTGGGTCACTACACGTGGCCTAGTCATCCTGAACCGGGGGAATGTCGCAACCTGGACGCGGCGGGGGCTCAGCTCGGTCATAGACGTTTCGTTTGCGACCCCTGAGATCGCCCGCCGTGTCCAGGGATGGCGCGTGGTGGAGGAGGAGGAGACGTCATCAGATCACCGATATATTCGGTTTGACGTCTCCCCTCCACCTAACCTGCCGCCAGCAATTGCGAATCCCCCGGAACCGCGTTGGGCACTCCATCGCCTTGATCGGGAGGCTCTCCTGGAGGCGGCCATCGTGCAGTCCTGGATTCCGACAGCGGACAGGCCTGCCGATGTTGATACCGAGGTGGAGTGGTTCGGGAGAGCCATGTCGCACATCTGTGATGCGGCGATGCCCAGGGCTAGGCCCAGACCGGCGAGGAAACAGGTGTACTGGTGGACGCCGGAAATCGCGCAGTTGCGCGCGGATTGCGTTACCGCGCGCCGCCGGTACACCAGGTTTCGCCGGAGGCGTCGCCGCCCAGACGATGCGGCAGCCCGAGAGACGGAGCTCTACGATGGGTACAAGGAGGCCAAGAGGGCCCTCCAGACCGCCATCAAGCGGTCCAAAAAATTGGGCCGCGAAGAGCTGATGGAGACTCTGGAGCGGAACCCGTGGGGGCGCCCGTACCTCATGGTAAGAGGCAAATTACGCCCTAAGGCGCCCCCACTAACCCAGAGTCTCCAGCCGGAGCGGCTGGAGGGGGTCCTGGAATCCTTGTTCCCGTCGAGAGCGGAGGAACACGTTCCTCCGCGCATGGCTCCGTCTCAGGCGCCCAACGCGGAAGGCAGCGAGAACGACGTGCCCGTAGTCACCGAGGGTGAGTTAGGGGCGGCTGTCCTGCGGCTTAAATCCCGCAGAAACACCGCCCCTGGACCCGACGGCATTCCAGGCCGTGCATGGGTCCTGGCTCTCGAGGAGCTTGGGCCTCGACTTATGGGTCTTTATAGCGCATGCCTCGAAAAAGGCCAGTTTCCCAAGGTCTGGAAGACAGGGAAACTGGTCTTGATTCGAAAGGCGGGGCGGCCGGCAAATTCCCCATCAGGGTACCGGCCGATCGTGTTGCTCGACGAGGTGTGCAAGCTCTTTGAGCGCATTATTGCACAACGCCTCGTCGGGCACCTCACACGCGTGGGGCCTGATCTGGCGGATAGCCAGTTTGGCTTCCGTCAGGGACGCTCCACCGTGGACGCGATCATGCGCATTAGAGGCCTGACGGAGGAAGCAGTCTCACAGGGTGAGGTGGTGGTGGCGGTGTCTCTCGACATCGCCAACGCATTCAACACCTTGCCCTGGAGCTGCGTCAGGGAGGCGCTTATCTATCATGGAGTGCCTCCCTACCTCCGTCGAATTGTCGGGGCTTATCTTTCCGAGAGAGCCATAACTTACCCGAGCTGGCTAGGGCCGGGTCGGCGAGATGTGTCGTGCGGTGTTCCACAGGGATCGGTTTTAGGGCCGCTCCTGTGGAACATCGGTTACGACTGGGTGCTGCGTGGTCCGTTGCTCAGAGGGGTCGGCGTAACGTGTTACGCCGACGACACCCTCGTTACGGCGCGGGGAGCAACGCACCGTGCCGCAGCACTTAAGGCCACGGCAGGGGTTGCTCAAGTCGTGGGTCGGATTCGGCGGCTGGGTCTCGAGGTCGCCCTTCACAAATCCGAGGCTCTGTGCTTCCACGGACCTCGGATGGGGCCACCTGCGGGATCCAGCCTACAGGTAGGGGGCGTCAGCATCGGCATCGAGCCCTCGATGAAGTATCTGGGGCTCGTACTCGATGGCCGGTGGAACTTCGGACATCACTTCCGAAGTTTGGTCCCAAAACTGAGGGGAGCATCGGCCGCACTCGCGCGGCTGATGCCCAACATCAGGGGACCCAACGCTCCCTACAGGAGGCTGTACCTGGGGATCGTGCGAAGCATGGCCCTGTACGGGGCTCCCGTATGGGCGGAGACCCTGACGGCCAGCAATGAGGCTAGACTGCTGAGCCCGCAGAGAATGATGGCCGTCAGGGTGATAAGAGGATACCGCACGATCTCCGGTGAGGCGGCATGTCTCCTAGCCGGGACCCCTCCATGGGACCTGGAAGCGAGAGCCCTTGCGTCACTGTTCAGATGGCGCAAGGAGGCGCTGGAGCGGGGCCAAAGGCCTGCGTCTCGAGAAATCGAGGCCCAGCGGACCCTGCTCCACCAGGAAACCGTGGAGACATGGAAGGTGCGACTTGAGCAACCAAAGGGGGGATTCGCCACAATCGCGGCCGTCAGACCGGTCATGGACGAGTGGCTGGAGAGAAGACACGGTGCTCTCTCCTACCGGTTGACACAGATGCTTGCCGGGCACGGTAGCTTCGGTAGGTATCTGTGGCGAAAACACCGGGAAACCACGGCCGAGTGCCAGCACTGCGAGGACCGCAGCGATGACACGGCGCTCCACACGCTGGTGGAGTGCACGGCGTGGGCACAACAGCGACAGGTCCTCGCAGTGGGTCTGGGCGTGGACACTCTCTCGCTTGAGGCCATGGTGCGAGCCATGCTCTCCAGCGGGAGTAAGTGGGACTGCGCCGCCTCTTTCTGCGAGCAGGTCATGCTCGCGAAGGAGGCGGCGGGCCGGGTGCGGGAGAGAACTCTCCCACCCGAGTTCCGCAGTCGGCGCCCTGGGCGCCGCCGACGTGTCTTCGCCGAGGACTATCGGCCTCCATGACCGGGGGTCTGAGGACGGTGAGAGGGCCGCTCACCGTCCTTACAGAAGCAGGCCCATGACGGCAGCGTGACGCCCCCCCCCCTTAGAAGCGGGGTCACACCCGAAACCCCCCATAGACGCGGGATTGCACCCGAACCACCCCCTGGGCGAGGCCGCATTGGCGGCCGTAGGTCTGTTGGGAGTCACGGGACATCCTTCCTGAGGGCTTACCCGGGGCTCTCAACCATAGGCTGTTGGGCGTTACGTGAGGTTTTTTAGTCGGTAAGAGTCCGGCATAGCATCCTACGAGGATTTTCCCTCACGTTAAAAAAAAAAAAAAAAAAAAAAAGGACAGAGCACCCGCACCGTGGCTCCTCTCTAGTCCCTCGCCCATGACCGGTCTGACCACCGTGATTGTGGCGATTCGGCGATTCCCCCCTTGTGTGATGTGATTTGGCGATTCGGTTTGTTGCTCAAGTCCAGGTCTCCACGGTTTCCTTGTGGAGCTGGAACTGCCGAACCTAGATTTCTGGAGACGTAGGCCTATGACCCCGCTCCAGCGCCTCCTTGCACCAGAAAAGAATAAATTACAAATATAATGAATTTATTTAAACAAGGACGCAAGTTGCCTCGCTGCCAGATCCTCGAGACATGCCGCCTCTGAGCAACGGACCACGCAGCACCCAATTGTAACCGATGTTCCACAGAAGCGGTCTTAAGACTGATCTCTGCGGAAAACCGCACGACGTATCTCGCTGACCCGGCTGGGCCCTAGCCAGCTTGGGTAAGTTATGGCCCTCTCGGAAAGATAGGCCCCGACAATGCGACGGAAGTAGGGAGGAACTCCATGATAAATAAGCGCCTCCCTAACGCAGCTCCAGGGCAAGGTGTTGAAGGCGATGCCGGTGTTTCTTGACATCGCCATCGCTTTCAACACCACCCCACCCTGCGTTACTTCCTCTGTCAGTCTTCTAATGTGCATGATCGCATCCACGGTGGAGCGCCCTTGACAGAAACCAAACTGGTTATCCGCCAGATCTGGCCCCACGCGTGTGAGGTGCCCGACTGTGCGCTGTGCAATGATACGCTCAAGGAGCTTGCATACCTAACGAGGTATGCAAGCTCCTTGAGCGTATCATTGTTGGGGATCGACTGATCGGCAGTCTTGCCTTTCGTATCAAAACCAGTTTCCCTGTCTTCCAGACCTTGGGAATCTGGCCTTTTTCGAGGCATGCACTAAAGAGCCCCATCACTCGAGGCCCGAGATCCTCAAGAGCCAGGACCCACGCTCGGCATGGAATGCTGTAGGGTCCAGGGACACGGTCCGTGCGGAATCTAAGCCACAGTACAGTCGCCCCTAACTCACATTCAGTGACTTCCGGCACGTCGTTCTCGCTGTAATCAGCGTCGGGCGCCTGAAACGGAGCCATGTGCGACGGAATATGTTCCTCCGCCTTGATGAGAACAGGGAACCCAGGACCCTCCACACTCTGGGTCAGTGGAGCGCCTTGGGGCAAAGTTTGTACCTAATAATAAGGTACGGGCCCCATGAGTTCCGTCAGAACTACTAGAACTATGCTGAGCGAGACCTCTGTCAAATTCTTACAGCGTTTCTATCGAAGTTACATTTAACTCCTAGCATAAGTCAGAGCTAAGTCTAAGTTCGCACCATAAATTTAAGTCTAAATTAAAAAAATACAAAAACGTCATCAATAATATTATTATTATTTAAACAGTATGTTTTCTATCAAATACCCTTAATTTTATGGATTTACATTCTTAGTAGGTTTTAGAAATATCATCCAATAAAAAGATTACTATATAGTACATAGTCGATAGATTATCATCCAATAAAAAGATTACTATATAGTACATAGTCGATAGATAAAGTTTTTCTTTTCTGTGGATAAAGTACATAATCGAATTAATTTGTTAATAGACAAATCCTAAATTATCAACATTGTAGTTATTAAAGGTAATTAAATTGCATAAGAAGCTTATAATCTACATTTTTGTTTGTAATGAAATTAAAGAAGCGAAAATATATATATATTTTTCAATATCGAAATACCGGTATTTATCTCGCCAATTCCGGAATTGAGAACGATATTAGATTTTATCGGAATTCCGGAATTATGTCAATTCCGGAATTCCGGAGTTCAAGCCCTAATCATGTACCTTGTGTAAAGAGGATCATGCCCTCTATTTGTGTTCAAAATTCTTAGCAAAAACTAGTGACCGACCGAAGTTTCGGTTTCGGTTTCGGTTTCGGCCAGTTTCGGCCAAAAAATCGAGTTTCAGCCGCAGTTTCGGTTTCGGCCAAAATGGGCCGAAACTTTCGGCCGGGCCGAAACTCACGTGTTCATGAATTTTGAGTGCCTAGGTCTGCTTGTGACGTGGTTAGGGTCAGTTCAACCAGTTAATATGTTACTAACCAAAGATTTACAAAGGACTTCCAATCAATAGTTATAATAATACAATTTTTACGGAATCCTAAAAAGGTGATCTAGGACATTACATAACCCTACCCCTTTGTTGTCGGTTTCGTTGACTTCGTTGGTCGTCTGTCGGTCTGGCAGCAGACTCATGCACCGTGATAGTTAGACAGTTAAATTATTTACAGATGATGTATTTCTGTTGCCGCTATAGCTACAAATAATAAAAATAGACAAATTAATAATTTAAAGGGGGCCTCCCCCACAACATACGTGATTTTTTGCTGATACGGAACCCTACGCGCGCTAGTCCGGCTCACTGTTGTCCAGTTTTAGTTATAGGGTGCCTTCAAATTAGAGGCGCGAGGAAGGGCCGCAGTGGCGCCACAGTGACGCGCCAGACGCGCCACCACCAGTTTTCATACAATATTTAGAAGCGCCGTTTCAGCGCCACTCCCGCGCCACAACTGCGCTTCTAAAAATTGTATGAAAACTAGTGGTGGCGCGACCAGCGCATCACTGCGGCGCTTCCTTGCGCCTCTAATTTGAAGGTGCCCATATACTTCTAGAATGAAACCAAAACCAGCCGAGAGCTAATAGCAGGGCACCGTGTGGTTTTAGTCGGTAGGAGTTCGCAATAGCATCTATGAGTAATTCCACACGTAAAAGAAAGAAACTCATCGTTAGGTGGAGATATTTCTAAAATGAACACTTGAGAAGATTCATACCGTTGATTGATGGCACTTGGTGGAACTTGCTGCACCTATTGAAAATATAACCGGCCAAGTGCGAGACTAACTCGCACACGGCCCCTCCGTGTGCGAGTTAGTCTTAAAGCCTATTAATGAGACATGAGGCCTAGCCGTCGGTCTGTCTATTAGTCACGCACGAGGTTGTATCGCTGGAACCGTGCCAGATATAGGCCTAAAAGTTTCACTGTACCAGTAGTCCTACCGACTAAAAACCACGCGTATCCTACCTAACAGCCTATGGTTGGGAGCCCCGAGTATGCCTTCGGAATGATGCAAACTACGGTCGCGTCTTTGGGGGGTTGTTCAGTTGTTATCCCGCTTCTTGAGCTGGGGCGTGAATGAATCTCTCACGTCATGCTATCGTCTAAGGCCTGCTTCTGTAAAGACGGTAAGAAGCCCCGTCACCGTCCTCAGGCCCCCGGTCATGGAGGCTGATAGTATAGGGCGCCGCCGCAGACTGGAACTCGGATGGCAGAGTTCTCTCCCGCTTCCTCCCCGCTGCCTCTTTTACGAGCATGACCTGCTCACAGGGCCATTTTAAGCAATGATGCAAGGGCCCTTGCTTCCAGGTCTCTCAACTGAGATCGTGCGATATCTCCTTATCACCCTGACAGCCGTCGCCTTCTGCAGGCTAAGCAATCTAACCGCATTGCTGGCCATCAGGATCTCCACTCATACAGGGGCCCCGTATAGGGCCATGCTCCGCACGATCCCAAGGTACAGTCTCCTGCAGGGAGCGTTGGGTCTCCTGCTATTGGGCAACAACCGCAAGAGTGCAGCTGATGCCCCCGCCCTCAGCTATGGGACCAAACTTCGGAAGTGGTATCCGAAGTTCCACCGGCTATCGAGTACAAACCCCAGATACGTCATCGAGAGCTCGATGCCGATGCTGACGCCCCCTATATGTAAGCTGGATCCCGCAGGTGGCCTCAGGGTTGCGTCTCGGTGCGTTGCTCACGTGCTGTAATGAGGGTGTCGTCGTAACTCGTTACGCACGTACATGTTACGCGGACACCTCTGAGCAACGGACCACGCAGCATCTAATCGTAACCGATGTTCCACAGAAGCGGTTCTAAGACCGATCCCTATACAACACCGAACGACACATCTCGCAGACCCAGCCCTGGCCAGCTCGGGTAGGTTATGGACCTCTCGGAAAGATAGGCCCGACAATTCGACGGAAGTATGGAGGCATTCCATGGTAAATAAGAGCCACCCAAACGCAGCTCCAGGGCAAGGTGCTGAAAGCGTTAGCAATGTCAAGAGACACTGCCACCACCACCTCACCCTATTCTGATGCCGATAACATAAATACCTACTAAAATCAGAAAAAAAGCATCCACACTACATACCGTCGCTGCGCCTGCAAAAGTCGCTATGTGATTTTTTTCGAATTTTGGATTTTGATGCCATTTAGATCCTTATTTCAAGGCGCACAAGATGGAAAAACCGAAATTTTAAAAAACCTAATATTAACGGAGTTTCCAAAAATAACTATGTGAAATCAATATTTTTTTGCGCCTTCAAAATAATTATGTGCTTCAAATCACATAGCTAAAAAGTTCACCTTAACCAAAATATGGTCAATTGCTCGGAATTGCGCCCGCTATGTTCTTACGGGCACATAGCGATATTGGTGTACAAGTTTTGACCTGAAACATCGCGCATTGCACAAATCAAGTGTCACATAGCTATCTTTTTCTATGAAATTTGCCATCGATTAGTTCAGGAATGTATTGAAATTAATAAGGCAGCTTTGGAGCTAGAATATTTCAGTAAAGTGTAAAAAGGTACGAATCAAATGATACAGGCTGAATTACATCACTCAACAAGCAAAGAGAGTGGTGTAGCTTTGCTCGGGTAGGTATGTTTATTTGTTAAAAGATGCCTAGCAAGCTGGAGGGTCAGCTGATTGTAGCTTATAATTTTGCTCGAGGACGATCTTTTCAATTCTTCTTTATTTAGTGACGGTTTCTAGTACTCTTCTTTAGTAACTTTCCTGAATCCTATAACAAGTACCAATGCAATTCTTAATCGCAATATGATTTTTACCGTATTAATATTCTAAACTTTATTTCTCCAAAGTCGTCGAGCGTATTGGCGATCGGCATCTATGTATTCCTTTTTTTTGTCTTCCAGCAGCAGTCTTAATTCCTTCCAACCAGAGTTCTGCGCCGGCCATAACCTTATTTCTGCCCTCATTAAACAGTTGTCATTCGTAAAGCTACGGAAAAGATTGAACTTGCCTTAATTATTAGTATTACTAGACATTAGCAGCGCATTTAATTCTGTCAATTTCGATATGCTAATTAGTCCTCTGAAGTCTGTAAATATTTTTTCTGACATTTCTTGGGCTGATTCCTTTCTTTGGGGGTGTTTGTCAGTGTGTGTGTTCTTATATGAAAATGTTTTGAGTCTGATTACAGCTCTTTGCAGGCGTACATCACAGTGGTGTTCCCTCTTCTCTTTTATTCTCCTTTTTCATGAACTCTGCCTCGAGTCTAAGTAGTATTTGGCAATTTAAATATCTATGCTGACGCCCTACAGGTATAACATGTTTTCTTGGATTCAGATGGTTATCCAGCTTATCCAACCTGAATCAGGAATTAGTACGTGTTAGTAACTGACTGGGTCCGATTAGATAGTGCATCGACCCCCGAAGGTCACAGGAATTTACCTTGAATGCTCTGAAACTCCTTTAGAATTTATTATTCTTAAGAACTAAGACTCTCATTCTGCCCATTACTAACTAATCAAACGGTTGCTATTATATTTCAAGGCCACCGAAGAGCTCCTAAATAAACTTGAAAGGCTTCAAAACTTATTTATTTGTGGCATAGGTTTTTGATCTCAAAATATATTTATACTTAAGGGAATTCCTCATCGATATGCCCAACTCTTACCGACTAAAACCACACGTTGTTCTGCCCTGACTACAGCTGGGAGCCCCGGGTGAGCCCTCGAATGGATGTTGCAGCATTCCCAACAGACCTTGGCTACCAATGCGGCCTAAAAGTGCGGGTGCGAGTGCTGGTTCGGGAACAATCGCGCGTTCTTAGAGGTTGTTCGGGTGTTGTCCCGCTTGGGGCATGTGGCATGAGCTAAACTCTCACGTCACGCTGCCTTCTTGGTCCTGCTTCTGTAAGAACGGTGAGTAGCTCCCCGCCGTCCTTATGGACGCCGATAGTCTTAGACGAAGACTAGTCTGCGGCCCCTTTTCACTGACTCCAGACCTCGGGAGTGAGACTTATCTCCTGCTACTTCCCCGACGCCTCTTTCACAAGCATGACCTGTTTACCGAAAGACGCCGCGGCGTCCTAATTTATCCCACTGGAGATGATTGCTCACACCATAGTCGAGAGAATTTCCACGCCCAGACCTGCCACAAGAACCTAGCACTGCTGCGCCCACGCTATGTACTCCCTAATTGTGGGAAGTGCTGTGGCCTCGCTGAATTTCATATTTTTGCCTAAGACTCAAGTGTCTTTCTTTCCCTCTTCGCTGGATCACTTAAATGTCTATTTTTAAATACCCCATAAAATCCCAATCTCCTTTACTTAAGCCTGCTTTTCTCATAAAGGACCCTTTTACGTTTCATTTTAAAATTTCTTGCTCAAAAATCAGAGCTCTGCACTACTTTTCAGCCATCATTTTTTGGATCACATTAATATTTGAGTCTAATCGGGAATCAACCTCCTAACGGGATCTTAGCACAACAGTCGCATACATTTACAGACAAGTATCTGAAACTACTAGTATTATGAGTGGTACGTACATTTGCATACCTACCAGGGTTCCTTAAAAAATAGTAATATTCTTTGGTTGCTTTAAAGGAGTTGGTAGAGGTAAATAATTGGCACAGCACGCCTTTTCGTAGTCTCCTTCCCGGATGCATGTAGCCAGGGATTTAGGTGCACCTTCAAAAGGATCTCCCAGTCACCCTCACTAGCCGTGGTCGCCAAGCTGCGGCGACCCTTCGCCGCCACGGTTGTCGTGGAAACCACGTCTTTTTAGGCTGGAAGATACATCGTATCAGGTATGGACGTGGATCTCTCGCTGGAGACCATGGTACGAGCCATGAACCCTAGCGGGAGTAAGTGGGACTGCGCTGTCTCTTTCTGCGAGCAGTTCATGCTCGTGAAAGAGGCGGCAGGTAGGGAACGGGAGATAACTCTCCCACCCAAGTTCCATAGTCGGCGGTGGGGTGGCCGCCAACATATTTTATCTTTGCCCAAGACTATCGGCCTCCATGACCAGGGTCCTGAGGACGAGATAACACCCGAAAAGCCCCCAAAGACGCGGAATAGCACCCCCCCCCCCCTAGGTGAGGCCGCTGTGGTAGCCGTAGATCTGTTGGGAGTCCTGGGGTATCTATCCGAGGGCTTACCCGGGGCTCCGAACCGTAGGCTGTGGGCAGGATACGTGAGGTTTTTTAGTCGGTAAGAGTCTGGCATAGCATTTATGAGGATTTTCCCTCACGTTAAAAATAAAGGAAAGGGTGGTAGCCACTCCAGAGTGATGGAGATCGTTCTGGAATCTCCGGCGACCAGTGCTATGCGTCTGCGGTATGGGAGAGAACTGTTGCCCTCCTGTTTCTTCCTCGGCACCTTTATTGCCTACAACACATCCTCACACATTAACGCAGCAGAGTTTTATGGAGGTTTCTTACTGGAATTTGGTATTATTTTTAATTGTCGCCTTTTATTAAATAGCTATGTGTCATTAAACAACGTGAATTATGTTTTAGTTGTTCCCGCTATGTGCTCAACAACACATGGCGATATTTGTGACCCAAACAATTTTAGCTATGTGTCAGATTCACAATATTATTTTTTTGGTATTTTCGTTTTTAACGTTATCATTCTAAAAATCATCTTCCACAACGTAAATATAATATTTACATTAGAAAAAAAATATGTGCTATCTCTGTCACAGTTATATTTCGAGTAAATCGGTTTTTACTTCCTCCTGAAAAGTAGCTTAAAAATACATGGCGACTTTTGCAAGCGCAGCGACGATACGTAATTTTTATGCCGAATTTTTGTAACGGAACCCTCTGTGTGGAATCCGACTCGCACTTGGCTGGTTTTTTTTTTCCAAAGTGAACACGTGAGTTTCGGTTTCGGTTTCGGCCGAAACTGACCCTGGGGCCGAAAGTTCGGTTTCGGTTTCGGTTTCGGCCGGAAAACCAGTTTCGGTCGGACACTAGCAAAAACTCCATATGAGAGATCACAAGTTGTGAAACAATTCAAAATTTGTTTTAACTGCCTTCGGTCAAACCATATTACTTCAAATTGTATTTCAACACACACATGCAATTCATGCGGTCAGCGTCACAATTCTTTGTTACATTTTACTAAAAGGACATCAGCCCACACACAACAAAATCAAACTTCAAGTCAAAACAAATCATCATCATCATTGAAGCGTACAGTACCTGCTCCTGAAACAAAAGAGAATGTTGTTACACCCGTCACATCATTATCAAACACCACTGCTGAGTCATCATCATCATCATCATCATCAGGCTCACATTTTGTTATGCTTGCTACTGCCGAAGTGGAGGTAAAAGACGGTCGAGGCTCCTTTCAGAAGGTCCGCGTTTTAGTGGATCCAGGTAGTCAAAGTCATGTTATCTCTAAGGCTTGCACACGTCGTTTAGGGTTGAAACAATACAAATCTCAAACTCCAATGTCAGGAGTAAAGAAAAGAAAGAAAGAAAGAAAGAAATACATTTTAATTCAGTCCTTGAGATACACATACCTACTTAATTTACATAAAAATACAATAATAAACGAAGTTCTAACAATTCATAGGTACCTATATCATCAAGCATGCCGAATGGGGTTTGGTTCAGCATGTGCTAGGCTGGTGCCTAGCGCTGATTTTCAACCAAGCCCCTTGCGACCCACGCATGCCAATCAGCCTACTGGCCATCATTTCCTTAATTTGATAATTGTAATTAACAGACAGTAAGTACATAGACAAAATTAAATAAGCAAAACAATTTATAAAAAGAACCAGTCTGTAACATCCCCATCAACAGTTAAATAAATGAAGAAAAAAAATAAAAACGAAAAAAAACACTACAATAACAAACATAAGTACATTTGACGAGCACCACCATGCGCAGTCTTAAGGTTAAAGCCCACTTTAACGACTCCGCTTCCACCCGGCAAAAATAATATCATTCAAATATAGGCCTTAAACATTGCTCTTTAGATTTATTTTACATTGCCATCATCAATTAGCAGACAGCTCGCTTTCAGCGAGCTTACCGCCGTCAGACTGCTCGGGAGTGGACGCCTCGCTGGGTGTGCGCGGTCGGCGCGGGGCCCGCGCGCTTACTGCTAGCAGCCGCCGCGCCGGCACCGATCGCGAACTGTGTCTATTGCGAAAGGCGAGAGCGGTCGGCGGGTGGACAGCTGGCCGTCTGCTAGCTGTCGCTGCGTGGACTGCTGGGTGCGTGCTAGCTGTCGCCGCGTAGACTGCGAGCAGTAGCCTTCTTTTAGGGCAGTGTTGGGTGGGAGCGGTGTTGGAGCGGGGTGGTTATAGTGTGCTATGACCTTTATCAGTCGCACGCACACAGCGCGCATCCCATCGCCCGCCCGCCACGGGACGGCTGAGGGAGGCGCACCGCACCGTACCCCTGCCCCGCGCCACGGCCCCGCGCGCGTCTAACCACGGCGCTCGCGACCGCTTTGCTCATTTCGATTTCGGAACCGGATTCAAATTATTCAAATCATTATTTTATAAATTACAAATTATACATAACTAGCTGACCCGCGCAACTTCGTTTGCGTGATAAATGAAGAACCGCTCGACCGATTTTGTGCAAACTTCACATAAACCATCTACCAAATAGTCCGAACAAAGCCTAAAAATTTGGTTTGGATAGGTGAGCCTGTTCTTGAGTTATAAAATTACAACGAAAAGTGGCATTGATTTTTATATATATAGATAATATACAAATAGTGGCGCTCGTATTAATAGTTAAGTACATATTTGATTCCGCATCCCAACTCATCATACCTATCTACTTTTACGCAGCAACCAGACATAACGGCTAAACAGCTTAACTAATTTGAAAACATTCCAAGTAAGTGGGTACTTAATTCTTATTCTCATCATATCACAATGCATTTATAAATATGATTCATCACCATTAGCAACCTGATCAAGCCATACATTTTAGTCCAACCTTGCGAAGCTTGCAATGGATGCCGATCATTAACAAATTTAACGTTCATTTCATTTTAGGATCAATAAATCCTGGAAGAAAAAACAATAAGACACACAATGCGACAATTCAGTTACCATTTCGACATTGGGAAGTCCCCACCCATGTACACAAGCTCACTCATCCACCCGCTTGCATGAGAACCTACGCAGCGCAGGCAGGAGTAGGTGATACTGCAGCTTGCTCTTTGGGCAAAGTATTTTTAGAAATGCGACCAATTGGTAAAATTGAACCATCATTCACTCTTGAAGCGGTGACTCTTGACAAAATTTGTGGTGATATGCCCACTCATCCTGTGGACATAGTCAATTTTTAACATCTATCAAACATAAAACTAGCAGATGAAAAATATCATTCTTCACGTCCGGTGGACATATTATTCGGTGGAGAGATTTTCCCACATATTCTTTTACCAGGAAAAATTATTGGTGGTCCACATGCAGCAACTGCCATCAACACAATTTTCGGTTTTATCCTGATAGGAAAAACCTTATCATCATCATCAAATTCCACTCCTTTATCAATCAATCATTTATCAATGGATGCCAACTTAGATGTGGCTATTCAGAATGGGAATGGGAGTGGGATAACATACCATAACATACCATGTGATCAGACACAGCAGCCTCATTATTCAGAGGACATCCAATGTGAGGATACATTCCAAACAACACACAAACGTAATAGTGATGGACGTTACATGGTCCAGATTCCTTTTCGTGATCAATCATCACCATCATTTGAAGGTACATATCCGATAGCTCTTCGGCGCTTTTTACAATTAGAGAAACGTCTCTTAAGCAAACCAGAGTTTCATCTACAATATAATCAACATGTGGTGGAGTATTTAACAACTGGACAAATGGAGAAGGTTCCAGTAGATAAGGCCTTTGTTGGCAATCGTATTTCAAACATACAACGTAAGCTTCCAGAAGCTATTTGGAATCATGTCCCTGGGAAACAAAACCCTGCGGACGCAGCAAGTCGAGGTTTGTCCCCCGATGAGCTTATCAATCATGACCTATCCAGGTGGACAGGCCCACAGTGGCTGTCATTTGATCAAGACCAATGGCCTAAAGAGCCTACACACATTAACAAGACATATCAATCAGATCCTGAAATCAATCGTGAAAAACGTGCCTGTGTTTTGAACATATCAAACACTGTAGATGAACATCCACTAACAACACTTCCAACACCGGACTATTCAAACATAAGAATGAACAAATTAAGGGGCGGTTATTGCGCACAAGTAGGCATTTGGCGCTCCCCTCGCCCCGGGCGCACAGTGGTCTGAAAATCGAGCTCCCCTTTCATAGAAAGTCAATGTGGAATATTCATAAAACTAAAATATGGAACGTGTCAGGTATACATTCCTTTAATGCATATTGTAGTATGAATGATTTAAGTTACCCCGCGCCTGAGATAAAAAATATTTAGTTTTTTTTTGTATGGGAGAAATTACATAAAGTACATTTTCTTGCGACTGAATGAAACTGAAAGGCTGGTACTCATACGAGCTATTGCCGCTCTTAAGGCGATTACTTAGACATACCACTCGTGTACCTTTAGGTGCCGCTTTACACATAGGATTTTTTTGAAATTTCGAATTTTCTGTATTGATTTTTTTAAGTATGTGACGCATTTAAATTAATTTGGTAAGAAATTTGGAATAAAATATTAATAATAAATACGCGCCTAATGTTATAATAGTTGTAAAAATAAATTCAATTACTTTAAGTCAAAAATAAGTTAACTTTAGAAATTAGTTTTTTACGAGGGCACTGCAACTAATATCTGCCTTAAATATACAAATAACTTTTTTCAGTTGTAACCTCATTAACACAGCGAGCGTTAATGATTTTTATTATACCTAGTGATAACAGAGGTTCGTTATCATTATCAATTACAGGAATTACTAATTATTTTACTAATAGTTCAGATTTATTACGTGTTAATTTACTCCGACCCTTATTGAGGGTAGTTACTCATAAATATAATGTTTGGGATGAATTCTGTCAGTAACGTTTAGCACTTGTGCGCGTAAACTTTAATTTTTCTGTTCTTTCCAATTTTCTATTGCGATGGAAGGTTTTGGTACCAATCTTGATATTTTCATGTTTGTGGCCAATAACACTTCTTTCTCAGATCCCAATGTGTTGTTTGAAGTGTTTTTGAATAGTGTTGATTTGTCAGAAAATGAAAAGAGAGACTTAAAACAATTCTGCCAAACTTATGTGTGTGCATTAAAAAGAAAATGGATCTCAAGTAATCGCACACGACATACTTTCATTAAAAAGTACGAAGCATGGCTCTAAGAAGACATCAAATGGCCTGAAGTCATCAAGGAAAAGATGACTTCCTCAGTAACGATAGATCAGTCACCATGTTCCAGTTCCGAATTTCCCGTAAACGAAGGTGCATCAACATCCGCACAACCACAGACTTGTAGTGTTGGTACCTCAACACCTCTTGAAAACCAAAGAAATCAGTTTTCGGAGTTAAGCCCGTTACAGATGAGAAGGATGGTAGAAGAGCTTTTAAATTATCCAACGGAAAGTCTTGCTTATGCAACTGGATTGAAGGCGCAAAATAAAAATGTATGAGACATAAAAAAATTAGTCACAAAGAATCCCGAAGAGACTACAAAGATAAAAGATATACTGAAAACTAAGTAAAATGTGCCCGTATATTCTGCTGATAAAGCTTTAGGTATTTTGACTTCGATGAAGCTGTCGCAGCAATACGACAGCTTCAACGAAGTCAAAAGCCAGTTGCATATGCAAGACTTTCCATTGAATGATTTAAAAGCTCTTCTCTTCTCCTTCTCTTCTGTAACAGGCTTAACTTCGAAAACTGCTTTCTTTGGTTTACAAGTGATGTTGAGGTTCCAACACTACAAATCTGTGGTTGTGCGTATGTGGATGCACCTTCGTTTACGGGAAATTCGGAACTAGAACATAGTGACTGATCTATCGTTACTGAGGAAGTCAACTTTTCCTAGATGACTTCAGGCCATTTGATGTTTTCTTGGAGCCATGTTTCGTACTTTTTAATGAAAGTATGTCGCGTGCGATTACATGAGATCCGTTTCCTTTTCAATGCACACACATAAGTTTGGCAGAATTGTTTTAAGTCTCTCTTTTCATTTTCTAACAAATCAACACTATTCACAAACACTTTAAATAACACATTGAGATCTGAGAAAAAGTGTTGTTGGCCACAAACATGAAAATATCAAGATTGGTACCAAAACCTTCCATCGCAATAGAAAATAGGAAAGATCAGAAAAATTAAAGTTTACGCGCACAAGTGCTAAACGTTACTGACAGAATTCATGCAAAACATTCTATTTATGTATAACTACCCTCATTAAGGGTCGGAGCAAATTAACACGTAATAAATCTGACCTATCAGTAAAGTAATTAATAATTCCATATTTGCTTTCTCAAATATCTCTTAACACCAGACACAGCGCGCGTAGGTACAATCACGCAAACATTTTTGCTTTACGGGTTTATAAAAACAACATATCGTTTTATAATCCCTTGGTCAGGATGGCCCGTCAGTTCAACGATTAGGCAAAAAATAACTTGCACCTCGATATTTTCACTTCTAAAATTGCAACATACATTAGACTACTCAAAACTGTCCTCTACTCCACACCCAACCGCCTAAATGTGAGCTCAGGAGAATGTTAGGCGACTAGTCCGCTGTTATGGTCTCGACGCATAACATTCTGTCTAATATTTATAAAATAACTTAGGCTTAGTTAGTTATCTTGTTTTCTTTGTGTAATAATAATTTAGTTTTACTATTATCTTGAAAATTGTAATTCGTATTGTGTCTTAAATAAATAAATTCCTGTAATTGATAACGATAACGAACCTCTGTTATCATTCGGTATAATAAAAATCATTAACACCCGCTGAGCTAATGAGGTTACAACTGAAAAAAGTTATTTGTATATTTAAGGCAGATATTAGTTGCAGTGCCCTAATTAGTATTCGTAAAAACTAATTTCTAAAGTTAACTTATTTTTTGACTATGTAATTGAATTTATTATAACAATTATTTATTAACTAATAATTTATTAACATTAACTAAGTAATTGAATTTATTATAACAATTATTATAACATTAGGCGCGTATTTATTATTAATATTTCATTCCAAATATCGTACCAAATTAATTTAAATGCGGCACATCCTTAAAAAATTCAATACAGAAAATTCGAAATTTCAAAAAAATCCTACGTGTGAAGCGGCGCCTAAAGGTACACGAGTGGTATGTCAAAGTAATTGCCTTAAGAGCGGCAATAGCTCGTAAGAGTACCAGCCTTTCAGTTTCATTCAGTCGCAAGAAAATGTACTTTATGTCATTTCTCCCATACAAAAAAAAACTAAATATTTTTTTTCTCAGGCGCGGAGTAACTTAAATCATTCATACTACAATATGCATTAAAGGAATGTATACCTGACACGTTCCATATTTTGGTTTTATGAATATCCCACATTGACTTTCTATGAAAGGGGAGCTCGATTTTCAGACCACTGTGGGGCGCAAGACACACCGCACGCCGGCAGCGGCAGTCAACTCTCATGCCACAGTATACAGTATAGTAGAAAGAAACAGCATGCTAACTTTGTTTGACGTAGTAAATGCATCTAACTTTATTAAGTGTAGTGATTTATAAGTTTAGTAAATAAAAATAAAAGGGTTAATCGTAAATAAATTATGTATATTATACTATTATTTTTAAGCTAAAGAGTTTGTTTGTTTGTTTAGTTGTTCTAACTCTAGAGTCTAAGAGACTGCTAGTTGAATTTCAAGAGTTTCTTAACAGAATGTCCATTTTTGAAAAATACCAAAATATATAACATCACGCTAAGGCGAATAAGAGCTTAGCAGCAACGAAACATTTTTCGACAATTAGAATATTTCATTTCTTTTGAGAGTTTCCGTTGCGTACGTTTGCTACAGTTGCGTAAAAAATGTAAATTACATAATAGCTGGTCATAAAAATTTCTAAAGTTTTCTAAAGTTGGTATGCTAAGTATGAATCACGGGATCATTGTGCAATCCAAAATGGCCGCCGCGGTGTAATCACAAAATTTCATGATGGGTATCGTTTAAAGGGTTTTTTGGTATGCTGAGTACGAATCACGTACTAATTTTGCAATCCAATATGGACGCCGCGCCGTAATCACAAAATGTCATGATGGGTATCGTTTAAGGGGTTTCTTGGTATGCTGAGTACGAATCACGTGATAATTTTGCAATCCAATATGGGCGCCGCGCCGTAATCACAAAATTTCATGATGGGTATCGTTTAAGGGGTTTCTTGGTATGCTGAGTACGAATCACGTGATAATTTTGCAATCCAAAATGGCGGCCGCGGTGTAATCACAAAAATTCATGATGGGTATCGTTTAAAGGGTTTTTTGGTATGCTGAGTACAAATTACGTACTAATTTTGCAATCCAATATGGCCACCGCGCCGTAATCACACAATTTCATGATGGGTATAGTTTAAGGGAATTTAAACTTTCATGGTCACTGACATTAGTATTAAAGTTTGCGGGATATTTACCATGTATTGTTGTTCCTCCGTGATCATGGTGCTTGTAACAGCGCCGAAATATCGGAAACTCACAACAATACATGGTAAATATCCCGCAAACTTTAATACTAATTTAAGGGAATTCTTGGTATGCTAAGTATGAATCACATGATAATTTTGCAATCCAATATGGCCACCGCGGTGTGATCACAAAATTTCATGATGGGTATCGTTTAAGGGGTTTTTTGGTATGCTGAGTACGAATCACATGATAATTTTGCAATCCAATATGGGCGCCGCGCCGTAATCACAAAATTTTATGATGGGTATCGTTTAAAGGGTTTCTTGGTATGCTGAGTACGAATCACGTGATAATTTCGCAATCCAAAATGGCCGCCGCGCCGTAATCGCAAAATATCATGATGGGTATCGTTTAAGAAGTGTATTGGTATGCTAAGTACGAATCCTGTGATAATTTTGAAATGCAATTTGGCCGCCGCGCCGTAATCGCAAAAATCCATGATGGTTATCGTTTAAGGGGTTTTTTGGCATGCTGAGGACGAATCCCATGATAATTTTGCAATCCAAAATGGCCACCGCGCCGTAATCACATAATTTCGTAATGAATATCGTTTAATGGGTTTTTTCGAATGCTGAGTACGAATAACATGATCATTTTGGAATTCAATTTGGCCGCCTAAGCTATTTAGGCCTACTTGCGCGGAGAGTCTAGTTAAATATATAAATATAGAGTTAGTAAGCTCTGAGTTAAATAAATAACTTCTTAACTCTGACCACGTCTTGCACAGTTGCAAATTGGCACGCGGTTAACTAATTTACAGTAAACCGAACAAGTTTTTTTAGTCTGTCGTTCCATGCAATCCAACCACACACAAATGTTAGAACGAAGAATGGAACATGTGTCTCTATCTCTTTTACACTACAGTCTGCTACGTATGATTTACGATACTACCATACTTACGATACTACCATTTACGATACCCATCATGAAATTTTGTGATTACGGCGTGGCCGCCATGTTGGATTGCGAAATTATCATGTAATTCGTAGACATTTTAATGCATTAGGTAGCTGGTTACCATGTCGTGAAAACACTTAAAAAGTAAAAGATTACCACATTTTTACCATGAGTCGCGTATGTATTTGTATTTGTAACGGTTAATCTAATTACATTTTGCCCATTACTAATATTTTTATACTGTGGCGCGATTTCAACGTAATTTGGCATAATAATTACGAAAAAGTTGCGGAAAAAACTGACACAGGTCCTGCCTCCACAAGCGCCAGGGCGAGACTGATCGACCGTCAGCGGCGCAATTCTATTGCGTTTGGTAGATATTCGTACATGATAACTATGTAAATAGTTGTTTATAGAAAAACGCTCGGAAAATGTGTATAAAAACTTAATACCTTTAATTGAGTGCAAAAAAAAAAATTAAATGTTAATAGTTTAGCCACAGTTTTGAAAAAACTTTTCTGAGAGAGTCAACTTTGGGATTTTTTTCTATCTAGTGAAATTTATTGGATCGTGTAACGGGCTCGGAATATGTTTAGCTTATATCCTTAACTATTATATATATATTTTTCAGATTTAAAAACCCTTTACTTTTTGACTAGGATTGTTTCAAAAAACTCAAAATCTGACCCACGCGGCCTTAACACGTTGGAATTTGATCCAAAAAATGCATCAGAATTTTTGGGCTCGTTGGAGCAGTGAATATATAACAGGCTTGTCGCAACGCCTTAAATGGAATAAAGCTACAGCATCTCCAAAACTTAATCAACTCGTTATAATCCGAGATGAAACAACGCACCCATTACGTTGGCGTCTCGGTCGTATCATTGAACTACACATAGGCCGTGATAATGTGTGCCGCTCTGTTGCAGTCAGAACTGCTAAGGGTATTCTTAAAAGACCATTAGTAAAACTGTGTCCATTACCAGATGCAGATCAATAACAATTTTAACATACTAGATTAATTAACTTTATAACTTCTTCAATCATAACCAACAACTTTCATTATAAATTTAATTTGTCATCATCAAAACAGCATTATTGTGAACAAATATTTTCATTTTCAGACTTTCAGTCTCATTAATTCGCCAGCAGGGGGGAAAGTAATGTTAAAGCAAGAAGCTAGCAACCCCACCTTTGAGCTTCCCACACCTTTTTCCGGCGACTAGCGCCACCTAGCGTTCCTTAGTTCGTAGTAGCAACCCAGTTCCCGAATCAACCATTAAAACACGAGCATTGTGATTGTGAATAAATAATCAAAAAAACCGGTAAATACCAATCAAATCAACTCCAAGACAGTGAAAACCAATATAAATCAGTGCAGTGCGCGTTATCACATAAAACAACCATTACAGGGGCGCCCCAGAAGAAACCAAGCATCATATAACATTGGACGCTGCCAGAAACAAAATGCCGGCTTCAACATTACCGGTGAGTTCATACCCCAAAAATCAACCCATCCATACAGTCCACTCCTATTTCCCAACAAACAGACTCCAGTAGGTATGTCTACTTACTTATGTCCATTTAAAAATCTAAAAGATCCTGAAACAGTGAAAGAAGCTTTATCCTCTGAAAAAGCAACCAACTGGAAGAATGCAATGGATGAAGAATTCCAATCACTTTTAAGAAATAATACATGGATTCTCCTACAAACTTACCGCCTGGAAAGAAAGCTCTTCCTTGTAAGTGGGTTTTTAAAACAAAGACTGATGAAAATGGAACAGTGAACAGATATAAAGCTAGACTTGTGGTCAAGGGCTACGCACAGAAATGAGGTATTGATTACGACGAGATATACTCTCCTGTAGTAAGGTACACTTCTGTAAGGTACTTAGTTGCACTTGTTGCAAAGTATGATTTAGAAATTGATCAAATGGACGCCATAACGGCATTTTTACAGGGAGATTTAGAAATTTATATGGCACAACCTGAATCCTATGAAGAAGGAACAAAAGTTTTTTTTATTGCAAAAATCTATTTATGGTTTAAAGCAAGCCAGTAGACAGTGGAATATAAAACTGGATAGTGTACTGAAGAAGATTGGTCTTACGAGATCAAAAATAGACACTTGTATTGTATAATTAAATAGGTTTGCATTCTAAGGGGGGTGTTGAATAGTGAACACAAACCTTTTTATTACGTTGATAGACAATTTATTTTTACTGTGCTGTCATCGCTACTTTATGTTTCTTCTGCCTTTTTTTTTTTTTTTTTTTACGTGAAAGAAAATCCTCAGAGGATGTTATGCCGGACTCTTACCGACTAAAAAACCTCACGTAACGCCTAACAGCCTGTGGTTGGGAGTCCCGGGTAAGCCCTCGGAAGGATGTCCCGGGACTCACAACAGACCTACGGCCGCCACTGCGGCCTCGCCCGGGGGGTGGTTCGGGTGCTATCCCGCGTCTATGGGGGGTTTCGGGTGTGATCCCGCTTCTAAGGGGGGCGTGCGTGGGTTGCTCACGTCACGCTGCCGTCATGGGCCTGCTTCTGTAAGGACGGTGAGCCGCCCTCTCACCGTCCTCAGGCCCCCGGTCATGGTGGCCGATAGTCCTCGGCGAAGACACGTCGGCGGCGCCCAGGCCGCCGACTGCGGAACTCGGGTGGGAGAGTTCTCTCCCGTACCCGTCCCGCCGCCTCCTTCACGAGCATGACCTGCTCGCAGAAGGAGGCGGCGCAGTCCCACTTACTCCCGCTGGAGAGCATAGCTCGCACCATAGTCTCGAGCGAGAGAGTGTCCACGCCCAGACCCACTACGAGGACCTGGCGCTGTGTTTCTTCTGCCTATTGTCACCGAATAAAGCATTACGTGAAATATTATATAATCTTTTCTTATACAAGCCACCAATAATCTTTCAAATAGATATGTATTGATATTAAGTAATAAGGGCAATGGAGAAAAATATTCCAATTTGTTCTATTAGTTGAACAAAAATAGTAGAACATATTGGAATACACGCACGCTCAACCAGTAGCCGCTTGAAATACTCACAGAATATCGAGCAGTGTATTTTTATAAAAAACTAGCCGACCCGCGCAACTTTGTTTGCATCACATGAGAGTGAGAAAGAGAGTGGTGTTCATATTTTAAGTAATATATTCCCGTCGCGTTTATTAGAGGTGTGGTAGGTATTAATATTTAAAGTGATATAATTTTTCCCATCGCGTCACGTCGCTTATATTTATTAGTTGACCCGCACAACTTTGTTGAAGTGATATTTATAATGTTTCCCATCGCCTTTACTTTTGTCCATTTTTGATACGGAACTCATCGAGTCCGACTCGCACTTGGCCGGTATTATCTTTTAGTTGACTGGCTACCATTGCAGAAAACGTTTACTTCCGTCGCGTCGAGTTGCCTCGCTCATATTTTTAAAATTATTTAGATGGTTATTGTTAGTGCACCTTAAAAGATAGACATAATTATGCTGTTCAGGACTTTTTTTATAACTTTTTAAAAGGAAAAAAAAAATTGTTCACAATTTTTACGTAACTTTAACCATTTACGTAACGTACGCAAGGGAAGCTCTCAAAAGAAATAAATTTTCCCCGTTCTCAAATCATTATTCATGGCTGCTCCGCTCCTGTTTGTCTTAGCGTGATGTTATATAGCCATTAGCCATCCTCAATAAATGTACTATAAAACTGTGAAATTATTTTTGAAATGCAACCGTTAGTTTCTGAGATCCTAGCACAAACAAACTCTTCAGTTTGATAATATTGTGAGCTAGCCTAAAAAGAAAGACAAATTAAGTTATTGTGAGCGAACCTTAAAAGATAGATATATATATATATATACTGGGTGTAACAAAATTACCTCTCCAAATTTCGTCACGTGACGTGGCATCAGTCAAGAAACATTACAAAAATAAAGAAAAAAAAATCACATGAATACTTTAACCGTAAAGCCCTTTTAAAGGTCCTATAAATTGTCATTTTCACCCTTTCTATCGCTACTGAGCGGCAGTGGAAAGCGACAACGACAGCCAGACGGGTGCTCTGTGTTCGTTTTGCCACGGCGACCATGTTACCTCGAATTGCCGCGGTAAAAAATGAATTCCTAATGTGCAACAAAAAAATTAAAAAAAAAAGAAAAAATTTACCCCCCTTTTTTTATTAAATATTTGTATTTGATTTCCGATGCCAAGTCAGCTTTTTACGGAGGTAATTTTGTTACACCCAGTATACTGCGGTGAACTTTTTATAGAACTTTTTAAAAGAGAAACAATTTTGTAGTAAACAATTTTTACGTAACTTTAACCATTTAGGCAGCGTACGCCTCGGAAGCTCTCAGACGGTATAAATAATTTCCCGTTTTCGAAACATTCTAATATCTTTAACCTAAAGTCTATTAATCCTAAAGGGTAATATCTTTACCCTAAACAAATTTGAATGCAGGGATAGGATTAGTAAGTGGATAATGAATCTCTGCTACGAAGAGGTTGAGGAACTATTGTCACCCATGATTAAATAACACCACACTCCTGAGCCATTCATATTCTATATACATTACATATAGACATATATATTATAATACACACACATTTTACACTCACCCAGACATACACAACACCCTCACATCATAGCAGAGCTTGTTATTATTATTATTTTATTTTTATTCTTTTATACTTTTATATTTTTTTACAATGTTTTATTCTATTTTTATTTGTTTTTTGTTGTTACACGAAAGTCACTTAAGAACGATACTAATGTATGTCTCGTGATAGGTGGGTCAGCCACCCTATCGAGACCAAATGTAGTGAGGATTACCAAGGAGATAATTGAGAACAGTTATTTTGGTAGATACAATACAGCAGTTTACCTGCGTTTATTAGAATAGATAAGTATAGGTATAGAACAGATGTACAAGTACAATTAGTTAGTGAGCAAGTGGGGGGGGGGGGGGTTCCTGAGGATTCCTTAGACCACCAGATCCAGCCGAAGTGATGATGGAGACGAGTACATCACCTGTGGATCAGCCGTAGTAGTGAGAGACGGCAGCGACCGCTTGCAGGTCCTTATAAAGGGCGTGGAGGAGGCGGCGAGGGGCGAAGAGTGTCGCGGTGCGCACATCGCCCGCCGCGCGCGCGAGGTGGGAGTCCGACGTGACGTCACACATCCCCTTTTTGGGGCGAGAATTTTTCATAGGAAATTCGGCTCCTCCTGCACTTCCAGGTCAGCTCCCACGAAGGCTCCCGGCACCCTGCTGCAGCCCTGGAACAATTAAAAAGTAGGCGTACATAAGGGGTGCAAAGGTGCTTAATAGTAGAGATAGAAAGTTTATAGAAAGGTAAGTTAAGATATAGGACGTGGCTTAACCGCGTAGCAAAGCTTCGTTACTAACTCACTATCTCATAAGTAAGATAATAAGAAAAGAAATTTTATTTATAAATTGCAGGTAACATAGGTAGGC
The DNA here is from genome assembly GCA_933228765.1 of Miltochrista miniata. NCBI lineage: Eukaryota > Metazoa > Arthropoda > Insecta > Lepidoptera > Erebidae > Miltochrista > Miltochrista miniata. Next base: position 30,253,650 of record OW121754.1, on the reverse strand, counting down.
AGTAGACGGCAAGCGGGGCGTGTTGATAGCTAGCTATACGAGTAGACTTGTGTGTGCGCAGCTGATAACCAGTACCTACATACGTAAGCTGTGAGCAAGAGAAATCGAAGTATGATTTGACTTCTTAGAAAAGATAAGATTGCAAAACGTAGATAACAAAGTCTATATCTTCATAACAAAGCGATAAAGCGCACCTGACTATCCTGCGACGTAGTCTTGGAATAGGAATATTAGCCCATAGTCAGGTGGAATGCAGTACTACACTGTAGCATACTTATAAATACAAGTACATAAAACATTTTAGTTAACATAGCACTAAGTTAGTGCGTATATAATTGCGCCGCTCGCACAATGCACTGTAGTAAACATGACGACAGGCGTCATAGTCATGTAGGTCTGTTTGTCCAAAGATTTCTATATAAAATGAGGTAGATACGCTCTACTATAAGAAACGAAAGCATAAAAGCAATCCTCATACACACACATTGCTAAACTACACTCACTAATAAACTATATTTACGTAATGGTAACTGCAATAGCAATATACGAATAGAACAAGAGTAAAAGAGAAGGCGTATGGACTCCAATTACAAGCCGAGTACCACCGAATACTCTCGAAGTTTTACGATTCTGTATCACAGGTACAGACTGCAGAAAAATGTTAATGAGGTATAAAGGAAGACTGCGGAATAGGTATAAAGGAATAAAATGCAAAATTTACCAATGATGTATATATTTAAATGTAAACTTAAAAAACTGATTACATACCTACGTATTTAATGATATTTAATCGATATCTGAATTTTTCAAACACTTTTCCGAACAAAATATTTCAAAGCTGAACTAAAAATACTGACTTGGACACTAATTATGCACACCAAATAAATCAAATTAAATGTACTGTTTAATGGTATTTGCAGAACTGTTTTACTGAACGAATAACTATTTTCAAAATAGTTTATCTAACAATTCCATAGTTCAACAAACATAATAATTATCTAAACGTTTTAAAGGAACACTGACGATTATTATTACCGAAAACAATTATTATTTTAAAATTCTAACATAACCTAACCTATTCAGTTATAAGATTGTACCATTTAGAGTCTGTGCTGAAAATTAAACAGATTTGTATATAAAAATATCCCATTAATTAATTACCTTCAAATAAAATTAATTTTGTCCGTTTCTGACGTTTGCTGGTCAAATTCTTTTTATAATTGGTGGAGTCCAAATAATGTAGTTTTACTGATAAATACTTATCTATAACTGCTATTAAAATATGAAGACTATGATTGGATGTAACAGGTTGTTGAAATGAATGATCTTGTAAAGATCGGAACACGTCTGAGTAAAGGAAGCTATTCAAAATTGAAATTTTTACTTTTTTAATAATTTGTGTAGATCCAAAATTTTCTCCGTGCAATTTGATGTATTCCGTTATTACATGATCACATTTTAAACAAATTGTGTAGTCGTCTTCGGAGGGAAAGCATAATCCACCCATATTTTTTATTGCTATGAGTTTATGGAAATGAAGCTTTTGATTTGAAAATAGTGCATCTAAACAAGTTTCACATTTAATGGAACTCATGAGCTTTCTACAAACCCATCCAGCAATGTAGCCAACAATTTGTTGAGTTATGACTTATCGAAATTTTATTGTCCGAGACCAAAGTAAGTAATATACTCACATTGCTTTCATATTGACTTTCGTTTCTATCTGTTAATTTGGGCAAATTTATGTATTCCTCGTCAAAAAATGCTGTCATTCCCACTGTTTTATTTATGGTATCTACACAAGATGGCGTTATAATGACTGACTCGATCACAATCGTTGTAAGTACCTTAAAAGTAAAACATATAAATTTAATTTTCTTGCAAACCGTACTAGCGAAGAATTATAACTATTCGGGGAATCCCCGTGCCTTGACTCTCGCTTGGCATATTCAGCAAGTATTATGCTGTCAAAATACGAAGTACAACAAAAGCATTGGGCGCGTCAGATTAGTTAGGCCTATACAATTTGGTGGGTTAATAAGATTAAGAATAATCATAAAATTGATGAAAAATAATTATTTACGCATAAATTGTGCGTACTTACCAAATAAATTAGTACTCCTTCGTAAACTACCAAATTTTAAGCACTTTTAAGACGTTAATTATGTACTTTTCCACGTTAAAAATACACATCTGTTGTATAATCGTGGGAGATACGACAGTGACATAGTGTCAGCGCGAACTGCGCGCAACCGCGCTAACTAGCTCAGTTTATACGCTTCAAAAATTGGTGCGTAGGGCAGGTCTACCTCTTTATATAGAAGTCTTTGTGTTTGTCACGGTTCAACGCTATAACTAGAGAATGGCTGAACCGATTAAGACAAATTTTAGTTTAAAAGTAGATAAGTATTTTAGGAAAGTAGTAATTTTTTTTTAATATGTTATAGTTAGATTATTTATTTTTTTATTTTAGAACAAAATATTATTTTTGGTATAAGATTGTAGGAACAATGACTGATGATGATTTTACCCTCTAGTATAGAAGGTAAATAGCTTAGCGATTCGTCGTAGCTGTCACGTGCTCATAAACGCTCATCAACCATGTATGAGAGTAGGATATATGGTGTGAACTGTACCTTTTAGTTTTATGGATAGAAGCAACGATGAATGAATCAAGTGAATGATTTGCGATCGAGTCCCCGCTTGTGAGAAGATGTTTCAATAAGTTAGGAAATAATTTGAGCGGTGGCACTCAGATCGACTGTTTGAAACACAAAAGAATTTTATTTACGATCGACGTAGGAACTTAGGTTTACAACGCCGAAACATTTTATGATTAGGAATCAAGATTGATTCTAAATTTTTAGGGAAGAGATTATATTTTCTTCAAAAATCCATTCCTAAAATAAGATTATTTTTTATATTAGGTACAATGTGAGCTACGAGAGACACAGTTTTATTTTGGAATTTGAAAGAAATATTGGCAGACCCAAACGAAGAAAGCTTATCACCACTAGCTGTGACAAAATTTAAGGGTTTAGAAATATTTAGCTTTACATTTTTTAAGATTTTGTGGGAACCATTTCCCAGAATAGTAACAGCTGAACCCGAGTCAAGTAAACCAACCGTATCAATCCCGTTCAGGGTAACAGGAATATAAGGAATAAGAGGAATATGATTTATTTTAGTATTATTAGTTTCAGAATTTCGCCATGAGTTTGAAAATTTTTAAACAAAAGCCAACTTTGCCAATCAGCCGGGTCAAATTTATTATTTACTTTAGTCGTATTATAAACGGGACTTACGATATTAATTGGTATTTTATTTGAGGCTTGATTGCAGTTAGGGCAGTCAGTAGTGCGAAAATCCTTTAAACCGCATCGAAAACATACTGGGTAACGCGGTTCAGTGCATGTTTTTAAGGAATGCGAGTAAATACGACATCTCGGGCAGTATGGTTTAGAATTATTAGCGGTCACAGCCGCGTTGACCCTGAACGGAGCGTCGCTAGATTTAGAGGGCATGTGAGATGCAATAACATTATTATAAGTTGGTTTAGGTAACTTATAATTTCTATTAGTAGAATAATTATGCAAGTTAGCATTATTTTTAGGGCATTTGTATGCGAATTCAGGAGCTAGCGTGTCTGATGTTGGATTTGGAGGTTCAACAAAAGCCTTAGTGCGACTATGGTATTGTTCAAATCGTCAACAGACGCTCAATAAAGAAGGAACATCTACTACATTCGATGTTAGAAGCGAATTTACATAGCTAGGCCTGATATTATTTAGTAAAATTTCAAGCTTATCAGACTCGCATTTTAGAGATGTAAATGGTTATATTTTCTGTTTCGCCTTGAGAACGGCGTCTAATTTCCGACATTAGTTTATAGTCGTAATTATGGGGACTGAAATCACGTTTTAGTAGTATACATAACTCGTCCCAGGATTTCACACTGTCCTTTACAGCGCGATACCAGTGGAGGGAGTCGTCAGAAAAGATTTCGAAAGCAAAGGTAGTACCTTTTCCGAAGGAATATTTCTACAGGCAATAAATTCATTAAAATTTTGTATGAAAGCACGCACACAAGTCTTTCCGTTATATTTAAACTAGCTGATGCGCGCGGCTTCGCCCGCGTGAAATTCGGTACCCGTTCCCGCTTCCCGTGGGAACATATTCCCGGGATGAAAAGTAGCCTATGTGTTATTCCAGACTATAAGCTATCTCTGTACCAAATTTCAGCCCAATCCGTTCAGCCGTTAGAGCGTGATTGAGTAACAAACATCCAAACATGTAAACATCCAAACATCTTCACAAACTTTCACATTTATAATATTAGTAGGATAGTAGGATTTAGCTAATTCAGAAAAAAGTTTACGTTCGTAATTAAGATCTGAGGAGATCGGATCGCGCGCAATAACACGAGGTGGAGCCACGTCCGTAACCTTGGCGTCCGTAGAGGTCAAACGGGTCAATCTAGCATAGAAATCGTGGTACTCATCCCATAAGGGCTTGATTACTTCGATATCAGACAGCAAACTTAAATCAATTCGAGATAATCTAAAATACACGTGGTGTAAGACCGATTCAGTTCTAGCAAAAATGTTACTATCAAATTTAGATTCTAGCGATGTAACGTTATTAGATACTTTAAACAAAGCAACTTTACAGGCAGATATATCGTCATCCACTTTATAGGGAGATGTAGAAATGTCCTCCGAGGATACAGCAAGGGAAAGTTTAGAAATTTGCTTGCGGAGCTCATCGACCGTATTGGATTTATTTCCACCCCGAATTTGAACTTCATATTCTAGTTCATTTTTACTTAAATGTGTAAACTTAATGGGGTAAGACATTTTTACGGTGGATGCTTTCCGTAGCGAGTACACAATATACGCAGTAAAATAATAAGTAACATTAAACAAGTTAGATTCAATACAGAAAGAATCGTCGTGCTAGATACGTTCGATTTAAGTTGAAGGTCACGCGCGGCGAGTATTCACCGCGTGTGCAGTTATTTACGCGTAGTGAGAAATTATTTAAAAAGTTATTCACTGAATAAAACAAGTTCACACTTACATTGTGTAGAAATATGCACTGCATTTACCTTCTGTATTGAACACACACAGTTAATGCACAAAATAAATATAACTAAAAATACTCGTCCCGGAAGTGGTGGTCTAGGAGTTCCCTATTCCCGTGGGCGCCATTGTCGCGTGATAGGTGGGTCAGCCACCCTATCGAGTCCAAATGTAGTGAGGATTACCAAGGAGATAATTGAGAACAGTTATTTTGGTACAACAATACAGCAGTTTACCTGCGTTTATTAGAATAGATAAGTATAGGTATAGAACAGATGTACAAGTACAATTAGTTAGTGAGCAAGTGGGGGGGGGGGGTTCCTGAGGATTCCTTAGACCACCAGATCCAGCCGAGGTGATGATGGAGACGAGTACATCAATCACCTGTGGATCAGCCGTAGTAGTGAGAGACGGCAGCGACCGCTTGCAGGTCCTTATAAAGGGCGTGGAGGAGGCGGCGAGAGGCGAAGAGTGTCGCGGTGCGCGCATCGCCCGCCACGCGCGCGAGGTGGGAGTCCGACGTGACGTCACATGTAGACCTAGATATACTCGTAGCGTTCAACTTTTTGTGTTTACATGGATGTAACACGCATTTGAGGGACTTGTCACCCATAACACATTAAATCTTAGTTTGGATGTCAAGGGCGCAAAAGTAAAACCTATGTAACCAAACAATTATTATGCTGTAAAATATTTTATTCTTTGTGGATAGTGTGAAATTGTAATAGTAGGATTAAATGATTTATTATTTATTATTATTTTATTATTCTTCATTGCTGATCCGCTACTATGCGTCTTAGCGTAATGTTGCCTATAAACATCCTCAATAAATGGACTATCAAACTGTAAAAGAAGTTTTGAAATCGAACCAGTAGTTCCTGAGATCCTAGCGTTCAAACAAACAAACTCTTCAGCTTTATAATATAAATACGTGGACTGCAACCGGAGGTCCCAAAAAAAACCAATTTTATTAAGTAAATTTAATTAAAAGTAATTTTACAGAATAAAAATTATAACTAAAAGTAACAATGATATTGACTCGAAGTGTGAACCAAGTATGACCTAAAATTATTACAATTTCTAAGGAAATGTCGGAATGACGCGTTGGTAGCGTGAAGATGGTCCAAGTTTATAGAGTTTAATTTAAGGGCGACTTTAGATGCGTTGTAGTCAGGCTCCTTGGGTAGATCACTTATCGTCAGTACGTGTCCCTTTAGTCGATCTTTGATGTTGGAGATGGTAAACTCGGCTGTTTCTAGACAGCATGCCTGTGGGACGATTTTGAGATAACTGCCTTGGTAGGTATTCTTTGTAAAAATCTTGACCGCAGGAGAGATTTAATTTTGTAGAGGCAGGGAAGCTGATGGTGTAGTGTCTATCGTCAAGCTCTTCGTATGCTGGCTGGTCCATCGCGATGGTGACAGGGATGCAGATGGGTGTCCTCTGTTGGGTAGTTATGAGGCTCAGCTAGTTAACACATAAAAATAAAATAGTAAGGGGAAAATATCATGCACACGATCGTGCAGGATATGGAATTATATATTATTATTTTATTATTCTTCATTGCTGATCCGCTCCTATGCGTCTTAGCGTGATGTTGCCTATAAACATCCTCAATAAATGTACTATCAAACTGTAAAAGAAGTTTTGAAATCGAACCAGTAGTTCCTGAGATCCTAGCGTTCAAACAAACAAACTCTTCAGCTTTATAATATAAATACGTGGACTGCAACCGGAGGTCCCAAAAAAAACCAATTTATTTAAGTAAATTTAATTAAAAGTAATTTTACAGAATAAAAATTATAACTAAAAGTAACAATGATATTGACTCGAAGTGTGAACCAAGTATGACCTAAAATTATTACAATTTCTAAGGAAATGTCGGAATGACGTCGTAGCGGGGCGCGATCTGCTGATGGTGCACCGCGTGCTTCCATGTGCCTTGTGCAATCCTCACGTTGTGCTGAACTTGCACCTCGTGTCGCCAAGTGCCGTGTGCAATGATGTTGATTATGTTAACGTTGACGCAGCGATCCTCATATATTAGGGGTGCGTAACAATATTAGTATGGATAATTAATAGTGTCCGACCGAAAGTGGTTTTCCAGCCGAAACCGAAACCGAACTTTCGGTCCCACGGGCAGTTTGGGCCGAAACCGAAACCGAAACCAAAACTCACGTGTATATTGGAAATAAAAAACCAGCCAAGTGCGACTCGGATTCCCGTTACAAAATTGGGTACAAAAATGACGTTTGTTATGTGGATGGTTTTTTCTGATTTTAGTAGGTATATTTTGTTATAGCGGCATCAGAACAGGTTGAGGTGGTGGTGACAGTGTCTATTGACATCGCCAACGCTTTCAACACCTTGCCCTGGAGCTGCGTTTGGTAGGTGCTTATTTACCATGGAATGCCTCCATACCTCCGTCGAATTGTCGGGGCCTATCTTTCCGAGAGGGCCGTAACTTACCCGAGCTGGCCAAGGCAGGGCTTACATATAGGGGGCGTCAGCATCGGCATATTCGGCATCGAGCTCTCGATGACGTATCTGGGGCTCGTACTAGATAGCCGGTGGAACTTCGGATACCACTTCCGAAGTTTAGTCCCATAGCTAAGGGAGGGGGGCATCAGCCGCACTCTCGCGGTTGTTGCCCAATATCAGAAGACCCAACGCTCCCTGCAGGAGACTTCCTTGGGATCGTGTGGACATGGCCTTATACCGGGCCCCGTATGGGCGGATATCCTGATGGCCAGCAATGCGGCTAGATTGCTTAGCCCGCAGAAGGCAACGGCTCTCAGGGTGATAAGGGGATACCGCACGGTCTCAGTTGAGGCGACATGTCTTCTAGCCGGGACCTCTCTACGGGACCTGGAAGTGAGGTAGCGAGGGGCCTTGCGTCATTGTTTAAATGGCGCAAGGAGGCGCTGGAGCGGTGCTGAAAGAGACGGCGGGGAGGAAACGGGAGAGAACTCTCCCACCCGAGTTCCACAGTCTGCGGCGGCGCCCCATACTATCAGCCTCCATGACCGGGGGCCTGAGGACGGTGATGGGGCTGCTCACCGTCCTTACAGAAGCAGGCCTTAGATAGCGTTTCGTGCGAGATTCATGCACGCCCTCTTCAAGAAGCAGGATAGCAACTGAACAAGCCCCCAAAGACGCGGCCGCAGTATGCATCATTCCGAAGGCATACTCGGGGCTCCCAACCGCAGGCTGTAAGGTAGGATCTGCGTGATTTTTAGTCGGTAGGACTACTGTACAGTAAAAATTTAGGCCTTTATTAGGCACGTTTCGAGCGATACGACCTCGTGAGTCGTGACCAATAGACAGACGGATGGCAGGCCTCATGTCTCGTTTATAGGGTTTAACCCCTCCGTGCAAGAGTACGACTCGCACTTGGCCGGTTATTTTTTCAATAGGTGCAGCAAGTTCCACCAAGTGCCATCAATCAACGGTATAAATCTTCTGTGTTCATTTTAGAAATACATCCACCTAAAGCTTTTACGTGTGCAACTACTCAAAGAGGCTATTGTGAACTCCTACCGACTAAAACCTAACTAACTACTAAGGACTAGTAGTAGCAGGGCACCGTGTCCCTGCTACTACTAGTCCATGGTAGTTATATACTTCTAGACGAGACTATGAGGCTTGGCCTGGAGTCCTGGGTAGACACGGAGTTGGCAACATGAACAGCAATGGTCAGTTGCTACTCAGCCTCTGTGCTCAATATGAGCTTGCAATATCGAACACTATGTTCAGACTTGCCGCTAAGCACAAGACAACGTGGATGCACCCTCGATCCAAACACTGGCATTTGATTGATTATGCTATTGTCAGGCAGAGAGATACTGGTCAAGTCCAAGTCACTCGCGTCATGCGTGGTGCTCATTGTTGGACTGATCACCAACTTGTTGTCACAAAGCTACGGCTCCGCCTCCGTCGACCTCGTAGATCCACACTTATAAAGCCTGCGTCTTTGAACGTGGATAGGCTTAAGAATCTCGAGGTGAGGGAGAAATATGCTGAAGCTGTGTCTGGAAAGCTGTTGCCAGTGAATGAGACAGGTGATGTTGATGCAGTCTGGGGAACTTTTTCTTCTCATCTTATGGAGGCAGCCTCAGCTACTTTAGGTATAAAAAGCCGTCGTAGTGAGGACTGGTTTGATGAGAATGACGAGGTTCTTAGGACAGCATTCAACAAACATCGAGACCTCTTGCGACAGCATAGTAGGCAAGGTGGAAGCGTTGCGGTAGTCAAAGCGAGTGACCTTGAATTACGGAAGCTGTCTCGTCAAGTAAAAGACAAATGGTGGCGAGACAAGGCTCTCCATATGCAGTGGCTCGCTGATACTAACCAGCTTGGGGAGTTTTACTCCGAGGTACGTAGGCTGACTGGTACATCCTACCGAGCGAAGGTGCCGTTAAAGTCGTTAGACGGTATGCACCTATTGACCAACAAGGAGGATGTACTAAATCGTTGGGCCCAACACTTTGACAGCTTGCTCAACGTAGATCGATCACCTGATTTACGAAGTGTGAGTCTAATACCTCAACTCCCTCTTTCTGTCTCTCTTTGTTGTTTGTTGTCTCTGCCATCAGGCAGCAACAGAACAAGCGAGCGGTTGGTATTGACCTTATACCAGGAGAGCTGTTAAAATACGGCGGCGAGGAGTTGTACATGTTGGTTTGGAAACTTTTTGCTCGTATGTGGGAGGAAGAGCGAGTCCCGGATGATTTTAAAGTGTCTCGCATTTGTACCCTCTACAAGAGCAAGGGTGACCGTTCCGACTGCGGCTCTTACCGCGGTATTTCGCTTTTGTCAGCCCCTGGAAAGGCCTTTGCCAGAGTCCTTTTAAACCGCTTAAAGGCTCTGTCTGAAAAGATACTGCCAGAAACCAAGTTTGGCTTCCGACCTGAGCGAGGCACCTGTGAAGCAATCTTTTCTGTGCGTCAACTGCAAGAAAAAAGCAGAGAACAAAGTCGTCCGCTATATCTCTGCTTCGTTGACCTGGAGAAGGCATTCGACAGTGTGCCTCGTGAAGCTCTCTGGATGGTTCTAAGGAAGCTAGGATGCACGGAAAAGTTTGTTAGACTTCTTAGACTCCTGCATGACGACATGCAATGCTGCGTCGGTGTCGATGGCGAACAATCAAATTTCTTCCCCGTTACCTGTGGGGTGAAACAAGGGTGTGTTCTAGCGCCCACACTGTTCGCCATGTACTTAGCAGTAGTAGTCAGGGATGTTTTACAGACTCTTTCTGAGGGAGTCCGCATCCGCTTCCGCACAGATGGCAGTCTTTTCAATTTGGCCAGACTTAAGGCGCGCACTAGGGTCTCACATACAATGATTACAGAAATCATGTATGCTGACGACCTATGCTTTGTGGCAGAATCCCCTGATGGCCTGCAACGGCTAATGACCAGTTTTCACCAAGCGTGCTGCAGGTTCGGCTTAAAAATCAGTGTCAAAAAGACGGAGGTGATGTCTCTGGACACACATGGTTACGAGACACTGTCTATACAGCTGGGTCAGGACATGCTGAAGCAGGTTGATAAGTTTCGATATCTGGGGAGCACTATAACATCTAAATGTGACCTTGATGAGGAGATCAGCAGCAGGATCTGTGCCGCAGCTGCGGCATTTGGGAAGCTGCGTTCCAAGGTTTTCTGTTCACATGACCTTAAGCTGGCCACCAAAATATCTGTTTACATGGCAATTGTGCTGCCAAACCTCTTATATTCCTCCGAGACATGGTGTGTGTATCGGCGCCACATACGCACTCTGGATCGTTTCCACCTCAAGTGCCTACGTTCCATCATAAAGATCCGATGGTCCGACCGAGTGCGTAACACCGAAGTTTTGCGACGAGCCAATGTCGGTGGCATTGAGTCCTACTTAATGCGTCGGCAGCTTCGGTGGTGCGGTCACGTGTCACGTATGGCGGAGGAGAGAGTGGCGAAACGCATCTTCTACTCTGAACTAGAGGAGGGCAAGCGGAAACATGGCGGCCAACTCCTCAGGTTTAAAGATGTTCAGAAGCGTCATATGAGAAGATGCAACATTGAGCCGTCTCAATGGGAAGGTTTGGCAGCACAACGTCCAGAATGGCGAAGGGTGGTGCAAAGACGAGTAAGTGATTTCGAGGAACAGCGAAAGGCAGATCTCGACGCTAAACGCGATGAGCTGAAAGTCCGCCCACCCGCTGCCATTCAGTACAATTACGTAAGTGGTGTTCTCACGTGCCCTCTGTGTACACGTGAGTTCACCGCGAAGATCGGCTATGCTAGCCATCTTCGAGCGCACCAGCGCCGAGCCGACTAGGAGTCGAAGTGGTCGCCATGGCCGAAATCGGTCGGAGGCATCATCATCATCATACTTCTAGAATGTAAGTTTTTTTAAACCTGTTTCCATTTCACAACTTAAAAAAAGCTTTAGATCATTGAATATGAAAAATACAGAAGATTTGTGGGGTATATCCGTAAAAGTTTTAAACTCTATAATCGAAACAATTGCCCCTCACCTCACAATACTCTTTAATTTGTGCTTAAAAACAGGTACATTCCCTGACCAAATGAAACTTAGTAAAGTAACCCCTATTTTTAAATCAGGTAGTAAAGAAGATCCAAATAACTATAGACCAATTTCAGTCCTTCCAGCGCTTAGTAAAATTTTTGAAAGAATAATTTTAGACCAATTGTTAACACATTTTAATGAACATGGGATATTACATAAAAACCAATTTGGTTTCAGAAGGGGTAGGTCAACGGCGGATGCTGGATCTAAATTACTCTCTCATATTTATAGGGCATGGGAAGATTCAAGAGATGCTATTGGAGTATTTTGTGATCTTTCCAAAGCCTTCGACTGTGTAGATCATTTAACGTTAATTTCAAAATTAAATTGTTACGGCATTCGTGGTTCTGCTCTCGATATTATGCGGTCATATTTGAGAGGTCGACATCAAAAAGTAAAGGTGAATGACGTTGTATCCAGCGGGTCTAATGTAGAAATGGGTGTGCCGCAGGGTTCGATTTTAGGCCCGTTTTTGTTTCTCGCGTATATAAATGACCTCCCGTACATGATAGAGGGTCTGTGCGACATTGTGTTATTTGCTGATGACACATCGTTGGTATTCAAAGTCGATAGAAAAGATAAAGAGTTAATAAATGTCAATAACACACTAGATGTTATTACGGACTGGTTTTCGGCAAATAACCTACTCTTAAACGCGTCAAAAACAAAATGTATAAAATTCTCGTTACCAAACGTTCGCCCGGTCGAATCCTCTATTAAATTAGATGGTACCCAACTAAAACTTGCCACAAATACAAAATTTCTAGGACTAGTTATCGATTCCAAATTGCAATGGGGTCCTCACATATCGGCACTCTCTGGAAGGTTAAGCTCTGCTGCCTTTGCAGTTCGAAGGATTAGACAGTTGACTGACGAGGAAACTGCGAAAATTGTTTACTTTGCATATTTCCATAGTATACTATCATATGGTATACTATTGTGGGGTTGCGCAGCTGACATTGAATCAATTTTCATCCTGCAAAAGAGAGCTTTTCGCGCAATTTATAACTTGGGGTCGCGTGTTTCATTAAGAGACCGTTTTAAATCTAGCCAGATTCTTACCGTTCCTTCACTTTACATATTTGAGAACATAATGTATGCCCGTCGTCACTTATCTGAGTTCATTGTGCGCGGAGATCGCTATGGTTTTAATACGCGAAATCGTCATAAGCTTGCAGTTATTAAGTCAAGGTTGGCGCGAACCAGGAAATCGTTTATGTGTCGTTGTGTCGAATTTTATAATAAACTTCCTGAGGCGGTGACTAAGCTCAGTGAAGGGAGATTTAAGACATACATTAAGAGCACGTTAATGAGTAAAGCATATTATGGCGTTAATGATTATATTCAAGACTAGCTGACCCTCGCAACTTCGTTTACGGCACATAAGCTGTACGAAAGGAGAGGTAATACTTCATTAGCACCGTGTGAAACGGCCCTGTTTGCTAAATCATAAAAGAGCTTAAAGATTAAGGCTATTCTAAAACAATTTAGTCCACGCCTTCGGCGCGGACTGAATTATTTTACAACAGCCTTAATAATTAAGCTCTTTTATGATTTAGCAAACACGCCCGTTTAGATTTACACTCTCATTCAAGGAAACCCTTGAATTCTAGGTTTGGTGAAAGTTGAGATGCCTCTAATTTCTGAACCACAAAAGCTTTAACCTTGAAACTTGTGTGAAACAATGCTTAAATTTTTTTCTTTCTGACACTAAAAAAACATTTGCAATCGGACTACGCGTTGAGAAATTACAGCTGAAAAACCATTTCATCTTTCATCCCCTCTCCTGAAGGAACCGCGCTAAATATCGGGATCCAAAGTATCCTAAAACCTTCCTCGGATCATAAGCTCAGATTGTGCCAAGTATCATTCAAATCCATTCAGTGGTTTCAGCGTGATACTTATTCGGGATACAGACAGACAGACAGACAGACAGACAGACAGACAGACAGACATGAAAATTTTAAATTACATTTTCGGCTTCAGTATCGATTAGGGAATGCCTTACCATTAAAATTTTCGAAATATCTTCCATGTACAGACTCTCGACCCTCAACAGTTTTATTATATGTATAGACAAAGATGTCTGGAAACAAATTCCTGCACCTGCATCTCAACTCACTTGCTGAAGAAAATGTATTTTTTTAAATTTTTTTATTTTTTATTATGTACCTAATGTAATGCTTAATCTTATTATTATTATTTTAACCGGCGGAGTTGCTTGCCGATTCTTCTCTGCTGATGTCTGTAAATCGGTGTGACGTTCATAAGAGCCTCTTTGGGGCCTAAATTGAATAAATGTTTATGATTATGATTATGATTATGTAACCAAAACCAGCCTTAGTTACATTGGTACTAGAAGTAAATAACTAAAGCTGGACAACAGTGAGTCGGACTAGCGCATGTAGGGTTCCGTACAAGAAAAGCGGCAAAAAAATCACGTATGTTGTATAGGGCTTGAACTCCGGAATTCCGGAATTGACATAATTCCGGAATTCCGATAAAATCTAATATCGTTCTCAATTCCGGAATTGGCGAGATCAATACCGGTATTTCGATATTGAAAAAAAAAATATTTTCGCTTCTTTAATTTCATTACAAACAAAAATGTAGATTTTTACGCTTCTTATGCAATTTAATTACCTTTAATTGCTACAATGTTGATAATTTAGGATTTCTTTATTAAAAATTAATTGGATTATGTACTTACGTATTAATCATTTTATTTGATGATATTTCTAAAACCTACTAAGAAAGTAAATCCATAAAATTAATGGTATTTGATAGAGAACATACTATTTAAATAATAATAATATTATTGATGACGTTTTTGTATTTTTTTTACATTCAGAGTTCAATTTATAGTGCGAACTTAGACTTATCTCTGACTTATGCTACGAGTTAAATTTAACTTTGATAGAAACGCTGTAAGAATTTGACAGAGGTCTCGCTCAGCATAGTTCTAGTAGTTCTTCCGGAACTCATGGGACCCGTACCTTATTATTAGGGGCAAACTTTGCCCCAAGGCGCTCCACTGACCCAGAGTGAGGAGGGTCCTGGGTTCCCTGTTCTCATCAAGGCGGGGGAACATATTCCTTGCACCCGCACATGGCTCCGACTCAGGCGCCCGACGCTGATTACAGCGAGAACGACGTGCCCGAAGTCACTGAAGGTGAGTTAGGGGCGACTGTACCGCGGCTTAGATTCCGCAGGGACCGTGCCCCTGGACCCTACAGCATTCCAGGCCGAGCGTGGGTCCTGGCTCTTGAGAATTTTGGGCCTCGAGTGATGGGGCTCTTTAGTGCATGCCTCGAAAAAGGCCAGATTCCCAAGGTCTGGAAGACAGGGAAACTGGTTCTGATCCGAAAGGCAGGGTGGTCGACAGTCTACCCATCCGGGGATCGGTCGATCGTGTTGCTCCGTTGAGCAACTCCCCGATCCCCGATCGGTCGATTCCCAACAATGATACGCTCAAGGAGCTTGCATACCTCGTTAGGTATGCAAGCTCCTTGAGCGTATCATTGCACAGCGCACAGTCGGGCACCTCACACGCGTGGGGCCAGATTTGGCGGATAACCAATTTGGTTTCCGTCAAGGGCGCTCCACCGTGGATGCGATCATGCGCATTATAAGACTGACGGAGAAAGTAAAATCGCAGGGTGAGATGGTGTTGAAAGCGATGGCGATGTCAAGAGACACCGGCATCGCCTTTAACAGCTTGCCCTGGAGCTGCGTTAGGGAGGTGCTTATTAATCATGAAGTGCCTCCCTACTTCCGTCGAATTGTCGGGGCCATTCTTTCCGAGAGGGCCATAACTTACCCAAGCTGGCAAGGCCCAGCTGGGTCAGCGAGATACGTCGTGCGGTGTTCCGCAGAGATCAGTCTTCAGACCGCTTCTGTGGAACATCGGTTACGATTGGGTGCTGCGTGGTCCGTTGCTCAGAGGCGGCATGTCTCGAGGATCTGGCAGCGAGGCAACTTGCGTCCTTGTTTAAAATAAATTAATTATATATTTCTAATTTATTTTTTTCTGGTGTAAGGAGGCGCTAGAGCGGTCATAGGCCTATGTCTCCAGAAATCTAGGTTCGGCAGTTCCAGCTCCACAAGGAAATCGTGGAGACCTGGACTTGAGGAACAAACCGAATCGCCACATCACATCACACAAGGGGGGAATCGCCGAATCGCCACAATCAAGGCGGTCAGGTCAGGAGTAACTAGAGAGGAGCCACGGTGCGGGTACTCTGTCCTACCGGTTGTCACAGTTGCTTACCAAGCACGGGAGCTTCAGTAAGTATCTGTCACGAATACACCGGGATACCACACCCGAGTGCCAGCACTGCGAGGAACGCAGTGAGGGCACAGTACTTCACACATTAGTGGAGTGCACAGCGTGGGCTTAACAGCGCCCGGTCCTCGTGGTAGGTCTGGACGTAGACATTCTCTCGCTGGAGACCATAGCGCGAGCTATGATCTCCAGTGGGAGTAAGTGGGACGCCACTGCGTCTTTCTGTGATCAGTTAATGCGGCGAAAGTGATCGAGAAAGAATGCTCCCACCCGAATTCCGCATGTCTTTGCCCAAGACTATCTGCCTCCATAATCGGGGGCATGAGGACGGTGGGAGGGCTAATCGCCGTCCTTACAAAAGCACGCCCAAGACGAAAGCGTGACGTGTATTAAGTTTCACGCACGCCACACGCCTTAGATGTGGGATAACACCTGAACAAGCCCCAAATACGCGGGATAGCACCCGAACCTCCTAGGTGAGGCCGCAGTGATAGTCAAGGTCTGTGGCGAATCCTGAGGTCATCCTTCTGAGGGGCGTACCCGGGCCAACCGTAGGCAATAGTTAGGAAACGTATGGTTTTTAGTTGGTTACGTTAAAATAAGTAATTTTACTGGGAATCGAAGTAGTTTATCACTAATCACGTAGGACTGCCAGCTCCCGTTTCTATTTTTACATATCACTATTTTGTACAAAACGAAACTTGATTAAGTTCCAGAATTCCGGAATTCCGGAATTCAAATACTGAATATCGAAACCCAATTCCGGAACTGAAAAAGCGTCCGATATTCAAGCCCTAATGTTGTATAAGAGACCCCCCTTTAATATTATGTATTAATTTGTCTATTTTTATTATTTTTTGCTACAGCTCCAACAGAAATACATCATTTGTAAAAAAATTTACCGTCTAACTATCACGGTGCATGAGTTACAGCCTGCTGACAGACAGACAGACGACCAATGAAGTCAACGAAACCGACAACAAAGGGGTAGGGCTATGTAATGGCCTAGATCACCTTTTTAGGATTCCGTAAAAATTGTATTATTATAACTATTGATTGGAAGTCCGTTGTAAATCTGTAAATCTTCGGTTAGTAACATAATTATTAACTGGTTAGGCTGACCCCAACCACGTCACAAGCAGAGCCAGGCACTCAAAATCCATGAACACGTGAGTTTCGGCCCGGCCGAATGTTTCGGCCAATTTTGGCCGAAACCGAAACTGCGGCCGAAACTCGATTTTTTGGCCGAAACTGGCCGAAACCGAAACCGAAACCGAAACTTCGGTCGGTCACTAATAATTAATGAAAACAAAATGGACATTTACTGGGACATCCTTCCGAGGGCTAACCCGTGTCTCCCAACCGTAGGCTGTTGGGCGTTACGTGAGGTTCTCAGTCGGTAGTAGTTCGGCATCGCATTCATGAAGGACTTTCTGTATTATTTAACGCGAGGACGTTAAATAACAAAAAAATAAATAATTAAAGGGGGCTCCCATGCAACAAATAAGACATTTTGTTATTTTTTGGTACGGAACCCTCCGTGCGCGAGTCCGACTCGCACTTGGCCAGTTTTTTACATTCTTGGTTTTTTTTTCACAAACTTTTGATGTTGAATATTATCTCTCAGACTTGACTTAGGGCTTTGGTCTAATAATATGAAATGTTTATTTTGTTATACTCTATTAGAATATTAAGATTATTTTTGTTGGTCGGCACTTTCAAAATTAGTCCAGAAATGTATGGAAAGTGAATGTTCTCCTTTCTACTACTAGTACTTCTGCGAAGAGTAGACTTCGCGATGGCAAGCTACCAGAAACCAAATCAAAAAATTCTGTGAGGCACCTATTATATGTGTCGCATATCTGTATAGAACCCGGTACGTACGTACAGGACTTAGCTATCAGGTAGGTCACATTATTGACGCTGTGGTAATCGAACAGATATAAGTAGTCTGCCTGCTTTCAAACATCTATGGTCATTCCTTGAATAGTGAAAGTGTAGCCCCTCCACCTCACAACGATTGAAAGCCTCTTCTATGGCCTCCAAAGTTCTATCAAATAGTTGACCCTTTTCGTAGTATTTCTCTATGTAACTATCAAAATTTTCGTTTCCCCCTAAACTACCGCTGTGGCCTACCCTCACTTTCCATAAAAGCGTGGGGAGCAGATCGTCAGAGCATATAATAGCTGAACAACCATAGAACGGCGCAGATGTAATTGCTCTATCTAGACAAAGACGATATAGTACGTGTATCTACACACAGCACCACATGATACATGATCAACATCGAAATTATTAAAATCAATGTCATGCCATGATTCATGAATTACTGCCATTGTAGCCATAGCGAAACATTGTTGATATGGCCCAACAAAACCTGCTGAAAATTGAATAAAACTACCTCTTTTCGCCTCGATACTCATTGTTTCATTCATTCTTGACGACAACAACAATTCAATTACTAATAAGATTGACGAGAAAGTGGTTCAATGAAAATAGCAAAAATAGTCACACTGTGAATAAAATCATAATTATCCTGTTTGTAATCGCGTCAACGCTATCTAGTTTTGTAACTAAAATCGTAAAATTAAAATTTTTATTTCGTAAATAACGTTTTGTTGTTGTAAATAAACCCTAATACTATTAGGGTTCCGTACCCAAAGGGTGGAAACGGAACCCTATTCATGAGACTTCGCTGTCCATCTGTTCGTCATGAAGCTGTATCTCAGGAAGCGTGACAGCAAGAGAACTTAAACTTACACAGATGACGTATTTCTGTTGCAGCTTTAAGAACAAATACTAAAATCAGTAAAAAATAATATTTAAAGGGGGCTCCCATACAACACACGTCATTTTTGCGGTTTTTGCGACTCGCAGTTCCCTCCCTTTATTATTACCTACCCTATAATACTCATAAGATTTCGCTATCCGTCAGTCTGTCTGTCCGTCATGAGTGTATCTCAGGAACCGTACCAATTTGTGAGGAATTATATTCTTTATGTTTTAGCCAAACATCAAGATCCGTTCATAAATAACATGACACCAATCTTTATCCTTTTTTCTCCCCATTTTAACCTTTATCAAAAAAAGCCCTCAACAAAAGTTGTATTTTGAAACAAAGAACACGTGTGCCAAGTTTGGTGAAAATCGGTTAAGAAATGCGTCCTCTAGAGACCGAAACTGACAACCAGACATACGCCCGAAAGCAAAATCGTCCATACTGTCGATACTGAGACTTTCGTTCGCTACGCTCACTCAGTCAATTAATAGTCAACTTGTTTAACTTTCTGTTTATTTGAGCCGCTCTTAAATATTATTACGTTTTTGTTTTTAGTTTTTATTTGTTGTTATAGCGGCAACAAAAACACATAATCTGTGAACATTTCAACTCTCCAGCTATCACCGTTCATGAGATATAGCCTAGTGACGGACAGACAGACAGACAGACAAACAGACAGACCGACGGACAGCGAAGTCTCATGAATAGGGTTCCGTTTTTTACCCTTTGGGTACGGAACCCTAAAAATGAAGTGCGAGCCGTTATCCTCTGTTTAAAAAAGTTAACGACGCCGACGCAAGAGATTAATTGCGTTTTGGAGGCAACATCCTCACTACATTTGGACCTGATAGGGTGGCTGACCCACCTATCACGTGACATAGAGACCGAAACTGACAACCAGCCATACGCCCGAAAGCAAAATAGTCCATACTGAGACTTTCGTTCGCTACGCTCACTCAGTCAATTAATAGTCAACTTGTATAATTTTCTGTTTATTTGACCCCCACTTAAATATTCGTTTTTGTTTTTTTAAGCTATTGCATAGCTTCTATCGCGGGCCTTGCGTGGAGACCGAATCCAGAAATTGTGTCACGAAAACGAGTCACACTCTCGGCTACCTTCGGCCACGTTCGTGTATCTAGTCTAGCAATTCATAATTTTTTTGTTTACGTCAATTATGAACTCTGCAGTCGTTATATATTATTATTATTATGTCAAATAATCCAAAAATTGATGCTTGTACCCAGAATCGATCTTGCGCCTTCTGCGTACCGATCCGCGTCTTAACCACTCGACCAAAGTTGAATTAAGAGTGTTGGTCGAATTTAGAGTTCTTAATGTGAAATGACAATTTCGATGCTGTCAATTACATTAGTTGCTGTCAATTTACTTCGTCTAAATAAAAATTCGACTATAGATGTAATTCATCATCTATGTACAACAGTGAACTGTACTCGTATAATTTGTGTAAAAAGTGTTTTAAATATAAATAAACAAAGTGCATTTATTAATGTAGAAAGTCACGAAAAATAGTGAAAGAAAATGAGTGAGTACTCTATATACATACATTTTATTATTATTATCACCAATGCAGTATCATTTTTTGTTTTGCTAATTTACATATAATACTGCTATAAAGATAACCAAACCCGGGAGTTCGTTCCCATGGGAAGCGGGAAGAAAATTTCACGCTGACGTAGCCGCGAGCGCCATCTATCCCATACCTATGTACTTTAAACGTGTCATAAAAGTCACAACAATACCATACATGCATATTTCAAAGAATGTCTATTATTACCATAAAATTTGTAAAAATAGTTTTTAAGTAGAAAGAAGAAACCTATTGTTTTATCTTTTAACTAGCTGACCCTCGCAACTATGTTTACGTCACACAAGGTCTATGAAATTAGAGGTATTTATCAATCATACTCATCAAGTAGCGTGTAAATCTGCCCTGTATGCTATATCAAAATAGAGCTTAATGGTTAAAACTATTCCTCAGTATAGAATTTTCCTCAGTATAAACAATTTACATACAAACACCGGCGTGTTAGAATTTTATTACATGTATCAATGTAGTAGACGTAACGTGTATAAAATGACATCAATCAAATGTCATCAATATTCTGAAAAAGAAATTAAAAATAGAGTTCACAAACTCTTTTGAAAATACATACTGTACCTACCTTAGAGGATCGTTATGAAGATAACAGGATAGTTAACAACCATCCATAGAAAATAGATGGTATAATGCTGAATACCGCAAAGAACAATCGGCGCGGCATAGAATGGGGCCTATACTGATATCCTGGAGGATATTAATGATGCCGATGTCCTGTGCCTGCTGAGGCACACACACGCCGTCATGCATGTCTGCAGGACAACGTGCAGGACAACGAGCAGGATGAGGCAGCGAATGGCTGGACTGAAATTAAAATCGACAGACGCAAGAGATGTGGTGGAGGCACTAATTCACGTACCTCGGGAGTGTCGTGTCAGAAACTGATGGAATAGAAGAGTACCCTACATCATTTCGAGTCTCGCCAAGGCCAGAATAACCTTTACACAGCTGCGCCCCGTAGGCAGTTGCGAAAATAGACACGAAGAGTGAAACTCAAAACAAAGTAAACGTTAAAACTGTACTGCTAACTGCTATACGGATGCGAGACATGGAGGGTCACTAAAGTAAAGACATTTCGCACCAGCTACCAGCTATAAGTTTCTACACTCATTCCTTTTCTGTCCAAGCAGTTAGACTATGGAATTCTCTTCCACCTAGTATCAGAGATTCCAAAACAATAGCTGTGTTTAAAAAGAAAGTTCGTTTGCACTACCTCTCCAATATTCTGTGATCGCTTCTGCATTAAAATTTTGGTCATTTTTACATTTACTCTATGTATTCATATTGATTGATAGGTTTATATATTTATAGATATAAATAAATATATATATTTATATATGTATGTATGGATATAGGTATAATTATTTATATAAGTATGTACTATATGAATAGTTTGTGTGTGTGCATTTTATTTAATCTCGATTTCTATATCACTTCTACCTTATATTTCATGTAATTCTTCAAGCTTTCCTCTCTTCGGACTGCTGGAAGAAATTTCTATTTTAGAAATAAGCAGTACCATTGTACTCATCTTCTCTTTATTGCTGTAATTTCCTTATTTCATGTTATTTGTGTGCATAAATATTAAATAAATAAATAAATAAATAAATATAAGTCTTCGTCAAACGCTGCCTCCAATGGATCCTCGGTACATATGGGCCCGAGAACATCACGAACGTAAGACTATTGGAACGCTGCAGTGAGACCCCAACAGATCAAACGTCGGAAGTGTAGCTGCTGCGCTGGATTGGACACACGCTGCAAAGGGACCATGAATCACATCATACCAAGGCAAGCCTTACTGAAACTACTGGTAGGCTTTCAAAAACTGTTCGATAGTAAGTAGGTACATTTATTGATAGTGGCTATAGGCTACATAACATAATGCGAAGATTAATAGGAGTGGTGCAGCAATGAGGAATGTTTCGAAAACGGAAAACATTTAATCGTTATAAGAGTATCCGTTGCGCCTCTGCGTAAATGGTTGAAGTTACATAAAAATAATTTATTACAAAATAATTGTTCTTCTTAAAAAGTTCTAAAACAAAATTCCAAAAGCCCAAATGTCCACAGTCAAGTAGGCACTTGGTACTTTACTTTGTTGAACATAGGCCTTAAAATCTTACTTCTTACTAATATTATAAATGCGAAAGTTTGTGAGTGTGGATGTTTGTTACTCTTTCACGCTCAAACCGCTGAACGGATCGGGCTGAAATTTGGTACGGAGATACATTATAGTCTGGAATAACACATAGGCTACCTTTTATCCCGGGAATAACTTCCCGCGGTAACAAATTTTACGCAGGCGAAGCTGCGGGCATCAGCTAGTATTCTTTTATAGAAATAATTATACTAGCATAGTTGGTAAAAATGCTATGTAATAGCTTTACCGCGGCAGTCCCCGAGTGCCACACGTCTTTTTTTTATTTTTATTTGTTGTTATAGCGGCAACAAAAACACATAATCTGTGAACATTTCAACTCTCCAGCTATCACCGTTCATGAGATACAGCCTAGTGACGGACAGACAGACAGACAGACAAACAGACAGACCGACGGACAGCGAAGTCTAATGAATAGGGTCCCGTTCTTTACCCTTTGGGTACGGAACCCTAAAAATGAAGTGCGAGCCGTTATCCTCTGTTTAAAAAAGTTAACGACGCAAGAGATTAATTGCGTTTTGGAGGCAACATAAGGAGAGTCTGTTCCGGCGTATTTCACTGTCGCAAGGTGGGCTTCTCACTTTCGAGTAGGGAGAACGAGCACGGAAGACAAACATCGTTGCGGCCGCATCGCATCGTCGTCAGTCCATCGACGTCAGTCACCCAAGAAAATGTTGCAAAAGTCGAGAAAATTGCATTGAGCGATCGAAGAGTTACCATGCGATACTTAATTTAAGAAACGGGCATTTCATATGGATGGCATTCAATTCATACTGAAACAAATCTTTGAATATGAGAAAAGTCTCCGCAAGGTGGGTGTTGAGAATGTTAACCGACAATCAGAAACAAATTCGACTTGACATTTCGAAGATATTTTTGGACAAGTTTCAAGAAGATTCTGAAAACTTTTTGTCTCGTTTCGTAACAATGGACGAAATATGGGTTTCGTCCAGTGTTACGAAACAGCAATCTTCTCAATGGAAACGGCCATCATCACAGACCCCGAAGAAGTTTCGTGCCGTGGCATCGGCTGGCAAGGTTATGGCCTCAATATTTTGGGACTCAGAAGGGATATTGTTGATTGATTACCTGGAGCATGGAACCACTATTACAGGCCAATATTATACAGTTTTCATTTCCAAGTTGAGGAAAACCACCAAAGAGAAAAGGAGAGGGAAACTTCGAAGGGGCGTGCTGTTTCATCACGACAACGCACCTGCGCACAGGTTGGCAGTTGTGATGGCTGCCCGTTCAGCTAGCTGGTGAAAAGCTGATGGCTTTCAGGAAGAGAGAGAGAAATGAAAAGATTGAATTTAAAATGTAAATAATTAGTAGTTTATTAGAATTGAGCACTTGGGGGTCGTGGGTGTGGCAACTTCGGGCAGCAAGTACGGTTTCCGAAGGCCTTCGCAGGGTTCGACTTATCTTGTGGCTCCAGGATGTCGATGCAGTCCGCCAGGTAGCCGTGTCTTCCACAATTTCGGCCGGCACGGTATTCCCAACCCGCAGGGCGGATGTTCGCTCGTAGAACTCGAAGGGTGGATTTTACCAACCCGTAGGGTAGACGGTTTCTTGGACCCGTAGGGTGAATGTTCCTTCGTGGAACCTGAAGGGTGGACTTCTTGAACCCGTAGGGTGGACCCTGGAATGTTCCATATGACGGGTTAGCTGGAACCCTTTTTCCCGCCCATTGCTAAGACAGCCGACCCTTGTTAAACCATTTGGGAGTCGGTTGCCTTACAATGGTTGGTTCTATCCTAAGTTTACAGAGACCTTTTTTTTCACACCCCTGTAATCTACCCTCCCATAACAGGGTCGACCAACAGCCGTTAATTTTCACTATTTTAAAATCTAGAATCATAATAATTAATTTAACTCACCCAATGATGGGGTCTTCTATTTATAGCTATTTGCTCCTTATCCTTGACAAATATTTCCGAGGATATTTGCGATGATATAAACGATTATTTTTAAACTGATGTGATTCTCACAATTTCCAATTACACTGATACGTTCGTGATCTATTTTAAATATTAATCTGGCGGTCCTCCTGCATTGACGCAATGCCTTATATATCAATGAAATAGCGCCTCTAGTGGCACCGCTCGAAACTACTCAATCGTCAAGACCGTATCACTGCCTATAGCTTCCGTCGTTGCGACACTAACTCGGTAGATGGCGCTTTCATTTATTAATCTAAGTTTTCATTTTAAAACCCCTAACGTTGAACCCCTATTTGCACCCGTTGTTTCACAACGTTACATACTCCCCCTCCCCAGTGAGCGTTTGACGTACCCTAACGCGTCAAACGCTGCGTTCGTCCTCGAACGCCCCTAATATAATACCTACTACTCGTCTATGTGTGTGTGTATGTTAGTGTGTTGTGTGAATGAGGTGATGCTGGGTTTAGCGAAGAGTCGGCCTTAACTTTAATGAAACCAACTCGCAGGATGTATTTAGGTGATTCTGAAGGATCTTATGGGACAGAAAGAGAAAAGACGTATTTGAGGCTTTGGGTTGAAGGTTCAGGTAATACGCACCGCCTGAAAGTGGGGTGTGTATAATAAGGCTTTTTGCTGAAGGCTGGGATTTATACAACCGTCCCAGAGAAGAACATCCTACTAGGGCTCGTGTAACACTTCCGACTCATAGGATGGACTATCCCCCAGGGCAAGCCTCTAGCTTCCGAGTGGTAGGAGTAGCCATATGACGAAAATAAAGATAACGGTGATCTACACCTACGACTGTTAGGGCAAGACAAATGCTGCCAAATAAACAGTCCACCATAATTCTGTTCGGGTAAGCCTCATGCTTCCTCGTAACAGTACTAAACCTACACCATAAATCTGTTCGGGTAAGACTCATGCTTCCTCGTAACAGTAACCTACAACATAATTCTGTTAGGGCAAGACCATGCTGCCAACTAACAGTAAACGACGAACTCTGTTAGGGATAGACTCATGCTTCCAACTAACAGAAAACTCCCAACTAAACCAAGAAACAGAAAAGTGATAGAAAATAATTTACTTGCAGAATCCTCAGTGATGCTGATTAACCCCTATGTCCCCATGACGAACACGGCATGTGTTTGTCACGTTGTTATGTGTACTTATTTGAAAGTCGTGTGTAGTGTGTAGTGTCCCTATCTAATTGCTAGGCTATTTAGCCCTTTAACAAAATAACATAAAAAAACTAAGTGCTTATTTGCAATCTTAGTAGCAATAACAAAGCTAAGTGCTTGTTCGCAACTTTAGTAGAAGAATGTTGACTATGACTATTATGTCAACCCTAATAAATAACGAAGATAAATGATCTTTGGCCATTATGCCAAATATCTAAAAATATGGTGCCCTTGTTTGCCACCATGTCAGTGTAAAATGTATCTGCGTGTTTAAATAAATGATATGTATGTATGTACGTATGAAATCTCCCCTGTGCAAGTTTTGTTTTGTTTGCGCGTAAGCTGCTGACGTAATCATGTTGATGCAAACGTGTTATTCATCGTTGCATCTAAGGCCAGTGTCACACTACATTCCATGCCATATGATAACCCGTCAGCTTTGGTCGGGAACAAAACTTAGGACATTTGAGTCACTCTCTCTAATCTACGAAAGTGACTCGCCTGTAACCAGTTTGACTCCTACTTCCGCCTTTGGGAGTCACAACATGAAGTTCAAGTGTCACTATGTAAACAAACAAACAAAAAAAAAAACTGCTTATGAAGTGTTTGGAATTGTGTGTGAAGATAATTGTGATGAATATGTGATGACCATCTACTACCTAATTATTATGTAAGTGTAATTGTGAAACTTCCGTATGATCATATGTATGCGTGTAACATGACACGAAATGTGGTACCTATATGTGCCACCTAAGTACTAAAATTATATTACGGTGTGCTAACACCCTTATATTTTCCCAAAAATAATTATCAAAAACACTATTGTGTAACTGTACTGATGTACTATATAAACTATTATCAAACGCGTCTTAGCGTGGTCTTAGTGTGGTACATTATGTGCCACCGTTGAACCAGGTTCCTCTCCCCGGATCTTAACTTCATATGCAAGTTCCGCCTTTGGAAGTGATGTGAAATTTGATTTGAATGCCATTGTACTGACTATTTCAATTACTATTGCCGGGAATCTTTAGTGATGATGATTATTTACCAATGTATAGTGTATTTATCTGCTACTTATTTTATATGAAGTGTTAATTTTATGTAAACAACGAATGTTCGCTATATTCGCTAACGAATTCTGTTGTAGTGAACGACGGCCCTTATCGTTGTCTGTTTACGTATTGTTGAATGTTAAGGAATGTGAATATTTTTCGATTCACCCGCCGAATAACGAAAAATAAATTCTACTTTTTAGGGTTCGTTGAACCGAATTATAAATTGAACCTTTATAAAACTTAGTATTTGCTTTAGGAAATACTTAAGTTTGGAAGTGTTTCCTTTTAGGGTTCCTTCACTCAATTAATAGATTGGACCCTTCTAGAAATTAATTGTCTGTCTGTCTGTCTGTGTGTTTAATGTAATCTAATCCGACGCAGTGAGTAATGAAAGTGAAGTGTGTGATGATGGGTTGACGAAATTTACTAAATGTTTTTCAGTTTTGCACGAATAATGCAATTTTCTACGCTGCTATTATTTTTATTGAAATGTAACTATTTTCACGAACGTGGTAAGAGTTAATTGTATATTGACTCGTACCAACTATTTTTTTTTTAAATAGTTATTTACTACTACGGAACCCTTAAATATTTCGAACTGTGTTAAAACGATTCGCACTTGGATGGTTCTGGAAATAATCTGTATCGTAGTAACTAACTTTTTTATGTAGATTGTTCCTTACCACTACGGAACCCTTGAATATTTCGAATTGGTTGAAAACCGATTCGTACTTGGACGATTCTGGAAATATTCTGTATCAGACTGTTGGTGTCCGGAGTGTATTTATTCACTTCCACCCACAGTTTATATGGAAAAAAAAAAAATTTCTTCTAATATCGAGCTAGTAAATCAACTTACTCGTAAACGTTATGAAAGCAACATCTGCCGTTGTTTATTTAGAACCCGAATCAAAGTTAATAGTTTACTATTGTTTTTTGGCAAGAATGTTTTCGCTGCGTAATCTACGTTTGGAATGTTTTTTCTTACAGTTGTATTTCAGTGTATCAGAATTCGACGTAATTCGAAAAGTGAATCAATTATGAATCTTTTATAATTTACGTGAAGTGAAATTCGTAAAATCTTTGTTCTAACGTTTTACTAGCGTGAAATTTCAATAGGGATTGTTACCCAGAAGTGTGATTATCGGCTGTTGGTCTCGCTGTAAATTCACATATGGGAAATACAACAAAATAATACACAAATTGAGGCGGTTTGACGCCGTACAAAAATAAAAATTGTGGTGGTGATATCCTGTGACTACTTTTTACGATGAATATAGGCAATACAAATCACTTACTAATATTAATGTAAGCGTTTCAAATGTGAAGTTTTACTTCAGACTTTAATAAAGTAATATTTAAAATTGGAACAAAACAAAAAACTTTTACTTGAAATTTACTTAAAATTTTTCCACCATAAAATTAATATCTGAGGGTGTGAAAAATAAATTTGGGGACCGTTAAAATTTGGAAAAATTACAATTTACGTTGAGAAAAAATTCAAATTTTGCCTTGTTCTTGAGTTTATGCCGAAATCTGACTAAAATAACTAAAAAACACACAAAATAAGCCGGAAAGAACAAGTTGGCAGCAGAGGTCAGGAGAGCCAAATTCCTGGGTAGTTGTAATAATTTGGAGGGAAACTACCCCGCTAACGGGCACTCTTAAGACTATTTTACACAAGTTGAATATCTTATAATTATGACCTCCCGACTCCCGTCGGAAATCGCTTTCTCGCTACCCGAAACCACGATATGGGCGCCACTGAAAAGCTGATGGCTTTCAGGAAGAGAGAGAGAAATGAAAAGATTGAATTTAAAATGTAAATAATTAGTAGTTTATTAGAATTGAGCACTTGGGGGTCGTGGGTGTGGCAACTTCGGGCAGCAAGTACGGTTTCCGAAGGCCTTCGCAGGGTTCGACTTATCTTGTGGCTCCAGGATGTCGATGCAGTCCGCCAGGTAGCCGTGTCTTCCACAATTTCGGCCGGCACGGTATTCCCAACCCGCAGGGCGGATGTTCGCTCGTAGAACTCGAAGGGTGGATTTTACCAACCCGTAGGGTAGACGGTTTCTTGGACCCGTAGGGTGAATGTTCCTTCGTGGAACCTGAAGGGTGGACTTCTTGAACCCGTAGGGTGGACCCTGGAATGTTCCATATGACGGGTTAGCTGGAACCCTTTTTCCCGCCCATTGCTAAGACAGCCGACCCTTGTTAAACCATTTGGGAGTCGGTTGCCTTACAATGGTTGGTTCTATCCTAAGTTTACAGAGACCTTTTTTTCACACCCCTGTAATCTACCCTCCCATAACAGGGTCGACCAACAGCCGTTAATTTTCACTATTTTAAAATCTAGAATCATAATAATTAATTTAACTCACCCAATGATGGGGTCTTCTATTTATAGCTATTTGATCCTTATCCTTGACAAATATTTCCGAGGATATTTGCGATGATATAAACGATTATTTTTAAACTGATGTGATTCTCACAATTTCCAATTACACTGATACGTTCGTGATCTATTTTAAATATTAATCTGGCGGTCCTCCTGCATTGACGCAATGCCTTATATATCAATGAAATAGCGCCTCTAGTGGCACCGCTCGAAACTACTCAATCGTCAAGACCGTATCACTGCCTATAGCTTCCGTCGTTGCGACACTAACTCGGTAGATGGCGCTTTCATTTATTAATCTAAGTTTTCATTTTAAAACCCCTAACGTTGAACCCCTATTTGCACCCGTTGTTTCACAACGTTACACTGGCTTCGAATTGGTTGACCACACTCCTTATTCATCAGATCTGGCGCCTAGCGATATTGTCATAAAACTTGACTCGCTAAAGAACGACAAATATTGAAATTCTACCCAGAGGAAGCAGCCATAAGCGATTCGCTATTTAAAATGCATACTTATTATTATTATAAGTGCGAAAGTTTGTGAGTGTGGTTGTCAGTTACTTTGTCACGTTCTAACAGATGAATGGATCTAACTGAAATTAGGCATAGGGATAGATTTAGGTATAGTCTGAAATAACGCATAAGCAACTTTTTATTCCGAAATAAGTTCCCATGGGCATCGGAAACGGGAACAAAATTGCACGCGAGCGGAGCTGCGAGCATCAGCTACGCTATGATAGTGTCCATTCCCCATGTCCCATTCTCAGTTCCCATTTTCGATTTGCAGTTCCCACTTACATTACCAGTTCCCATTCCCATTTCCGATTTCCAGTTCCGATTTACATTCCCAGTTTACGATTCCAGTCGTCATTCCCATTCCCAGTTTCAGTTTTCGTTCTCAGTTCCCATTGATAATGAGAATGTAAAATTACTTACCTATAAGTATTCTATAGATTTATATACAGGAAAAAAAATACAAAGAAAGTTAACAAAAAAAAAAGAAAGGAGGGGAGTGACAAGACAGACAATGCCTCGCTCAGGTGTCAAGGAATTCCTCCCATCGATGTTAACCGGTAAAGTTCCCATAAGGCTGGCCGCATTCCCACGTTGAATTGCGATACTGATTCTTTGAGCGAGAAAGAGGCCACGAGAAGAGTCAACTATACGCTTTGTGATCTCCTTTTAAAGCGAACGAACACTTGGGTCCCTTGAAGTTCTTGATAATTCTCATTCTCAGTTTCAAGTTCCCTAATCCGAATTCCGGGTTCTAGTTTACCCCTCGGCTATGGATGTTTCACGTCAAAAGACAATTAAAAGAGTTCGATCATCCCGGGTTTACCTTAGGCCCTTCGTACACTAGGCTACGCAAATCTTCGATACTAATGTTGTCAACTTATGTCGCGAATATTTGGTAGCGCACGAACCGTACACACGAGATATCTCAAGACGCAATATTGTCTATTCTGCCACTGTAGACATAGCGACAACACGTCTCAGACTAATTTAATTTACGAAATGTCTGACACAAGTGACGAAACTATGATTTTGGCTTACTATCTTTACTAAAAGCAAAGAAATCGTCGTAATAGGAAATACTGCGTTCAACCACATAAAAAAAAAATGTAAAGTGTAGACTGTTTGTAGCTACAAAAAAATTACAGCAAACAGATACTTGTCCAGTTTAACCCTTCCAAGACACAAGCGTGTATATTCACTGCTAAGAAAACCCCATTTACTGTACCGCCATAATTCCAGGGCACATCTCTCACTATCTCTGAAAGCATTGGGATCCTTGGCGTTGACATTTCCAGAGAGGTTCAATTCCGGAGTCATTTGGTGGACGAGGCTAAGCCGGCGTCCAAGAAGCTCGGTGTGCTCAGCAGAGCGCGGCGGTACTTTACTGCAGCGCAAACACTGCTTCTGTATAAGTCGCAAGTGCGGCCGCACATGGAGTACTGCTGTCACCTCTGGGCGGGGGCACCAGAATATCAGCCTCGTCCATTTGACTCGGTGCAAAGGCGAGCCGTGAGAGTTGTCAACGATCCTATGCTTACAGGTGAAGTGGAACCTCTTCGCGACAGGAGAGACTTTGCCTCCTTATGCGTGTTCTACCGCCTGTACAATGGTGTGTGTCCTGAGGACTTATTTGATATGATGCCCACAGTTACGTTCTATCATCGCACCGCTCGCCACAGACAGGGATTTCATCCTCACACTCTACGTCCGGAGCGTTCGAGCACGGTTAGATCCGATAGGGGCTTTCTTCCACGCACGCTTAGGTTGTGGAATGATCTCCCTGCCTCGGTTTTTCCAAACGCCTAAAGT
The DNA here is from genome assembly GCA_933228765.1 of Miltochrista miniata. NCBI lineage: Eukaryota > Metazoa > Arthropoda > Insecta > Lepidoptera > Erebidae > Miltochrista > Miltochrista miniata. The sequence goes on along the minus strand of OW121754.1, from coordinate 30,222,251 downwards.
ATGGGGTTCTTCAAAAGGGGTCTTAGAAGGTTTTTACAGGGTCGGCAGCGCGAGAGTCGCTCCTTTCGTGTTGCAAACGTTCATAGGCTGCGGTGACCACCGGTCCTGGTGGGCCGTATGCTTGTCTGCCACCTTAGTGGTATAAAAAATACTAAATTCAAATTGAATATTTATGTCAATTGTTCTGCCATCTTGGAAATCGCAGCGACATTAGTAGCGACGATCTCGACCGGCAGGTAGCGCGCGACTGGCGTCGGCGACGAATGAACAAAATGTCGGCGACGCATGTCTGTGTACGAACCTCTTTGAATTTGTATTGCGGTAGTCGCTTAGAGACCAAAATCTTTGGGTATCGAAGATTTGCGTAGCCTAGTGTACGAAGGGCCTTATGGTGAGGACAAACATAGAAACAGTTTGTTGCTCACCACCTATTACTTATTCGATATTCGTATATTTAAGTTCAAGGATTCAGTCAATTCTTTTTATGGCCTTTTGTATTAGCGTCTATTTGTCAATGCGCGAACCTAGCGAAGACTACGACACGCATATTACCTTACCTCTACGAATACCTGCTAGTAGTTATCAAGACCTCTCCGATTTTTTCTACCATCATGACTTCTGGTCTCTCTCAACGTCTGTTGTATAAAAAAGTAATGTTATACCTTAGCCATCTGGTAATTTACATCATGACTATCACTAGGGGCGTACTTGATTACGCCCCTAAAGATAAGACATTTAAATTTGATGCTTAACAACTCCAAATCAAATAGTTTATTAATGCGTGTCATCCATAACACATGGACGATGCCCAGTACGACCTCAACGGTGCTGTTATTGTTCACAGTTTTAGTTTTACCACTGGACTGTGAAATTTACCAAGAACGCCCTAAAATTATTACAACAAATGGCGACCTTATACTGGAACCAGCAGTGGATAAAAATATATATCTACGACCCAATGGTCTTAAATCGCGTATCATAATTGGAAACATTGATATACTTAAAGTAAATATCCCGAGGGATTCAAAGCTAAATCAAAATATTGCGAATGAAGAGTTTGACACGCATTTAAACGGACCTAACGGAATATTAGAGAGGCTTGAAAAGCTAGAGAATAAGCAAAGCGTATCTGATTTAACATTTTTGAATATAACTACGGTATGGAGAAAATTAAATAATCTTAGAAGGAGAGTTTTAGCGCTTCAAAACCAAATAAACAACCAACCGAAAGATGAATGTGACACCAACCCTTGTCAACACGGTGGAACTTGTCTTAACTTAGTGAACGGCTACCATTGCCTATGTCCATCCAATTGGGAAGGAAAAGATTGTGATGAAGATGTTAACGAATGTCGGAATTTTGCTGGAACTGATCTTGGATGTCAAAATGGGGGCACATGCATCAACAAACCTGGTACATACGAGTGTTTATGTAAATCAGGATGGTTCGGGTTGCACTGTACAACAAAGGCGAAAGATTGTTCCGAGGGGGATTTTGAAATGTGTGGCTATGGGACCTGCATACCGGTTACATCTGGAGAAGGTATTAAGTGTATATGTCACCAAGGATGGACTAGTAACGCTACTAGCATTACATGCTTAACAGATGTAAATGAGTGTGACTCCTATCAAGGACCTCGATGTTCCGTCAATCCGAAAGTTGAATGTGTTAATCTGCCTGGATCTTTTCGCTGTGGACAATGTCCTACTGGATATAATGGCGACGGCTACGTCTGCAACGATATTGACGAATGCACCACTATACCTAATGGAGGATGCAGTCCTATGGTGACCTGTTACAATACCATTGGGTCACGAATATGTGGACAGTGCCCAACCGGTTATCAGGGGGATGGAATAACTTGTACCTTTAAAGGCTCATGTAGTATTAATCATGGTGGCTGTCATCCATCAGCAAGTTGTGTAGAAAGCCTATCTCCCACAGGTCAAACATCCATATGCATTTGTCCGAATGGAATGGCTGGAGACGGAGTAGGACTCATGGGCTGCTTTATATCAACCAATAATTTCACTGAAGGGTGCGAAAGTAACCCTTGCGGCAATCAAGGGCGATGCCATTCACTTCGCTCTGGTTATACTTGCATCTGTTACAAAGGCTACACCGGCGTACACTGTGAATCGGCAACTGACGCTTGTGCAGTGAATCCTTGTGAAAATGGAGGTATCTGCAGGCGCGACGAAGCGACTATCACTGGATATCGGTGTGAGTGCACAGCACAATACTCGGGCTCGACATGCCAGGTAAGGTCAAAACCTTGTGGTGGTATATTGGATGCAGAAGAAGGTAGTATTGCTTATCCTTTGTCGAACACTACTGCTACTTATAACAATGATGCTCAATGCGCGTGGGTTATTCACACTGTGCGTGATAAAGTTATCAATGTTACGTTTAGCAAATTCAATGTAGAACCGAGTCAAGAATGTAATAATGACTTTTTACAAATCCATGACGGTCGCAAATCTTCGAGTCAATTAATTGGAAGATTTTGTGGCAATACTTTTCCTAATGGAGGTAACATTATTTCTAACCATAACAACTTGTACTTCTGGTTTCACTCGGACAGAACCGTAGCTAAGAGTGGTTTTGCTTTACACTGGACAAGCACAAAGCCAGTTTGTGGGGGAAATGTTGATGCTACAACACACGGCAGTATCAGCTCTCCTGGCTCTCCTGGGCCCTATCCCCCTGATCGTAACTGTTACTGGCATGTAGTAACTACGCCGGGAAAGAGAGTTAGTCTGCATTTCTTTTCATTAGACATAGAAGTACATTCGAATTGTAGTTTTGACTATTTAGCTATTTACGATGGAGGACAAATGACCGACCCGCTCCTTAGTAGGTATTGTAACACAACACAACCAGCACCTATAGTGTCAGCAGGCTCCGAAATCCTATTACACTTTCATTCGGACTCCTATGGGTCCGGTAAAGGATTTCAAATAGCATACACACCCGTAGAAAGTATGCCTGGTTGTGGTGGTTTGTTTACGTTTGACAAAGGAGAAATTGTTTCTCCTACTTACAATGGAGCTTACTTGACTAATTTGCTCTGCGAATATAAAATAAGAACAGTTCCAGATACAAAAATTAAAATAGATATAAAACAATTTAATCTTGAAAGTTCATTTAGATGTAGATACGACTACTTAATGATTTATGACGGGCCGTCACCTGATTCAAAACTGGTTGGTAAGTTTTGCGGTACAACGTATCCAGCTACGTACACTTCGACCTCAAATTCACTTTATTTCAAATTTAAAACAGATGTAAGTAACGGCGCGGAAGGTTTCCGTATTACTTACGAAGCGCAATGCGAAAAATCTTTAATAGGTGATAGTGGTATTATAACATCTCCTTCATATCCATTTAATTACCCTGCAAATAAGATATGCGTATATATAATCAAAACGATACCCGGTAAAGCTATTCAACTAACGTTTCAAGACTTTGATATCGAAGACTACGACTGCAACTACGATAACGTAGAAGTCAGAGATGGCCCTGATATGAATTCCACATTACTAGGCACATTTTGTGGTAGATCAGTTCCACCTACGCAAACGTCCACATTTAATTTCATGTATATAAGATTTAAGTCAGACTTAAGCATATCTGACTCAGGATTCTATGCTAATTACACTACTTTAGATACAGAATGTGGTGGAATACACAGAGAAACCACTGGAGTAATAAATCACCCCTCCAGCGACGCGACTACATACAAAAACGATCAGTCTTGCCAATGGCTCCTAATTGCCCCCGAAGGAATGCATATAAAACTATCATGGAACAGATTTGAACTAGAGCGGCACGAAAATTGTGATAACGACTACTTAAAAATATTTGAGATAGAAGACAACAACGAATCTTATCTGATAGGAACATATTGTGGGACCCACACTCCTCCCGCAATGACTACATCATCGAATCGACTTAAATTAGAATTTCAATCTGATGTTAACGATCGCTACGCTGGTTTTTCACTATCTTACACATTTTTAGATGAAAAAGCTCATTGCAGTGGCAATTACTTCAAGACTCATGGTTTCATATATTCTCCTGGTTGGCCTAGCTCCTATGGAATAAATCGCGACTGCACTTGGATAATCACAGTACCCGCTGGACAACAAATATCTTTAAATATTTCAAATTTTGATTTAGAACGGCCTATAAACAATAAATGCAATCTAGGTGACTATTTGGAAATAAGAAATGGCGCCACTGAAACATCACCTCTGCTTGGTCAATATTGCGGCAGTTTCCAGTATAAAAGAATCACGTCATTAGCAAATTCTTTACACCTACATTTTCATTCTGATTTCTACCTAACCGGAGCAGGTTTTAATATTGAGTGGGACGGTACTATTACTGGCTGTGGAGGAACTCTGACAAGCTCCACTGGAACAATATCATCTCCAAATTATCCAAATGCGTATCACAACAACGCAGAATGTTTCTATAAGATTGTGACCAGTGCTGGGTCCCGAATTCGTATATCTTTTACAGATTTAGATCTTGAACGTATTCCATACTGTCGTGATGATTATGTAGAGATATTCGATGGTCGTGATACGAGAGCTCCTTCACTAGGAAAACATTGCCTTATGTCAGCTGAAACATCTAACATAGAAACTACAACACATTTGGCATATATCAAGTTTCGATCTGATCCATTTGTAAGTGCTAAGGGCTTTATGCTAAATTATAATACCATATGTAACAATAACTTAACAGGTAGATATGGCGCCATCGAGAGCCCAGATTACCCAAATAGTTACCCTAAGAACACGAACTGTTTATGGCAAATACAAGTTCCTAAGGGAAATAGAATCAATGTGACCGTCACACATTTCAATATTAACCGACGACACCGGTTATATTATTCCAGATACGGAGTAACAGAGACCGGTGGTTGCCAACGTGATTACTTGCAAATGAAAGAAAGTACAGATCATAACACTCCTGATAAATTATGCGGTACTTCTATACCTACACAAGTAAGTACCAAGAGTAATTCCATTGAAATTAAATTTGTGTCTGGGATTTATAGTATATCAAATACTGGTTTCCGTTTAGAATGGGTCAGTTACGGTTGTGGTGGTCACATACAAAAATCCTTTGGTACTGTGTCTCTTGATAGGCGAATAACTACTGAAACGGAAATGGAATGTGAATGGCTAATAGAAACTACACCGGACAAAAGTATCAGTATTACTTTTACGGATATTTTTATATCGGATTCTAAAAATTGTACCGTCGACGCTATTGAAATTTATAATGGCCAAACCATCAATTCTCCTATACTGGCCAAGATTTGCCACCAGGGTCGTGTATCTACCCAGTCAGAGACCAATTTCATGCTAGTTCGATTTGTGAAAAAATCAGCAATGAGAGATGTTTATTTTACTTCCCAATTTCAATCTTCGCCTTTAAATTGCGGAGGAGTTCTAAACTCAATGTCGGGCTTTTTCCATTCTAAGAATTACCCCAAGAATTATGAAGACAATCTTGATTGTATATGGTATATTTCTGTGCCTGAAAATCACCGTATTGAATTGAATTTTATCGATTTTGATTTGTACTCGGACCCATATGATGGTTATACTGATTGCGGAGACTCAATTTTAATATATGACAACAATGAATACAAGCCTTCCGAAAATTACACATATCGTATTTGTCCCAATTCAAATAAAACTCAAATTATTACAAAATACAATAATGTGGTTGTGCAGTTCAAAACTAATAGTAATGGGGCAGCAAAAGGATTTAAAGCAAATTTCAGCATTACATGTGGTGCTGAAATTTCAGCGGTACAAGACGGTATCATAACAAATAATAAATTTACAAGACATACAAACAGAAGTTGTGTTTGGACTATCGTTACACCTTCACCAGATCAAAAAGTGTCATTGACATTAACACACATGTCATTGCTAAAAGATACAAGTATCATAACCAACAGGAATTGCCCTTCAACATTCCTTCGCATACGCGATGGAAACGATGACAATGCGCCTCTAATTGCTGAGTATTGTGGGCGGAAAGTGCCGCCGATGATTGTCAGTCGTGGCAATGCAATTACTATAGAATTAGGAAGTTACACGAACATAATTTCGGGAACATTTTCAGCTCATTATTCACCCATTACAAATGCTTGTGGAGGTACTTTAAAGGCAGAGGAAGGTTCTATCGCATCGCCGGCATACCCAAGTCCATATCCTGTATCTGCAGATTGTGAATGGATATTAAGTACGTCCCCAGGCAATAATGCTTATATTACCTTTGAACAATTTGATTTGGAATACAGCGATGGTTGTAATGAAGACTATCTAGAAATTCGAGAAAATGACGGCAGTGGACACCTAATAGGTGTCTATTGTGGTAGTGAAATTCCTACCAATACTACCGAAGCAGCAAACATTTACATTAAATTTCATAGCAACAGTAAAGAAAGTGGTCGTGGATTTGTGTTACATTATAGCTACTTGCATGAAAATTATATTGAGAGAGATAGCGGTGAAATTGCATCTCCACTATATCCGATACACTACGAAGGAGCTGGCGAGTATGCATGGCGCATCGTAACCTTTGGTGCAGACACTGTTACTATTACAGTGGATAGTTTAGAAATTCCAGCCCATGGCGATGTAAGTTTTAACACATTGACAATTTATGATGGTTATGACAATACGGCGCCTGTTTTAAATCAACTATATGGTGCATTAGATGAGAGTAAAATAATTCTAGCATCGTCTAATATAGTGTATATTGTCCTGTCAATGGACCAATCAAATACCGGATCAATATTTCACTTGACATGGACAAAAACCTCTATAAATGGTATATATCCTGACATTTCTATTAAAGCCGTCAACTGTGGTAGCAATGAGACTATATTGGTACTACCCAATGTAACAACTCATTTTAAATCACCGCATTATCCAGAAAACTATGGCAATAATTTGAATTGTGAATGGGTATACAAGACAGAGTCAGGAAGACACTTGAGCCTGAGTTTTATAAATTTAAATCTTGAAGAAACGCATAACTGTTTCACGGATTCACTATCAATTTATTCTGCCGACATTCCCAACAAATGGCAACCCATCAAACAAGATGTATGTGAATCAAGCTCAGTACGTGAAACAATCAACGCTTCAAATTATATGAAAGTAACATTCAAAACTGATAGTGTTCTAAATGGACCCGGCTTTTTAGCAAAAGTAAAGTCTCTATGTGGAGGACTTATTACTGATTTATCTGGAGAAATAGGGCCTACTTTGACTGACATTTTACAAATAAACGGAGCAGACAAAGTTAAATGTGATTGGAGAGTAAAAGTACGACCTGGTCGAACAATTCAATTATATTTTACCCAATTTAATATTACGAACACAAATAATAACTGTACTAACTATGTTATTTTACGTAATGGAGATTCTTCGGAAGCCCCTCTACTTAAAAATGGAAAGTATTGCGGTTATGAACATGAAAATCATGGAAATATAGAAACCTCAAGTAATTCCTTATTCGTAACCTACAGAAGTCTAATTAATCGTGTTTCGCGTAATATAGGTACCTTCAAATTTTTTTATGAAGAGAATAATTATGAGTGTGGTTCAACTTCCGAATTAACTGCCGAGCATAAATGGGAAATAATAAATTCTCCAAATTATCCATCAGTACCAGTGCCATATTCAGAGTGTGAGTGGATATTTTCTGGCCCGCCAGGTGAGATAATAAGAATAGATTTTCTAGGAAGATTTGATTTAGATTATACAGACAACTGTGGAACAGAAGCTATCGAAATAAGGGACGGATCATCACGCTCAGCACCTATGTTGAACGGACCATATTGTGGTTCAAAACCGGGTACTATTAAAAGTAGCAGCAATGCATTATACCTAAAATACATAACTCAATTATCAGAGCCAAGGAATGGTTTCCAAGCCAATATATCAATTGATGTATGCGGTGGTACCATTAATGCTGAATCTGGTGTCGTAACATCTCCTGGATACCCTGAAATGCAAGTTTTTCCAGTCGGCACAGTGTGCGTTTGGCACATAATAGGAAAACCAAAGTATATATTTTTAATTAATCCGGTAGAAGTTGAACTCCCACAAGGTCAATCAAATTGTGCTACTAAATTAGAAATTGAAGAAACTTTACCATTTAATAACACTGTCACTGTATTAAAAACTATATGCGGTGAGGACTATGAAACGCCCTTAGCAGCAATTGAAACGTCTACCAATAAATTTACAATTAAACTGACCTTTGATAAACCTGACCGATGGGACAGCACGTCTGAACATAGAGGTTTTCGGATCAAATTCAATTCTTCTCGTCCCATGTGTGGTGGTACAATAACAAGTTCAGAAGGTTACTTGGCTACACCAAGTTATCCTCAAGAAACATCAGTACCGTATTGTCAGTGGCTTATTCACGTACCAAATAAGGCACGGAGAGTGCGACTGGAGTTGATTGACGGTAATCAAGAAAAACATAAAATAAATATATTTAACGACCTCAACTTCTTCAGCTTAATTGAAACAATTACTAATAACAATATCAGTTCCGACCATCGAATTATTGAATCCGTAGGCAATAAATTAGCATTGTACTTATTATTAAGTAGGGGGTCGACTACTCATCGCTTTAAAGCCAAATTTAGTTCCGACGAACCAGCACTCTGTGGTGGTGATTTGAACGGTATAAGTCAAGAAATTGTAACTCCTGATCTTTTACAACCCTATAGCTGTGAATGGCATTATACTAATCAAGTATTAACTTACAGCCAGAATAATTATACTTACAATTCTATATTAGTTACTGCCAAAATTAACTCTTCTTCAACCAGAACAGAATGTAGATTCCTGGAGCCACAAGTCATGATAAAGACCACACTTGGCAACCATGGATTAACACTTCGTAGGCAAATTTGTGGCAATACAGAAACATCGTACAGGATACCCACATCTGTACTAGATATTAGCGCAAGCAATAATAATGCGGATTCATTTAACTTCCATTTGAGTATAAAATCACAACCTTGTGGTGGTGTTATACATGTAGCGGAAACTCCCATCAATATTTTAAGCAATGTTCCTAACTCCTATAATGAATCTTTAGACTGTGCTTGGATTCTCATTATACCCGTAAACAGCAGGGTGGAATTAAAAATGGAAGGATCGTTTCTATTGGAATGTGATGATGAGTTTGTTAGCATAATGCAATATCTAGCCCAATACGCCCCCGAAATTGCTAGGCACTGTAAGTCGAGAGTTATGGAGAGTCCACTCGTTGCCCATTATTCTTATATGTTTGTACAATATCACTCAAACGTAAAAGGTAATACTGACATAAAGCTCATGGCTAGAACTGTATCAAGATCTTGTGGGGGTTTACTTAAAAGTTATGATAGTGTTTTTACCTCTCCAAATTATCCTAAAACGTACTCTCCAAATGAAGAGTGTGAGTGGGAGATAGAAGCCGATATTGGATATAGAGTATCGCTACAGTTCATTGATCGATTTGTTATTGAAGACAGGCCTAATTGCACGAAAGATGCCCTCATCGTTTATGATTGGAAGGATGATAATTATCACGAGATGGTGAGACTATGTGGTCGCCAAGTACCGCACCCATACAATTCAACCAACAATAAGATGAAAATTGTTTTTCGTACGGATGCTGAGACAAACCTCGATGGATTTAAAGCACAATGGATGCCCATCTGCGGAGGTCAATTTATTGCTACTCTTAAGGAACAAATACTATTTAGTCCTGGCTATTCTTATAGATATGAACCATTTTTGAATTGTTCTTATGAGATAATTGCTCCTGACAAACACACAGTTTTTCTCAAATTCCTTGAATTTGATCTGGAGGGCACCTATCCAACATGCGCTTACGATAATGTTACTCTAAGTGCTCATAGCGGTTATAATCAGTTCTATCAAGTTCACTGCGGAAAAGAGTTTCCTGCCACTACACGTAGCTACGAAAAAATTACAATTAATTTCCGTACTGACAGGTTTATTCAACGAAGAGGTTTTAAATTATCATACTCAATATTTACATGCGGAGGAAGAATTAACGATACCACTGTAATTAGTTCAACAGAGGGCAGTGACCATTATGATGAAAATATGAATTGTACATGGTTTATTGAGGCTCCGCCATCCAAAGTAGTTGTGGTCAGATTTTTTTATATTGATTTAGAAAGTAATCCTTCCTGTTATAGTGATTACGTAGCGGCATATGATGGCTTGCAAATCATAGATGAAAAGCGTTTAGCATTGTTGTGCGGTTTTGTTAACTCCACTACAGCGTTAAGAAGCACAGGTAGTAATATGGTGTTGCAGTTAATAACGGATTCTTATATAAATTATAATAAAGGCTTTAAGGCAGGTATATACTTTAGTTACTCCGAGACAGTAGGATGTGGGGGAAGCATAAATATCACGGCAGGTTCGAGTAGTGCGTTAAACTCACCGCTCATTGATGGACATGTTGTTTATGAATACTTTTTGGACTGCCATTGGTCAGTATCGTCACCAGTTAATACAGTTATTAAAATAAGTTTCCTACAATTTCATATATCTCCCTGTCAAAATGTCAACCAAACTTCTCTCGGATACAGTAAATGTGACTGTGATTTAGTTGAAATAAGAGACGGCTTATTTCCCAACAGCTTAGTTATGGGCACATACTGTGGCCATACTTTGCCTCCTCAGCTCACATCATCGGGAAATCTAATGAGCGTTAGACTCTCTACTGACGGAGAGCTCGTGAGCTCTGGCTTTCAGGCTATATTGACAGTCCAGCAAACCCAATGTGAGCAGTCCGTCATAGCTGTAGGGTCCACACCACATCGTTTTAAGACACCCGGCTACGACACTGGCTCGATTCCGCGAGGATTGCATTGTGTTTATCGCTTAGATAGTAGTGAACAACAATATAGCCAAATTCGTATCACTGTAATTAACTTACAATTACAGCCCCCCGTGACCGAAGCTAATAACATCAAAATGTGTAATAATGACAGACTCACAATATCAAGTTCTAGGTCTCAGTCGAATATTACATTTGGAAAAGACTTAGTCGTAAACCATCAAGCAGACGACTTTTTCTCTCATTCTTACTTTTACGATAGTACTGTACATTTTCCCAGCCACTTTGAATTATGTGGACATGCAGAGGCTGTTGATTATTATGTGTATGGAAGTACGTCTATAAACGTAATCACTTCAACAGATGCTGATAGTGATGTTCATAGGGGTGTGGAAATTGAAGTAGCATACGTTGGCTTTTGTGGCAGAAATTATACTGAGCCTCAAGGCAGGATACAAAGTAGTTATGACAGCATCGTAGGCGAGTCCGAGGTTGATTGTTATACGCTCATCACATCTCCTGAAAACCACACCATATCCGCATATTTTGTGAACGTTATACCAGATTACTGGAATGAGAATGTTTTTCTAAATATTTATGATGGGAATAGTACAAGCTCTAAGCAATTAGTGTCCATTTGTAAGGAATACAATGGTAACTACCCTGTGTTCTCTACAGGCAGATATATGCTATTGCACAATCATCAAAATAATCAAAACCGCTTAGTATACGATATAAATTACGTCACAACAGACAAAGGTAGTGGGTGTGGGGGTCATTTGATCAACGCATTTGGTGTCGTCACCAGCCCTTTCTATCCCAAAACATATAGACATAAGAGTATCTGTGAATGGGAGTTGGAAACTCCCCCAGGTACACATTTACTCATCCGATTCAATGAGTTCGACCTGGGCGCGTCTTGTGATCAGAATTATCTTGACCTCGTCGACAGTAAAGGTGTTGTGGTTAGAACATTCTGTTCCGAAATGCCTGCCGACTACTTAAGCAGTGATAATTACGTAAAGCTAGTATTCCACACCTCAATGAATAATGGCGGCAGAGGGTGGTCAGTTATATTCATAGCTACTAATACTTAATTAGGTACCTATATTTGTTCACGGGCGTGTACGAGGAGTACACGAGGTGTACAGTTTTAGAGTATACATACATAAGCTATTTTGTACGGACCATATTATCTAACCATGACACAAACTTTATTTAGATAGGGTAGGTACGTATTTGCTATTACAAAATAATAGTCAATAGGTACCTAGAAATGCTTTATGTTAGATTTCGCTTTATAGAACCTAGCTCAAGCGTTAATTTGAGATTTTAAGGAACCATCTGAATAAGGCCCTAAGTTTAGTCTCTCCTGAAGTAATTTCGTACTCTACTGAGGCCAGAGCAATGATATCACATGATTGTTGTTAGTGACTAAACCGTTTAAATGTACACTGATGAGCGACCTTGGCCTATAATTATGAATAACAAATAGATACATTTTTATTACATTTCATAGATGCATAAACACGTCTATGATAGCTTGGCTATCGCAACGTGTGCTAGTCTGGCCTATTTTTTTTTAATTGTGATCAATTTTTAGGATTCCGCACCTCAAAAGAAAAGACGGAACCCTTTTAGGATTACTTTGTTGTCCGTCTGTCCGGACATCTGTCTCTCAAAATTTTTATCGCGTGAATGCGTGAAGCTATGGACATTCGAGTTTTCCTTAATTGTTAAAATTACAGTGAAATATAATTAATACATGTATATTTACATCATTACTATCTAAACTAAACTTTAAGGCCCCCGAGGCATTGTGAGACTAGCAGCATTCACCCTTTGAATAGCAATACTTAGGTACTCGTATTCGCTGAGCGAGAAAACTGCCAGCCCAAGCCCACCCGCTTTGGCGGTGGCGGCTTTGGTGGTGATCCTTTGCTGCTATTGCATCAAAACAAATTGCATAAACGTTGGTTGGGTCACCAGTCGACTCAACCAGGCGGTTTTTCAAATTCTATCGAGTTTAAATTAAAATACTATAAATATTATATTAAAGTCCCTTGAAACTGTAAACAAATGAAACTTCTAAGTTAACGCAGAAAAAAAAGCTTACAGCCGCGTCTTATGTTGTCAAAGACGTGTATTTCGACACTATCAAGGGAATCAAAATTCATAGGGAACTTCCCGTTAACTTAGAACCATGAAGTTTGGTATGTCCTCTTATACAACAAAAAATCTAAAATCTGTACATTAGTAACGAACTCATAAAAAGTACGTGCTCAATCAAAAACTACGAAACGACATAAACAGTCGTAACTTTTTTCGCGTTAACTTAAAGGTTTGATTTTTTACAGCATCAAGGGATCATAGGACTCCTTAATATAGAGTATTAATTTTAACTCGATACGCGTTCATGAGATAGAGTTCTTGACAGACAGAGGGAGGGACAGACGGGCCGACAGACGAATGAACGGAACGGTGGGCGAGTCCAATTCTCGTTTAAAATAGAGATTAGGTAGATATGTCATAATATATGAACTTACGGAATGGTTACGTATTATTGATTTGCCCGTTCAACGGGTTCGTCTGGTGGATAAGACAAAAAAAAGTACGCAAGCCCACCAAGTCATATTTTCTATGCTATATAAACTATTATATTAAAATGAAATTGAACTGTTGAAAGGTTTTGTACTTACTTTGTTACATGAATTAATTATAAATTGTACCAAACAATGTAATTTGCATACCTAGCTATTGGGAGAGCGAGGTCACTTGTCACAGGCATATTTTGCTTAAAAGGTGACCTCGATCAATATTTTTCAATTGTAAAATGTTTGTTAATGATACAATAAAGATTTGTAAGAATTCTTATGCGGCTTTTAAAAATAATGTATTTTCCTAACTATTGTATTGTACTTATTCTGAAGTTGGTTATAGGTAGGTATGATAATGGTGTGTTAATTAAAATTATAATGTGGTAGAATGCTATACAAGAAGAAGTTTTAATAAACGAAGTTCTTATAATATTCTTTGTTTTTCTTACTACGATATAATTTTGTGCAAATGGATTTTTAGTGCTGGACATAATGGATTTTCCCTCACGTTAAAAAAAACAAAGTATTAGTTCAGGGGGCCAAGTCTGCTATTTCAATCGCGTCAAAATAGAATAGAAATCCTGGCAAAATATAAGGTCGTCGGTACAATTTGTCTATTTTGGTAGTCGCGTAGTCACTAGAGCTCTATTGTAAGACCGGTAGAAGTCTACTGGTCGACCGATGTTCGCTCGACGGTTTTATCGACCTACATGCTTAGTCGCGTATTATGTGACGGGCTAGTGGCCGCTGTTTTTTTGGTAGTCTTTTAATGTTGTTTCGTGATGGGTTCAGGTGGGGGGGCGGCTTACGTTGGGGGTTAAGGTGGGGGGGAGCTTACGTTGGGGGTTAAGGTGGGGGGGGGGGGTTACGTTGGGGGGGGGTTATTGTGGTGCTTAGGGGGTTGGGTCAAGGTGGGGGTGACGATGGGGGGGGGGTAAGATGGCGAGTTAAGGTGGTTGGGTTAAGGGGGGATGTTATGGTGGGGGTGAAGGGGCGTTACCACGCCCCCCCTTAACCCCCACCAGATTAAGGGGGGTTTAAAGTTTGTGTTGCGGTGGGGGTTAAGGGGCACATTACCCCCCCTTAACCCCCACCAGATTAAGGGGGGGTATAAGGTGGGTGTTATGGTGGGGGTTAAGGGGCACATTACCCCCCTCTTAACCCCACCCTTACCCCCACCACAACATCCACCATGCCCCCTCCCCCAACCCACCCATCTTAACCCCCTAACCCACCCATCTTAACCCCCCTAACCCACCCATCTTAACCCCCCCCCCCCCCCCCCTTAACCCAACCATCTTAACCCTCTCACCGTCACCCCCATCCCATCAACGCCCCACCTTAAACACAGCCTTATTAACCCTTCCCCCCCATAGACCCCAGTTACCTCACCTTCACTCACCTTACCTCTACCTAAAAAAAAGGTAGGTATTGCGATTCTAATCTAGTTCTATTCTAGTAATGTTGTAAAAATTTTACGCGACTACCAAGTTTAGGACCAATCGCTATATTATCGTAATAGAATCGCACTAGAACGGCTTTTTGATGTAAAATAGCAGACTCGGCCCCCAGGTATTATAACGTACTTGAGTTACAAACATCTTAGAAAGAAAGAAAAAGTTTTTTAGGTATTCATATCTTAAACAAAAAATGTGGCGTTTACATATACATGACTACATAATAAAGTAACCTAAATAAACTAAAAGAAACAATTAAATCTAAAAGATAATAATCATTGGAAATAAGGTGAGCATCAAGATGACGGGACCAAGCCCCCAATTTAAAATGTATCACATTGAAGTGTTTGTACTACTTATGTACTATTTGTACCCCAAACAAGACATTTGTACCTTTAAAGGTAAAGGAAGTATGTCAAGACGTCCCTGGTCCCGCCACTTTGATATCAAAGTGGCGGATTCTTCTGGAAGCGCTACTCAGAGGCATGTAATTCACACCCCAAGCCTTAGTACTACATATGTACAGGTATATACTCAATTTTTAATACAATTGGAAGTGCCAAATTGAAGTTATGTGATTATACCATTGGTCCTGCCAAATTGATGATTCATGTTATCGCTGAATTCATGTGAGAATCGTTACAGATCGTGTAAAATGAAATATGGAAACTTAGTACGTCCTAAGTACATGAACTTGTGTAATTTTTATATTCAGTTATTATTAAGTACATCAAAAGTTATCTAATAATCATCATCTTTGAAATGGACACACTTATGCAGAAATGAAACAAAACCCCCGATCGATCTGTTGACTGAGCATTTATCATTCACAATCTTATTTTACTCTCATTTTGAAGTCATATTATAAAACAGAAACAACCTACCTATATTGTCGAACATTATTATCCGTATAAAACATTATACAGTGCAGATCAAATAAGAAACTGCTCGAATGACAAATGCTCAGTCAACGCAATATGAAAAAGATAAATCGGGTTTTTACCTTTAGATTTAAACATTATAAGCGCGGGCATAGTTTCCCTCGGTAAATCAGCTGGTGAAATGATTCAAGATCAAATGATATCATGCAGGGCATCTGGATGCAATGGAATCAAAACCATATCCTACTCACAATCATCTACTATATTTTTGAACTTAATGATCTGAAAAAGATTAACATTTTCTAAAATTCCGAATCAAATTGTCTTAAAAGGGAAATGCAATTCTATTCTATCTGCTCTAGAGTTTATAGCTTCACCTACATCTAGCGGTATCGGGCATTACCAAGCTCATATTTCTCGAATAGTTGGTAAGTGGGAGTGTTACGATAATTTAAATACGAAAGTTCAAAAGAGTCAGTACATAGTAAAAAATTGTTAAAAAAAAATCTTATTAAACATTTATAATGGAGTTAGATTAACATAAATATAATTACCAAGACATTTCGGGTTGTTTCATTTCTGCATAAATGTGTCCAATTTAAAGATAATGATGAATGATAGATAACTTTTGATGTACTTAATCTATAAATATAAAAATTACACAAGCTCGTGTACTTAGGACGTACTAAGTTCCCACATTTCATTTTACACGATCTGTAACGTTTCTCACATGAATTCAGCGAAAACATGAATCATCAATTTGGCGGGACCAATGGTATAATCACATAACTTCAATTTGGCACTTACAATTGTATTGAAAATTGAGTATAAAAAAAAGCGGTGAGGAGTCCACAGACCACATCACCGCTTAATAAGATCAGAAACCAGGATGGAAGTTTTGTGGGAGGAGAAGAGTGTGTGCTAAAAATATGGAAGGAGTATTTTGAAAGTCTATTTGATAAAGAGGATACGCAAGTGCAAACTCATTTTTGTGAAATGAATGAAATTGGCAATGAAAACGACATTAGTATGGAAGAAATAGTGGAAGCATTAAATAGTATGAAACTAGGCAAGGCTGCTGGGATTGACAGGGTTTCCGTTGAGATGCTGAAAGCAGGACGTGGCGTGGTAATTGACCAGCTGTACCGCCTTTTTAATCTGTGCTGGAGGAGTGGCAGCGTACCAAAAGAATGGTCCAAAGCCGTCATTGTGCCGCTGTACAAAGGAAAAGGGTCGCAGCAAGAGTGCAAAAATTACCGCGGCATAAGCCTGCTCAGCATCGTCGGTAAACTGTATGCGAAAGTGTTAATAAAAAGAGTGATGAATGAAAGTGAAGGAAAAATGTGGGATGTTCAAGCAGGATTTATGAAAGGAAGGGGGTGCACGGATCAGGTCTTCTCCTTACGACGCATAGCAGAAAAAGTTTTGGCGAAAAGCCAAAAGGTATATTGCGTATTCGTAGATCTGGAGAAGGCCTATGACAAAGTGGTGAGGAATGAACTATGGTCAACATTGTCTTTGTACGGGGTGAGCAGCAGCTTGATACGAGCACTGAAATCTCTTTATGAGGGCTCGAGTGCTTGTGTCAGGATCAACGGAGCTTGCACGGACTTCTTTAACATAGAAAGGGGTGTGAGACAGGGTTGTGTAGCGTCACCGTGGCTGTTTAACCTGTACATGGACAGTTGTTTGAAAGAATTGCAAGAGAGTGCGTGTGGTATAAAACTGAACGAGCTGACCATCAAATGCCTCCTATATGCTGACGATCAGGTGATCTTAGCTGCATCGGCGGAGGAGTTGCAGTTGATGGTTAATATTACGCATGAGGCGCTGAAAGGTAGAGGAATGAAAGTGAATGTAAGTAAGACTAAAGTAATGGTTTTTGAAAGAGAGAAATGTATGACGAATTGCCCTATTATTATCGAAGGGCAAAGAGTGGAACAGGTGAAAGAATTTGTATACCTGGGTTCAAAATTTACGAGGGATGGAAAGTGTGACCAGGATATTGAGAGAAGAGTTTTGGCAGGAAATCAAGTGAATGGGGCGATGCACACCTTTATGAGCAGTCAAAACGTGTCTAAGAAGGCAAGAGTGGCTGTGCATAGGGGTGTGCTTATCCCCACACTTATGTATGGTAGTGAAAGTTGGGTGTGGCAGAAGAAGCATGAAAGTAAAATTAATGCAGTGGAAATGAGAAGTCTGCGAAGTATAGCTGGAGTGAAATTGATGGACAAAAAAAGGAATAGCGTGATTAGAAAACAATGTGGTATAACTGAAGATGTAGTGACAAAGATAGAAAAAGGGATGCTTAGATGGTTTGGACATGTTGAGAGGATGGATGAAAATAGACTGACTAAACAGATCTATAAGGCGAGAATGAATGGGCAAGCTGGTAGGGGTCATCCTCGGCGTACCCATGGTAACCAAATTGATGACCTGCTGGAAAAAGGCCAGGTCAAGAGTACCCTTAACCGGCGAGCGTGTATGAAAGCACTTATGAAAGTAGAACAAGCGAAAGTGGTATGCCAGGATCGTAGCAAGTGGAAAGCCATAGTCTCTGCCTACCCCGATGGGAAACAGGCGTGATGATATGTATGTATGTATGTATGTATGTATGTATATACCTGTTTGTTCAAGAGCCTCTCTTACTTTATGTACAACCCGATGAGTCTGTTCCACAGTTGAGTGGCCAATCCTGAAGCCGAACTGATGTTGAGGTATAAGACCATGTTCATTAAGTATGCGCGTTAGCCTTCGTAGTAAAATCTTCTCAAACAGTTTCGATAGAGTAGGAAGCAGACTAATAGGTCTGTAAGACGAAACCAGATGTGGTGGTTTACCTGGCTTTAGGATCATGATGATCTCTGATACCTTCCATACCATAGGAACATACCCAATCCTGATTATGCCATTAAAAAGCTGTGTTAAGCCGACTATAGCTTTCTTGGGCAGTTGCCGCAAAATTTCAGCAGTTATCAGACAAAATCCTGGAGCCTTGTTTAGTTCTAGAGCTTTTATTTCTCTGAGGACTTCGCGTGGCGAGCAGCTCTGCATTGGGAGACTAAGTTGAAGATCAGTGTCCAGATAGTTTTGTATTTCGTTTTGTGTATCCAGGTCGCCCTCGTTCGGTGTAAATGTTTCATGCAGAAACTGTGCAAATGCCTCAGCCCGATCTTTGTGAGTTCTAGACCAGCTATTGTCACTTCCTCTAATGGAGTGTTGTCCCTTTTGAGGGGCCACCCTGCTACCTTTAACCATTTTCCATAGTGAGTACTCATTTCTAGATTGGGGATTCAAGCAAACTAATTTATTTCGCAGAGTTTCCTCTTCGATGTCTCGGAGGTACTGTTTTAAGTCTGCGGAGGCTTTGTTAAACGCTTTTTTATCCTGAGGATTCCTGCTACAATGCCATACCCTTCTAAGTCGTCTCTTTTCCAGGATCTTTGTTTTTATGTCCTTGGGTATGTTCTTGCTTCCTTGCTTCAAAGCGGCAACGGGGGTACTTTTCCAGGCAGCTGTTTGTATTAGATTAGTTAGAGTTATCGCATAGTCCTCAATGTCATCTGCTGTCTTAAGTTTCACCTTCAAGTTGATGCTGTTATCCAAGCAGTCCCTGAAAGCATCCCAATCAGTATCCCTTGTGTAAAGTCGCTCCTTAACTGGTCTCTCAATAATTGTATTACTTATTGTGGCTATTAGTGGTGTGTGATCGGAACTACTGTCCAAACTAGCCTCCACCTTCAAGTAGTGGTTTGGTAAACCCTTATATATAAAGAAATCCAGGAGATCTGGTTTTCTACATGGGTCTGTAGGCCAGTATGTGGGTTCGCCGGCACTTAATACGTAGAGTTTGTTTATGTCCACGCTTTTCTTCAATTCTCGGCCTCTGGACACTGTTAGACGTGACCCCCACAATACATTTTTGGCATTCCAATCTCCTCCACAAAAGAATCTGTGCCCGAGCGTTTTAAAGTAATTTGTGAAATCTTCCTCTTTTAGTACATGTTTTGGTGGACAGTATACGGCTGACAATATAATAGGTCCCTGCATATCATGCACCAAAACTGTAGTTGCTTGAATTGACTCTCTCCTGTACTCCAAAAGGACTTCATGCCTGATATGGTTTTTGATGATAACCGCTGTCCCCGCATGAGCAGTTCCATCTGGGTGGTATGTCGAATAGATACTGTAATTCTTCAATGTCATGCAACTGTCCGGTGTTAAGTGCGCTTCAGATACAAGAAGAATGTCAATATTTTCATAATTAAGAAACGTCTGTACCTCATATTTACGCTTAATCAACCCGTCTGTGTTCAACGTTGCTACCCTCAAAGTGGTCATTTTAATGAACAAGCTTGTTGATTACTGTTGTGAGTAGGTTCATCATTGTTGACATTTGTTCTAATAGCTTATCTAGCTTTACAGCTTGTTGGATGAGTAGTAATTCTAAATTATTATTATATGCTGTTGGTTGCACCCTTAAAGCGTTTGCATAAGATATTGCTTCTGGGGATATTTTATTTGTATGTCCTGACTCTTCAAATATTTGAGGTTGCTGTTGATGAGGTTGCTTCTCTGGGACCATCTCGGTTTCTCACATTCCTAGGTTTCTTGTCTGTGGTGAAGTGGTATGTAGTATTAGTATTAGTCTTTATTGAGTTTTGGTTACCTACTTTTCTAGCCATTATTTCTTTATATACCTCACACCCCTTGTAGTTAGCCGGGTGGGCACCTTCACATAGAGCGCATGTGGCGGGAGTGTTTCGATCCTTTTTAGGACAATCGGAAGTTTTGTGATCTTGCGCACACTTAACGCAGCGATATGGCCGTAAACAATAATTTTTGGAGTGACCATATTGTTGGCACCTCTGACACTGTGGTATTGTGTTTCTTTTCTTGGGTTCTTCAATGATGACACTTTGATAATTAATAAATTTTATTAATTTAGCAGCATTATTGTTTGGGCTAGCCACAAGATTAACAAAAAAGGTAGAAGTGGGTGTCTTTTCTGGCCCGTACTTTACGTTAATAATTTCTCCCTGCACTTTATTCCCAGTCTTTTCAACCTCTTCTATGATTGCACTATGTGGGGTTGAGTGATGAAGCTTCTTTATGACTAGGCGGCA
This sequence comes from Miltochrista miniata, assembly GCA_933228765.1. Taxonomy (NCBI): domain Eukaryota; kingdom Metazoa; phylum Arthropoda; class Insecta; order Lepidoptera; family Erebidae; genus Miltochrista; species Miltochrista miniata. The sequence continues at coordinate 30,201,266 of OW121754.1, read as the reverse complement.
GCAACGTTGGTCTTTTCTATTGAAAGTGTGGCCAATTAGTCCATTTTCGCGAACTAGTGTTATAATTTTTTTATATACTTCTATATTTAGTGAGTTCAATATCAATTGGTTTTTATTAACAATTTTTATTAGAAAGTTGTCTTTACAGGCAACAGTGGTAATGAGTTCTATTAATTTATTTATGTCTTTAACACCATATAAAATAATTGGTGGAGGTTTATATGGGCGTTTTTCCTTGGGTTCGGGCCCATCTTCTGTTAGGTCAATCTGTAGGCCACTGTATTTATTAGATGTTTTGATTGGTTCAGGAGATGGTGACTGCGATAACTTTTTCCGCTTGAAAGCTCTGGCACTTGGGACTTTTTGCCATTCGGGCGGACAAGGTGTACTTTTGTTGCCGTTATCCAGTGGCTCATTTTCATGCCTTTTTGTTGACATGGCTGTGCTTGTTTCATCCGGTTGTGTTTTATTTCCAAGAGATTGACATCTTGGTCTTGTAAACAAACTAGGATGAAAGGTTTGTTGAAAGTATCGTTTTCCAGTAGTATTTCCCGATGTAGATGCCTGGTTACCTACATCCACATCTTCGGTAGCAGATTTCACACTCCCTGGCCCGGATACCAGAGAGCGCCGGGGGTTAGCCGGGTCGCACGACAAATCGCATTCCATATTTGACTTTTCCATAATAACGAAAGGGTTTGGGAAATGTTCCAGCAGCACTTTCCCAAGGCACTACCGTCGCTCTTTTTGGGGTTATTTAATCCCCCAAGGCCTACGAGGGCCTGATGACAGGTTATTTACCGCCGCCTGTTACTCGGCGTTGGGCATAGCTCATTCAGCCCTGTTACTCGTTTGGCACCACCCGGGGGGCACGTGTAGGGTGGGTCTAGGATAAGATGGTAAATCCTACGGACGCGAGTAACATCACCCTCCAAAAAGGCAAAGCACAGATGGAGAGTGGCAACATCACCTGAAGAGCCGCAGGCCGGAATGCAAAATCAAAAACATCTGATTATGAGTCAGGTCTATCGTCGTCGATATAATTAATATTATTTATTGATTTAACGATAGTAATACATTAATTTTACAATATACCTAAAATTTTAATGGCGTTCTAATAATAAAATTTACCGGTGTCCATAATAGGATAGTATTCAAGCACGTACACCCAATAATGGACAGAGTGTCCATACAAAGAATTTGCTTACTTTTTTATATTTTTATGTATCATACATCTGGTTTAGTATATCTTCATGTTTCTTTAATAATCTGCAATAAATTATTAGTCTATCCAATCATGGACATTCTGTCCATGGCTGGATGTCCATAATAGGTTCAACTTATTTCTAATACAAACAAATTTATTTTCATCCTAAAAATGGCCCCAAGAAAAGCCCACAGAAAAGAACAAATGGCCAAGGCCATCGAAGACGTCAGGAAAGGTGAGAAAATATCTGTTGCCGCTACAAAATACGGAGTCCCAAGAATAACTTTACACAAAAAAAATCACTGGAAAAAGTCCCATTGATTGCAATCTTGGTCCAGCAGTTACTTTTATATTTAGCTCACCAAAATAATGCCGCCGTCTGATGGAAAGTCACAGTGACATCTAGCGAGAAACGATCTTTTGAATCGTTCAGTTCTAGTAAAGATTCTCTCCACTGTGTGAGAGTGGCACCTTTGTCCAGCACGCGTTGTACGGGATCGGAAAGGAGAGGGCGGGATTAGATTGAAGAGTTCTTCAGAAAACTCTCCATGATATATACGGTAGAATGCGATCAAAGACGCAATAGTTCTTCGCTGCGCCAACGGCTCCAAACTCTCTGTCACCTCCTGGCAGTCGAAAATCGCCGAACGCCGCAGGCTGCATAGAGTTCAGCGCGTCAAGCAAGCACCTCGCGGAGTCGTCCCAAAGGTGTGAGCAGCAAGGACGATCTGCATCTTGTACAGCAGACACTCTGGTGTGACGTAAAGAACCGCTTCACCTTGTTTAGGACTCCTAGTTTTTTCGAGACTAGCCCAATACATCGCTCAATATGATATTTGTGATTGAGCTCCAGATTGTTCCCAAGTGAAATCGTCATATTCTGAAGAGAGGGTAAGGGTAAGAAAGGAGATCTTTTTGCTGTAGACGCACACGCCTGTGCTTTACGGGCATTGAACTCAACCAGGTATTTCGATCCCCATTGCGATATGCCGTCCAGGTCCCCGTCAAGATCAGCCACAAGTTGCCATCTCCTTTCCTCAACGTCGGCTCTCCCTGCCGCTGGGCGCGCCGAGTAACTACCGTGCAGAGTGCTATCGTCTCCATGGCAATGAATCCTCCCGAGCAACAGCATGTCATTGATATGCAGAAGAAAGAGGGTTGGTTACAACACAGATCCCTGTGGTACCCCGGCATTAACCTGCATAGAACAGGAAGCCTGGCTGTCACAGAGAACCCGTATTAATATAAGCTGGCCATCCAACTACCTACACAATTGGTGTGGTAGTCCATACGGCAGAAGCTTGGAAAGCAGCGACGCGTGCCACACTCTATCGAAGGCTTTCGCGATATTGAGGCATATAGAACACGATTCGCCTTGCCTTTCCATAGCCTCACCCCAAACCTGCGTCACGTAGGTACGCCAGGAGGTTACCCGTAGAGCGTTGTGGCCTAAAGCCGTATTGTCGACCATTGAGTAGCCAGTGATCCTCGAGGTAACTCATGAGCTTTTTGTTGATGATCAGCTCAAATATTTTACAGATAATTGAGGTGACGGCTATGGGGTGATAGTTGGCAGAATCCAACCGATCCCCTTTCTTGGGGACCGGTTGTACGTTCGCCACCTTCCAAGCCTCGGGCACTTCCCCTGAAGAGTAGGAGTGGCGATACAGGAGCGCTGACGCTGGTGACACTTCGGCCGCACTTTTTTTCAGCACCACCGCCGGAATGCCTTTAGAACCACTGGCTCTCCGCGTGTCGAGTGACCGCAGCACTGTCCGCACTGTCTTGACATATAAGACTGATCGGTATTGATAAATAAGATGATTGTTTGTTTTTATTCAAATAACATGGCCGGCTGGTTGACTTAAAGATAAGCATTTCGTTAATAATTAATATTTTGTTCTTTACTTGATTATTTACATTTCCATAACTAGCTGGGATATTACTGTCCATAGGTGGATGGTTATAATTAGATGATGTCCATAATTGGGTGTCTTTCACTGGACTATTGCAGTCCATGACTGTTGTCTAAGTAGTAGTGTATTTTTTTTATAATATTTTATTACACGGAGTACTAAACTGAATTTAAACATTGCATATTGACTGAGAAAAGAACTTTTAATTTCATGCCAAATCCCAAAGAATGTATATAGAAAAATGAAGAAATTATAAAGCAAAAATAAAAAAACTTCGCTTATACTGTCCATGACTGGTGACTTTACCTTAGATGTCAGATCAACAACCATGTACCTACCCAGCAGTTACAATGTCAATATCCAGGTTGCAAATGTCATTAAATAAGGTACAAATATCTAGAGTCTGTCTAGAATTCTGGCATTCAATCACAAAATACATCCACATCAAACGTTTCCATCCCCTTACATACTCTTCTCGGACAGTTCAAACAGTGTACCCCTTTAATAAAAAGGATACCGCGTCGGGCTAGATGTTCAGTGGCACTTTAACTCAATGTATTCGAAATAACGACAGCACTTCCTGGAATAACTTGCTCACTTTTTCATATTCAAATCTACCTACACCTACACGTTGAATATGATAGAACAAACCACATCTCAATAACGCAAAAAATTAAAAATTATGTAGCCAATAACCACCACATTAAGAATTTCACTTCATCCCCCAAAAGTAATAGACACAAATTTAATATAAAAAAACCGGCCAAGTGCGAGTTGGACTCGCCCATGAAGGGTTTCGTAGCAGCAAGTAACATAATATACTATACTATAGGGGAAGACCGGGTAATGGGAGTCAGCGGGCAATGGGAGTCACCCACATATCTCTAAAACTACAACCATTAGAAGCGAGTTAACGTTCCTCCCCGTCCCGCTTGTTCCCCTCGCTAGCGCCGCGACTCCGTGAGCGCGACGCGCCAGAACGGCAACAGCCTAGAGAGTGAGAGGTGTGTTTCGTTTTTGCAGCTGGCCGTTGTAAATTTTCGCAGACGCAAAATAAACAGTAAGTCGTCGTTGCGCCTGACAAGTTCCAGATGTGATTTTTACAAGGTTTTGGGAAACTCAAAAAAACATGTTTTTTCAAAAAGTGTGTATGTAATCAAAAATCTGTAAATGCAGTATTATGAACATTCATTTTTTACATATGTAAGATATACATTTGAAATGCAATGTTGCACATATTTGAAGATTTTAGTATTTTTTTCTGTAAATCTGCACATACCTGTTTTGGCACTGTGCATACAAATTATTCATGTGCCATTTTCATGCACATAAGGGATAATGTTAACACTGTTTTCTCAAAAAGTAGTCTATTATGTGACATTTCGGTATTAAACATTCAGTGTACTACTTTCATTTTCACAATTATTGGTCGGTCTTTTTATAATGTATTAGTATTAATTAAAACTTCTGTTCTTAATCCTAAAAGTTAAATTAAAAGTATGTTAAAATACCTAAAAGTCACAATATAAACTCCTCTATAAAGTCTTTAATCCACTTACACGAGTCCAATGCAGAGTGCAGAACAAAATAGATGGAGCTTCAGCTTTTGAATAATTACGTATAATCTTATGTCTGTAGAAACCGTGCTCAGTTTTATGCCTATTCTTAATTAGGTAATCAAATTCAGGCAATCCAACACTGGACATAGGGCTCGCCCAAATTACGCCGGAAAATACGGTCCTACGTCTTCCGCATTCAGTCACTCTCTGTGACCTTTTCAGGCGGTCAAGCCATCAGGAGGGGGATCGTCCCATCATACGTTCATCAAGCTCGGCTATCATTTCTTTTATAGATCTATAAAACACCTACCATCAAAACGCATGCTCTGAGACCTATGTCGACAACGATGGTATTCTGACGGATAACATCGTTTCAAATCAGGTTTCAAGGTAAGTAGACTCCTGGGCAACCACAAACGTCAATCTTTCGACTAGGATTAGTCCCTGCTACGTCGTTTCTTTACGGTGTGAGGCAAATTGTGACACTATTCTCGAGAACAACTTGTAAACACACAAGCTCGCGCACAAGTGACATGGGGCAGGTCTTATCACCTTTTTTTAAAGATCAAAGTCACCACACTCCCTCTCCCCGCTTTAGCCGTGTGTTCCAGCCGGAGAATGAAATTTAATACACTTTAAGGACCAGAGTCCCACTAAATTTAAGGTGTTCTTTATTAATTCCGTCCTCTCAAGGGGATTTATCATTTTTAAGATACTCAAGAGCCGCGCTGACTTCGCTCTGATCGATATCTTATACATTGATGCGGTAATAGAACCCTGTGGCCATCATTACTAGGCCACGTAGGCTAATTAATCCGTGATAATTATAGGTCTCTGTAAAAGCAGTCCATTCCCTCGAGAATCTTAATGTTATTAACCTTGAGGGTACAATTTTGCTACCTGTGGTTGTTCGCTGCTGTTGAACTGTTGGGTACAGACCTTAGTGCCCCTGTTCTGCTCAACCGTAGCCTCGAAAACACTGGTGTTATTACGTCTGAGGTCGTGTCTTAGCAACTTTTGAATTTTGACGTTAAGGTCAAACCGTTCTGACGAATACGCAGGCGTAGGTCTCATTTCCCATCTAATCAATGGCAAAAAAGGAATTTTGAACACCTTTTTTGCCATTGCTGGACAAAAATCTTCGAGCACTTGTTGTAACGTTTTTACCACTGTGTCGGTTTTATCGTTGTCAGTGATTTCTAGCAAATCAAAACGATTTCGAAGTTTCAATTGAAACCTTTCGGATCCCAATTCTAGGCGCGTGGCGCGTAGTAGGTCGAAGAATAGGCTTTATAACCTGGGCTCTTTCTGAAAATACTGGGACAAGTCAGTGATCAAAACCGGCATTAAACCAACTGACAATCACAAAGTCATTACTTTTGTCCGTTATCCTACTATCCTACTTCCTACTAATATTATAAATGTGAAAGTTTGTGAAGATGTTTGGATGTTTGGATGTTTGGATGTTTGTTACTCAATCACGCTCTAAGGGCTAGACGGATCGGGCTGAAATTTGGAACCGGGGTAGATTATAGTCCGGAATAACACATAGGCTACTTTTTATCCCGGAAAAATGTTCCCACAAGAAGCGGGAACGGGAACCAAATTTCACGCGGGCGAAGCCGCGCGCATCAGCTAGTGATAAATACTTTCTTATTAATTGTGACTTTGTCGGGGCTTCACCAAATCTACTTTCTATGGGGCCACATATTAAAGAAAGAATTCACCAAGAAGTGACCCTGAGATTGGAGGGAAAATCAACATGTAGGTATGTGCCCCAGTCATTCGCCGTATCACGGTTTTGCGATCACCTTATACCCGACGGTTTGGCGTTGAAAATCCCCATTAACATAGAAGGTGGCAGTGCCTTGTAATATCTTTGCTATGTCGTCGTACACAGCCTCGATTGCCTCTTTCGTGCTTCTCGAGGTAGTGGCAAACACCTGTATCACATTCAGGTAATTCCGGTTCCAGTATATGATATGCTACCCGAGCCGATACACTGCTGACTTCCACACTACTGATAATAAGGTAAATTTTTACCATAAAATCGACACCACCGTCGGAGGTCCTTCCATCACTTTGCTAAAAATAGAGCGTTTCATCTGGTGTGAGGGTTAGCGTGTTCTTGTGTTCTTTGATTAAAGTGTGTAGTTAAGTAAAGATACCCTTTATTCGGACCTCGCACAAGTCTAGTATGTCTTTGCGACTCAGTTCTAGCTCGAGTTTGATAAGATGCTCGTTCAGCTATGGAGTGTACCTAAAGTGCGTCGTTATATGGAGCCAGGATCAGTCGTGAATGGTAGCCTGTCTTAGCCCGTAAATTCTTTGCACTTCCCTTCCGCCATTGTTGCGACCGCTACCGCGACCGGAACAACGGAAGTTCAGGGAACTGGGGGCCGTTTATTTTTATAAGCTTTCATATTGGTAGGGGTTTGAGCCTTATTGTACGACATATCCGTAATACTTTCGATTGTTGGCACTTGATGGAACTTGTTATAATACATTATGAAAATTCACTTGTACTATTCCACTTTTATTTTTATTTAAAAATACCTGACCGGTTTCGCTTTCAAAGCATTATCAAAGGTTCTATACTATAAGAACCTTTGATAATGCTTTAAAAGCGAAACCGGTCAGGTATTTTTAAATTAAAATAAAAGTGGAATAGTACAAGTGAATTTTCATAATGTATTATTGTACGACGTTGACCAGACGGCTAAGTAGTGCGTTAGTAGTGCGTAGTGCTTTATTTTGTTTGTTTTTCTCTTCGTCATGACCTCATCTGTTAATCAGCAGGAGCACCACTCGCATGTGAGACCCGAAAGTGGCCCCTATATTGTGGGTAGGACTCTATCCATAACAAAACTTATCAAATAATGATAATAAATGTATAAAAAGCACATTACTTTGACTGCCTCTGTGGCGCAGTCGGTAGTGATACCGCCTGCGGCGCTGGAGGTCTTGGGTTCGATTCCCACCGGAGGCAAATATTTGTGTGACCCATAAATGTTTGTCTCATGAGTCTCGGTGTTTCTATGTATAATATGTATGTATTTAAAAGTATATAAGTATTAATATCCGTGGTCTGATACCCATAACATAAGCAGGTTATTCCTAGCTTACTTTGGGATCAGATAGCGTTGTGTGAAATGTCCGTGAATATTTATTTATTTATTTATTTATTTACTTACGAATTTCGACACACTTTTCTTTTCAATACTATTTAAAATGATGGTTAACGACACCTTAGACCATGTCTGTCGCCATAATGTTACATATTTGTCGTGTTTTCCGCGCGATATTGGCAAGATCGCATATTCCATATGTGCGTGTGTGCACATAACGTTTTTTTCCAAAGCTTAAAACACATACGGAATATTGCAAAATTGGTTCTAAGCTAAATATTACACAACGGATTTTACTAGCATGTGTAGATTTAGACGGAGATTATAAATATGCAAAAATCGAAAAATCGAAAAAATGCACATTTGGAACTTGTCAGGCGCAACGACGAAGTATTATAGTTATTGATCTACCTGTGTGTTATTTTTTACGCCTTTACTTGTACATTCAGTGTAATGATTTTATACTTAAATCCCGAGTGTTCCTAATATAAATTTTGTATTTATTTATTTTTCTCCATAAAATACTTGCGGGTAATGAGAATCGGGTGACCCCCATTGCTCGCTACTGACCACGATTTCCCGCAATGTTAACCCTTAATTTACCCGTTAGGTCCATTGGACTCCGCACAAAGTTTCAATCAAGCTTAAAAACTTAATTACCGCGAATTATACTTTGCGCGCCCGTGTACCTTCATTCTGTAGCGCGCCTGCTGCAGGATGAGGAGGACGTCCACCTCCGCAGCGTGTAGAGGTAAGTAGCTGCTTGTCATGCGTCCATTGGACTCAAACAGGGTATTTGTGAAACAAAATTTGTAAAATCATTGTTTTGTTATTTGTCGTGTTTTCACCTATTACGACGATAATAGAATATTCTTCCATCAGAGCCAACTTGATGTACGTAAACAAACACACCTTGATTACTTGAAGGGTTTAGCTGAGCGATTGAACGAGAATAATATAAAAACTAGACTGTACAATACTAGGCTACCACGACAACTAAGCACTATATCAGAAATGACAAGATCCCCTTAGCTAACACCTGAAAACTGAAAATAAATTGCCCCGAGACCAAAGAAAATATTGCCATATATGTTCTAGCCATCTAAGAAGGAAGACTGTGCATCTGTGTAGTTGTATGAGGCCAGTATGTTTAGGTTGCACTAAAAAGCTTTGCGTTATAGGTAGATAAAGCCAAAAGATTAGGCGTTGCAGGTTTTATTTTTTATTATGAACACGAACCATTTTTATTTTCGTTAACGATTGTTTAAGATATTATTGTGTTAATTCAGTAGAAAATAACTATTTTTTTGTTTGGACATGTTTTAGTTCGAAGCTAGAAGTTGGCATTAATTTTTTTATAGATATTTTCTAGTCATTTAGTATGAACAAGAAAAATATAAGATTGATACATGACTGATTAAAATGTGATACGTTAATTATAAGAAATAAGTTATATATTAGTTAATAAGTTATAAAATATAGTTATTATTAAGTTATACATTAAATTACTTTATAATACAAGTTTTTTTTTTTTAGTAAAATCGATGATTTGTACGGAGGAGTCCAATGGACTCAATGAGGTCAATTTGTGGTATATAATTTCACCGGGTAAACTGAGGGTTAAAGGCATAGGTACCTACCTAATATAGTTTTGTTATTTTTGTTTTAGATGCCGAAAAAACGAGTTAGAACTACCACAAAGGCTTCCTGGTCTTCTGATACTTTAGAAAAAGCCGTGAAACTTATTGAAGTAGATGGCTTTTCTATACGAAAAGCTGCTAAAGTTTCGAATATTCCATTCTCAAGTCTACAGAAAAGATTAAATAAGAAAAATAACTTGGCACCACGTCTAGGACCACTGACTGTTTTCAGCGCTGAACAAGAGAAGCATTTGGCCGACTTGATAAAGAAGATGGCGAACATTTTTTATGGATGCACAGCTACAAAAATAAGAAAAGTGGCGTTTGAGTACGCTGAAAACATGCACTTAAAACACAATTTTGATCAGTCTTCTAAAATGGCTGGTCATGCCTGGTTGTCATCGTTTATGGCCAGAAATGATATATCTATTAGAAAACCAGAAGCCACCAGCATAAATCGTATTACGGCGTTCAGTAAAACAGAAGTGACATTATTTTATCAGCTGCTGGGTGAACTGATGGATAAACATAAATTTGTCCCCAAAAACATCTATAACTGCGATGAAACGGGCATTACTACTGTCCAACCCCCTGAAAAAATATTAGCAGCTAAAGGGCAGAGAAGAGTAGGTTCAATCACAAGCTGGGAGAGAGGAAAAATATAACATTAATGTGTGCAATGAACGCTGCCGGTGGATTCATCCCACCTATGTTTATTTTTCCCCGACAAAGATTGACCCCACTTCTTGAAAAGGATGGGCCAGCGGGAGCTCTGCATAAATCCTCGGATAATGGCTGGATAAATAAGCAGCTTTTTTTTGAATGGCTCTCGCACTTCAAGTATCACGCTAAACCTTCTGCTGAAGAACAAGTTCTGCTAATATTGGATAATCATGCCAGTCATATATCGCTAACCGTTTACGAATTTTGCAAACTCAACCACATCCATATGCTCTCTTTACCTCCGCATACGTCGCATAGAATGCAACCTCTTGACGTTTCATTTTTTGGACCACTAAAAGGGGCATACAAAAAGGAGTGCGACTTATGCGTGAAAAGTCAGGTGTAATTTTTTCTGCCAGGTGGCAGAAAAAAATACACCTTACGAAGTAGCATCCTTATTGCGAAAGGCATTTAATAACGTCGCGTCCATCAGTAAAGGTGAGACAGGATTTAGAGCTACAGGCATTTATCCGATGAATCCTGATGTATTTTGTGACAAAGATTTTCTACCAGCCGATTTGCTCCAGTCAGCAGAACCTACAGGCATTCAAAAAGATGATGAATCAGTGGTAGTTAATAGCCCAGCACCAGGCCAAGAAAGCTCTTCAGTACCTGGCACATCAACGCCAGTTAACCTATTAACAACGACACCACCGAGAACTTCTAGCGCAGTTGATTGTCCAGTCCCTGGCCCATCAATGGAAAGTGTTCTACCAGCAACTGGCCCAGTATATTCACCAGTCCCTGACACATCACGTCAAGTTGAAGAAGCAGTCTCTAGTCTTGATATTGTGTCGAAACTAATTAGGTTGCCAGAGAAAACTAATACCCACAATACGAGACAAAGTCGCAAGAAGCAGCATGCAACAATTTTAACATGTACACCATTAAAAGAAAACCTAATAGAAAAAGAAAATAAGAAAAAGAAAACAACCTACACACCCAAAGAAAAAAATACGGAAAAAGGAAAAAATATAACTAAGGGAAAAGGCAAGGGCAAAGGAAAGACGACGCAAGTGCCGAAAAGGGGACCGAAAGAGTAAAGAAGAAGGTTCTCCAGAGATCAAACGATACCTCTGTATCAGACGTGGGAACTGATGATTTGTGTCAAGATGATGAACTAGATGATGCTGACGACGTAAGAAATATATGTTTGATCTGCAACGAATTTGGCAGAAATAATGAAGTTTGGTACAGGTGTACTTCATGTGGTTTATGGGCCCACGCAGATTGCACAGGGTGGGATTCTGCCAAGGGCTATGTTTGCGATTTATGTTGATGACTATGTATGATTCTCATTGCCCTCAAGGTGACCGCAATTACCCGTACCTCAGTGCAATCGGAGTCAAAACAGTTTTTTTTTTGTACTTTTATATTTCCTAAAGATGATTATTATTGTGATGATTACTGATCTCAAATGATAGCTAATTAAGTCAATTTTGTTATGAGGCGGTTGCAATAAAGATTTGGTTTATATTAACTTTTCTAGTCTAATTCTTGCTTAAGTGACCCCCATTACCCTTTCCTACCCTACTATCTTCACGCCAAATCCCTTGCGGGGTAGGCAGAAAGAACCGAGCGCCACACGGCACGGTCTATACACACCTCACTCGCCTCTTCAACTTTCATTTTTCTTTTCATGCATGCACGTCGGTTCCTACGGCTCTTGACACCACCCTCCACTAACACATGATTAATTTGGTCGTGGTAGGTGTGTCGTGGCCTTCCCCGACTCCTACGTCCATCCACTTTCGCGTTGTATATCTGTTTTGTCATTCTTTCATCTCCCATTCGTTCCACATGCCCGAACCATCGTAGCATGCCCTTCCTTACTTTAACACCGACACTCTCTTTCAGACCAACTCTCTTTCTTACATCTTCATTCCGAACGCGATCTGCGAGCGTTACTCCGCAGATTTTGCGTAGCGCGCGCATCTCGACCGCGTTAATTCTACTTTCATGAGTTTCCTGCCATATTCAACTCTCGCTTCCATACGTTAGCGTAGGTATCAGCACCGCATTGTGTACTGCGAGCTGGGCCTTTTGGCTTAAGGCCTTGGTACCTAAAAGTTTGCCTAACGCTCCATTCACACTATTGCCCGCAGTTACCCTCTTTTCTACATCAGCGGTGTACCGTCCATCCCTGCTAAATGCACATCCAAGATATACAAACTCATCCACCTGTTCCAGCACTACATCATTTACAGTTATCCTGGCATTCGTTCTGTCCTCTTCTCTTTCGAATACCATCACTTTCGTTTTAGTCGCGTTCAAATGTAAGCCTCTAATTAGACAATCATCTTTCATCGTTGTGACTAGTGACTGTAGTTCTGATGGCGATTCGGCTATGAGCACGGCATCATCTGCATACAGCAAACAGTTCACAAGTAAGTCACCCATTCGCAATCCAACATTCATCGATCTTACTCTCTTAAGACAATTGTCCAGGTACAGGACAAACAGCAGAGCCGACAGCACGCAACCCTGTCTGACGCCAATGTTGACGTTAAACCAGGGAGACAGGCTGCCGCCCACCCGCACACATGCCGTACATACATCCCACATATGTAGACTGCACAGCACGAAGCAGCGCACCATCAATCCCGTATCCTGGCAATATATCCCAGAGATCCTTCCGTACAACTCTGTCAAATGCTTTCTCCATGTCCACAAAACCGTAGAAAACCTTACGGCCTACAGCCAGCTGCTTCTCTACAATGTTGCGGAGCGAGAAAACTTGGTCCATACATCCCCTTCCATTTCGGAAACCACCCTGCGCCTCCCACAGTAATCCGTCAGATTTTTTTCTTCAACTTTCAATAATTTTGCCATACACTTTAGCTGCTATACTGATCAAACTGATGGCCCTATAGTTGGCGCACTCCATACGTGAGCCCTTGCCTTTATACAAGGGCACGACGATAGCACGCCTCCAGTCCATTGGGACCCTTCCAGTCTTCCAGCATAGATTGCTCAATGACCAGAAGGCGTCCCGGACGCAAGGACCACCTAATTTGATCATTTCAGCAGATATCCTATCAATTCCCGCAGACTTTCCATTTTTCAAGCTTGGTATCGACCATTCAATCTCTTCCAAAGTAATATCTCCGCTTAATGCTTGCACCGCAAGACCAGTCATCGCCTCCCTCGCAGTGCCCGCATCCGGGAGATATTCATACATTTCTCCAAAGTACTCATTCCACCACCAATTATTATCTTATCCATTCTGGAAACTGACGAACAGCTCCGAGACTTCTTGACCTCCCTCCAAAAGAGTTTGGTATTCGTCTCGAAGTTCCTCGTCAGCTTCTCTTCCGCAATCATATTTATTCTTTCACGCTTCTCTTTCACTAAAGCTTTGGCTTCATTCTTGCAGAGGCGGTAAATTTCTTTCTTCGTGTTTTTCATACTGTCATTCAGTTGCAAAGATGAGACATAATCCAAACACGCTTTCTTCTTTAACATAATATGCTTTCTTCTTTTAACATAATATAAAAGTTCTTATAGTTCGTTGTAACTTTGACTGATGTTTTAACACGTTCGCAGTGGTAGTGATTTCACTAACCGGAAATTGCGGTTTATGACGTATTAAAAAAAAACTACCAGCTTTATCTCGTTCAAACTAATTTTCGTTGGTAGTTTTTATGACAATGTACATCATATATTTTTTTTAGATTTATCATTCTCTTAGTTTAGAAGTTAGAGGGGGGGGGGGGGGGACACACTCATTTTTCCACTTTGGAAGTGTCTCTTGCGCAATCTATTCACTTTAGAAAAAAATGATGTTAGAAACCTCCATAGCATTTTTAAGGACCTATCTATAGATACCCCACACGTATGGGATTGATGAAAAAAAAAATTTAGAGTTTCAGTTCTGAGTATGGGGACCCCCAAAATTTACTGCTTTTTTTCTAGTTTTATATAAGTATCTTAATGCGGTTCACAGAATACATCTAGCTACCAACTTTCAATAGCATAGACCTTATAGTTTCGGAGGAAAGTGGCTGTGACACACGGACGGACAGACAGACGGACAGACAGACAGACAGACATGACGAATCTATAAGGCTTCCGTTTTTGCCATTTGGCTACGAAACCCTAAAAAGGAGAGGAAAATATTAACGACGGCGATCTCAAAGGTGCCACGCGCCTTTTATTTTGCGATGACTTATTGACACCTGATACACCGGAGACCATAGCTGCTCTGCGGTCCAAGCACCCTCCAGGCCCTTCCACTCCACTTTTCGTAGATCCGCCTACTGATCCTCTGACTTGCATTCAAGCAAGTCAAAAAGACATTGTTAGTGCTCTCGCCTTATTTCCCAAAGGTTCTGCTTCAGGTTTAGATGGCATTTCCCCACAGCACCTTGTAGACCTTACGTGCCATGGCACTGGGGTTACTGGCGAACGTCTGGTTGCTGTCCTCACGAGATTAGTCAACCTTATGCTGCTGGGTGATGTCGGTCAAGATATAACTCCCATTTTATATGGAGCCAACCTGATAGCCATCACAAAGAAAGGAGGTGGTGTATAGGCTTGCCAACTTCAAAATGCGAATTTACGGGAAATGTTGATTTCAAAGCCGGGACAAGGATTTAAAAAGCGGGATCTTCCGAATTTTCTTCAGAATACTAAAAAACGTGAACTTTAACGGGTACTGAATTAGAAAGGAGAAGCCGCGAGCATCATATCATTTAGTTTAAATAAAATTTCCGTACGCTTTTTGCTATGTTGTAAGTTCTACACGACAACGCATTTTCTTTCTCCAAACGCATGATACTGTAACTGTACTGAATTTTAAAAGCTGTAAAAAAAACAAAAATAGCATTCGGTCTTTTACCCTTCTCCTCGTCAAAAAATTTCTACAAAGCGATTGGAAAGTTTTCTCCAATTAAGGCAGGAAACCCGTTTAGAATTTTCTCGACAGGAGGATGTAATGAGAGCCATCTAGTTACTTGTTATCACATGTCTCACTATTGTATTTGTATATCTACCTACTGTAGATGAGCATCAGCGAAAAATTCTTTAAGTGTTTGAACTTGCGTTTCGCAAATCAAAAGGGGCCTGGTCTGGTTTAAAAAATGACGAAAAAGAGGTGCAAGTAAAAGCATTTTTTGTCTGGATAAGTAGACGGAAAATCATAGCCAAAATATATTTTTAATCTAGTTACATGTTACATGATGTGTGTGAAAAAAAATTGCTTTTGTTCTAAATTGTAGGGGAAACTGGGGATACTTGATCCTTACGGGAGACTAGGTACACAAGATTTACAGAACTTGTATAAGCCGTCTTTAGTTTTATAGTGGCAATATCGATTGTATAATATGGTACCCGAAAACTTTCTAAAGATGGTACATCTATCACATTTGACACTTTGGCAAACGGCGGCCAGGTAAGTAATTGTTGCGGCAGAAAGAAAATTTTGGAGTTTTTATTTTGACTAAACATTTATTTAAAACTAGCTGAGCCCGCAACTTCGTTTACGTCACATAAGGTGTATGAAAGGAAAGGTATTTCTTCATCAGAGTCATCAAGCAGCGTCTGAAACTGCCCTGTTTGCTTAATCATAAAAGAGCTTAATGATTAAGTCTATTTTAAAAAAATTCAGTCCACGCCTTCGGCGCGGACTGAATTGTTTAAAAATAGTCTTAATCATTAAGCTCTTTTATGATTAAGCCAACACGCCAGTTTAGGTTCACTCACATTCAAAGAAACCCCTACAATTAAAATTTTCAAAATATCTGATTCTTAAAAGTGTTATAACTCTTTTATTTCTAAACCGATTTACATAAAACAAACGCTAAATGTTAACTGGAGCAAATCTCAACACAATAAAAAAACCGCATTGCAATCGGTTGAGCGGTTACTGAGATTAGCGTGCACAACCGTACAGACAAACAGATATACAGACATACAGACATACAGACATACAGACAAACAGACAAAAATTCTAAAAATCATTGTTTTGGGTTCTATTGCGTTCATAAAGCCCCCCTATAATATTTTTTCTTATTTATCTTCCATGTACAGACAGCGACCTTTTACGATTTTATTATATGTATTGATGATTGATGATAGGACTTTTAAGTGTGTATGCATTTAATACGAGCCATTATCTATATTATTAGCCATTCTTTACGTAATAAAGTGGTAATATTATAGACATTTGAAAATATTTTTGTTTATAACCTCAAATAGCTCAGGGTATACTTGGTACACTTTATTATGGGAGATTTGATCCATCTGACTCAAGTGTCCACTACCTTTTTTTTTCAATTCATTGCAGAACAATATCCCAAGAGCCTGCAAAATCAGAGAAGGTGCCCGAAAAATGGTGCCAGAGAACGAAAATAAAGCTAGACCGATGCCCTTAAAGTTGCACAGCGAGCAATAGAACGAGCTAAGAGTAAGAGAATCAGAGTGGTCGACATAGCTCGCAGAAGCATGCGTCTTGAAATGGCAATGGGCTGGCCACATCTCTGAAGGATCCCCCTGTTAATCCCCCAGGATCAGGTCATCCAGACCGGGAGGATCAAGCCTTACGTATATACGGGACACATGGTACGATTCCTTATTATTGATTTAAGTCAAATAACTACTAAATTTAGATATTCATATCCTTGGCTCTTACAGCAATTATAAGCAAATAAATTTCACGTATTTTAGTACCAACGGTTTTTTAAACGGACACTCAATATAGAAATTAGGGATAAAAAACAAAAGGGGGGATCAAGTGTCCCCAGTTTCCCATATAATTTCCCAATTTTACATAATGTCTAAAACGATCATAAAGGCAGCCCCAAATTTTTAGATGAATGCATTTTATTACTTAAATTTTTATCGACCCGAAAGAAAAAAATATGCCAAATTAAAAAGAAAATACATCTATATTATTTGTTTTTCTTCGATCTTGAATAAGTAAACGTATTAGCTTGACACAACAAAAATAAGCTCTAAAATACAACATTTCGTAGCTTTAAGGCGCGTGTTTTGTACCTATGGTCAAGCTCGTTAGCCCTATGAACGGCCTTAATGTCATTGTATATATCTGTCGCTTTCTCATTGGGGTCTTCATAGAAATCAAGCAAACATGTGCGAAGCCGAATAACGTTAAATTAAATTCTGGACAGTAGAATCTTACAACTAGTTTTAGGAAATAACTTCACATTTCCGTGATTTGATGCATCGCTAAAAATACTGTAAGCGTTTGTTGCTAGATCAAGAAAAGCGGGATATTACGTGTCCCGCTCACACTCTGAGCGGGACGTCTTGTTATGGGTCTCAGAAACGGGACGTCCCGCGTATAGCGGGACGGTTGGCAACCCTAGTGGTGTACGTCCCATAGCGGTGGGTTCCACCTTTCGCCGACTAGCTGCCAAAGTTTGTATCCAATTATCACGCCCCAAGTTGCAGTCCACTTTCGAACCTGTTCAACTTGGCTTTGGTACCCGTGGAGGTTGTGAAGCGGCGGTTCATGCTGTTCGCACCTTTGCTCCGACTGAACAATGTGAGGTTCTTTTTAAGTTAGATGTCAAAAATGCCTTCAATACGGTTAATCGGGACACTATTGCTTAACAAAATCAAATATGCATGTTCCTGAAATATATAATTTCTTACTTCAGTGCTATCACTGCCCTTCTGAATTAATTCACAAAAATAACGAAATTCTTTCAACCGTAGGTTGTCATTAAGGTGATCCCCTTGGTCCAGCTATATTTAGTTTGGTTATAAATTCTATTATCCACTAGCTGAGCCCGCAACTTCGTTTACGTCACATAAGGTGTATGAAAGGAAAGGTATTTCTTCATCAGAGTCATCAAGCAGCGTCTGAAACTGCCCTGTTTGCTTAATCATAAAAGAGCTTAATGATTAAGTCTATTTTAAAAAAATTCAGTCCACGCCTTCGGCGCGGACTGAATTGTTTAAAAATAGTCTTAATCATTAAGCTCTTTTATGATTAAGCCAACACGCCAGTTTAGGTTCACTCACATTCAAAGAAACCCCTACAATTAAAATTTTCAAAATATCTGATTCTTAAAAGTGTTATAACTCTTTTATTTCTAAACCGATTTACATAAAACAAACGCTAAATGTTAACTGGAGCAAATCTCAACACAATAAAAAAACCGCATTGCAATCGGTTGAGCGGTTACTGAGATTAGCGTGCACAACCGTACAGACAAACAGATATACAGACATACAGACATACAGACATACAGACAAACAGACAAAAATTCTAAAAATCATTGTTTTGGGTTCTATTGCGTTCATAAAGCCCCCCTATAATATTTTTTCTTATTTATCTTCCATGTACAGACAGCGACCTTTTACGATTTTATTATATGTATTGATAATCTAAATTCAAAATTAAACGTTTGGTACCTAGATGATGGGACCTTAGGTGGTGATTCACAGACTGTTCTCACAGATTTAACTGTAATCATAGACAAATTTAATACCAATGGTTTAAGTTTAAATTTTGAGAAATGTGAATTATACATCTATCAATACATATCGACGCTTGAAAGGCAAAAATTACTAAGCGACAGAAATTCCAAAAATGAGTTATATATATCAATGGATTAATATTTTTTTTCTGCGTTGTTTAGTCTAATCGGTGTGCTTCTACGACGAGTTTTATGTCGCTTAGATATTGCGAAATGTATACCAAATCATGAATTTTGTGCTCACTAACCGACGCAAAAATAGGTATTTTTAGGAAATTTTAGACTTAGGAAAATTAAAATTTTGAAAATATCTACTTAGTTTTTTTTTCATGTTTTTAATTTTTTACTTGTTTGGACTTAATTATTTTCACTTGTTCGAAAATATCTTTACGTAAACGCTTAGTAGATTCTACCCGTAAAAAGTATTTGTGAATTGTACTAACAGTGTATTTAACTTGATGCCATTATTTTTCGAAAGTGCAACTTGTATAATTTTACCCATATTAATATGTAATATTATTGGCGCTTAGATGCTTTTACTAATTTGACACATATTAATTGTTCTAATGTAGATATTTTTACTTGATAGCTTTTGTTATTAACTATGTCGGTTAGATAATTTTACCTATTTTATTTGAATATTTAAGAATGGCGTTAAGATATTTTTTTTGCTGTACATAAAATATATCTTACGTCGCTAAGGTACAATGCAAATTCCAAAATGTCGGTTGCGTATGAGCAACAACCGCATGGCACGTATCGAGACGAATGACATTCGGGCGTTCCGCGTCGCTTAGTGAGGACGTTCGTCCCGTTTATCACTTATTCTGCCGAGGCACATGAAGACGTGGTGAGTATTCAAGCAAATTACATTACCCATTCATTTATATATTACGCTTATACTTAGTACCAGGGGCGGCTGTACATTAAGTGCGCTCGTGCGGTGAACCACCAATTCAAAAGATTAAAAAATTACAAAATGTACCGAAAAATGGGCCGCTCGAGCGCTCCCGCGCGACGCGATGCCCGAAGAGTCCCGAAAGCATTAAGTTGTTTGTTTTGTTCAAACGTTAAATAACTAAGTAATTGTTTTTATATTGGTTTGGTTTTGCTTAGTATTGAAAAATAATTTACACAAACAGTACCTACCTACTCTATTTTAATAAAAAGGTGATTGAACATTTTACTTCAGAAAAATGTCATCGCATTTAATGTATAAAAAGAAACAACATAATATTTCGTGTAAATTGCTGTTGCATTGTAATTTCTTATCATAATAGGTAGGTACATACTGAGCAAGCAAAGCGCACCACCATGTTGATGACCCACCAGCCGCCACTGCTTAGTACTTATAGTATTTATTCCATAATAGTGCCTATTTCGTTGTATAGACAGGTAATACCTATTTATAATAGATATTTTTTTCTTACCTACAGTTAAAACCATGAGTCACGAACGGAAACGTCGAAGCTCTTCAATTGTTGAGATGGCTTTGGTCAAAGCCGGTATAGAACAAAAGAAGTGTCGTAAACAATTGAATTTTGGTCTAGACGTAGTAAGGAACTCTGATCCAACGCTGAACGTTGACGATACAAGACATGAAGGAGAAGTACTTTCGAACTGTCCGAACATTGAAACATCTGATTTTAACATAAGCCAACCTGCGGTGTCGTTTAATAACATTATTATCACAAACCAATTTAACCAATCGCAAGCTTCCACTAGTATGGACGACTCAAATCATTTTGCTATTCCTGCTCCTACTGACAGCTTATGCACTGCCACTAATTACACTGAAACTGATCCTGAAACAGTTGCTAATGATAATATATTAGCTGATTGTAATTTTAGTGTTTGTAGTAGCTTAACCCTTGGACCAGAAACTGAAGAATCAGAAGCATTGAAACACCAAATCCAAGTTGAAGACACAACGTCCCTGTCGTTAGATCACGCAGGACCTTCTACATCGGCTGGCCAAAGCAAAGAATCTAATGAATCTAATTTAATTAAAAATAAAGTTGGTAAGAGAAAATCCAAGAAAAAAAACCAGTACATAGATTACATATCAGATGTAGAAGATTTTTCTACGTTCTATGGTAATGTAGATGATTCAGATGATTGGTCAGAAGGGCAAGAAGTAGAGTCAGAGGACAGCTTGCAATCTGAAAGAAAAACTAAAAAAAACAAAAGGTGCACTAAGAAAAACACAAAAAAAAGTCAACACGTTGAAGAAGATGTTAATGATGAAGTTGTTGGAGAATCAGCTAACAAAACAAAAAAAAATAATTCAAGAAAAAAACGGTCTCAAAATAGAACTTCTGGTCTTGAATATATAACAAAGAAAGGTGTAGTTGTACCAGCAAAATCTATTTTAGCTAACCCTTGTTGTGGTAAGAAATGTGGCAATGACTGCGGGTCTGTGACTGAAGAAAGAAGGCAGAGTTTATTTAATTTCTTTTGGAGGCTGGATAAAGTACGTCGTCGTGATTGGTTAGTGTCTCTTTCTCAAAAAGAAAATGTTAAACGCAAACGCTCAGATTCTGATAAACGAAACTATACAATCAAATATTTTATTAATGAAGGAGAAGGTAGAAGATATGTTTGCCAACAATTTTTAGCAGCTACTTTAAATATTTCAGATAAAACAATTTATAGTATTGTGAAAAACGCTACTTGGGGATGTGCAAAAGAAGATATGAGAGGAAAATGTGAACCACCAAATAAAACTAAAGAATCAACCTTAGATGCTGTTAAGAAGTTTATAAAAAATTTACCAGCTGTACCTTCGCACTATTGTCGCCAAGATTCGAGCAAAGTATATCTTGCCCAAGAATTTAAAAATATGTCAAATTTATACAACCTTTACAAAAAGCATTATGTAGAACAGGGTATAGACGTTGTGAGTGAGAGAATTTTTCGTAAAATATTTCAAGAGAACTTTAACATTGGCTTTCACGTGCCTAAAAAAGACAAGTGCCTAAAGTGTCTACAGTTTGAAAAGAATGATAATCCTGAAAAACAAAAAGAGAAGCAAGACCATGAAATAGAAAAAGAAGAAAGTTACGCCCGTTTTAAAGTTCACAAAAATATTCACAAAGATGATCCTTCAACTCTTTGTGTTAGTTTCGATCTCGAAAAAGTCCTAAATACACCTTATGCCCAATCTATGCTGCTGTACTACAGTAGAAAACTAGCAGTGTATAATTTGTGTTTTTATGAAAATGGAACTCGCAACGTTTTCTGTTTCTATTGGGATGAGAGTAACGGCAAGCGTGGCGCTAACGAGGTTGCGACTATACTTCATAAATATATTCAATCAGTGGATGCTAGAGGGAACATCACTCGATTACTTTTATACTGCGACTGTTGTCCGGGCCAAAATCGTAACCGTACTGTATTGGCAATGTTGCATTCCTCGTTACAAGAGTGCAAGAATATAAACACCATTCAAATAAACTTCCTTTTGACTGGACACACTTACATGCCCGTGGATAGTGTCCATGCTATTATAGAAAACAAATTAAAAAATACAACCGTTTATGCACCATCACAATGGTTTACTGTTTTTGCAACAGCTAGGCAGAATCCATCACCTTTTGCAGTGGAAAGGCTGAGTTATGAAGATTTTTATAGATGGGATAGTATTAGTGACAAATATTTTAAGGGTAATCTCACAGGAAAAATAAGCAAGGTCCGTGTTATGACTTTCAAAAAGGACAAGCAAGTTGTTAAATATAAAACATCTATGAATGCCACTGCACCATCTTTTGATATTGAAGTTCAGTCAAAAACCAAGGTATCATCACTTCTACCGTGTTATAGATCTCAGTTGCCCATAGCAAAAGCCAAATATGATGATCTTGTCAAACTTTGCACTGATAAAGTGATTCCTAATTGCTTCAAGCACGAATTTGTGAACATTCCACGAGCAACTAACGCAAAAGATTGTCTACCGGAATCAGATGTTGAAGATAGTGAATTGAACTGTTAAAATAAGTATATTTTTAAAACAAGATCTCACGATATTTTTTTTGTTTTTAAAGACTGATTGATTATTCCTGCCCTAAAATTATGTAAGTTGTTATATTATTGTTATTTGTTATGTGAGAATGTTTTGGTTGTCAAAAGTTTATGGCAATTTAAGTTGTCATAATGCAGAGCAGTTAAGCTATTTTGTTTGTTATTGTTTTGAAAGATAATTTGTTTTGATAATCATGTTAATCTAATTATAAGATTTCAAACTACAAAGCTTTTTATAATTATTTTTTTTGTGTTTATAATTTTCTTTTGTGTTTTTGGATTTGTAACTTGATTATTTTGATCTCAGAATTAGTAGAACTTAATAAGAGTAGATAGTCCCTAAGGAGTTATTTTGTTTATTGTGTTTGTTTATGTGGTAACAACAGTCAAATAATAAATAAGTGATCGAAGATTGATTTTCAATAAAAAATACCCATATTTAACAAAGTTTACGTTCATTTATGTTCCCACACGTTAAAAAAAAGTACTTTATATTTAAATATTGACGCTTACCAACTAAGATTTTTCATTTTATTATTTAAGATTGGTACATTTTGTATTAAAGAGATTTAAAGTAAATAACATTTAGATAACTTACCGTGTTTTATTTTAGAAACTCTTAGATCATTTAGATAAATACTCTTGTCTATAAATTCTTAAGTGTTTGTATTTATTTACTTTTGCCTGTTATTTCAAAAATCTTTATCAATAGCTTAAATAATTTTACATGTTGCTCCAAACTTATCAGATGCAATTTAAATAATGTTACTTGTTTGTACATAACATTCAGTGATAGCTTAGATAGTTTTACCTGTTTATAAAATGGGGTTTTTTTTATCTAAGCGACGTAAACTGCCTTTTATTCGAGAGCTACAGGGCTCATTTTAATATCAAAAATAGCTATAAAAATTAGGTACGTATGTATGTTAACAGAATCTAAATCCGTCTATATTGTAATTTATAATAATTTTTTTTCAAAAAAATTTAACTTCAAATCACACTCCTGTAAAGTTCATACAATGTCGCTTAGTAATTTTTGCCTTTCAAGCGTCGATATAATAAAATCGTAACAGGTCGCTGTCTGTACATGGAAGATAAATAAGAAAAAATATTATAGGGGGGCTTTCTGAACGCAATAGAACCCAAAACAATGATTTTTAGAATTTTTGTCTGTTTGTCTGTATGTCTGTATATCTGTTTGTCTGTACGGTTGTGCACGCTAATCTCAGTAACCGCTCAACCGATTGCAATGCGGTTTTTTTTATTGTGTTGAGGTTTGCTCCAGTTAACATTTAGCGTTTGTTTTATGTAAATCGGTTTAGAAATAAAAGAGTTATAACACTTTTAAGAATCAGATATATTAAAAATTTTAATTGTAGGGGTTTCTTTGAATGTGAGTGAACCTAAACTGGCGTGTTGGCTTAATCATAAAAACAATTCAGTCCACGCCTTCGGCGCGGACTGAATTGTTTAAAAATAGTCTTAATCATTAAGCTCTTTTATGATTAAGCAAACAGGGCAGTTTCAGACGCTGCTTGATGACTCTGATGAAGAAATACCTTTCCTTTCATACACCTTATGTGACGTAAACGAAGTTGCGGGCTCAGCTAGTACTTATAATAAATCTGTAGAAGTGAAAATTCTGTACATTCAAAATATCAAAAAAAATAATAGCAGGGGGTGTTACTAGACCGACACCGAACCCAAAAATGTGATTAAAATTTTTTTGTCTGTCTGTCTGTTTGTTCAGGCATCACGCAAAAACTATCGGTTCGATTACGATGAAACTTGGTATAATTATTTTTTAATAGCCTGGGCACCACACTGGGTACTTTTTATCCTGGAAAAGTATATAGAATTCAAACCAAACTAAATTTTGCGGTTCGATCCCTAGACCCAAAGTTATTATCAATTATTGCTTAAACGGTTAATGGTACGATGATGAAACTAAGCATGAGCGTTGTTTGTTACAATATGAAAAAAGTAATTTTAACATTTTTGCAAATTCCAGCTCCAAAGGTATAAAAAAGGAGGGTAAAGTTTGTATGGGACAACGTGATTCCTTGGTCCGATCTACTTAAAATTTGGCATATAGCATTATTAACATAATTGATGGAAGACGTGTTTCGAATTTTATTGAAATTTATACTATAATGAGCTAAAAAGGGAATATAAATTATTTTGGGGCTGATTTTCTCCGGAGTTGATATCAATACTCCTTAAATACTCTTATTTTATACTTAAATTACTTTTTATTTTGACACATAATTTGTGAAAGCTCAATACAATTGACGTTTTCATTTATGTTATATTTCAAACTTCAAACAGACGATTTTACTACATAGCCATAAAGTTAAATAAAAAGCGTTATTTTGGTATAATATTAACCAAATATGCTTTATGGAAGTATTATAGATAATTTATTCAAATTTTGTGTGACAAAAATACATTTGTGAAAAGAAGAAGATAATTCTAAGATGGCTAGCCAGAAAAAATGAAAAACCACGCTTCAGGTAGTATCCACTGGTCAATAAAATAACACCGCATGTTACCATCTATGCTCAATATTTGCGACAAAGATTTTCAGCAGCTCTAAGCGACTGGTCATGGAAGGCATGAATTTTATTCTATTATATAGTGCCGACTCCATTCTGTCAGGAAATAGACTTAGTCTTTGAAAAATACGGGAATGGCCTCTACGTAGACTACATTCGAAAAGACTGAAAAGAGCCATTACAATGATCATGAACGCTCAGCTGATGAAATTTACATTGTTATTACGTTACCAGGTCTTGGTTGGACCATCTGTATTAGGAGGACAAAGTCTACAGTAGTTCGGTTTGACTAAACGTCATAGGCTGGGACTACCTGAAGAAGGAACTAAGTTACGATGTCAATTGCTTAGAACAGAGTTGTCAAGTAGTAGTTTAGCCATTGAATTAATAAATGTATTTAATAAATAAATTTACTTAGCTCATATCATTATGCATTATAAATTTGTTAATCAGAAATCTATCTAACTAGGTATTATTATAAATGGGGATGTTTGTGAGTGTGGATGTTTGTTACTCTTTCACGCTGTAACGGCTGAACGGATCTGGCTGAAATTTGGTGCCTACAGAGATATTTTATAGTCAAGGAACAAAATTTTACGCAGGCGAAGCTGCGGGCATCAGCTAGTTTCAAATGAAATCGACACTTCTTTGGCTTCTCAAATTTATCAGAATTTTAACTTGGTTTGTCCTAATATTAAAATGTTAACTAAGGACAGTCTGTATCTCCTGGGATCCCCAATTTTTGACGGTGCCATTCCTCCTCTCTTAAGGGAGTCGGTATCAAAATTTAATAAATATTCAGACCGTATTCTCAAAATTAGCAGTCACTCTGCTTTGTTTATGCTAAAATTTTGTTTATTTTTACCTAAATTTACTCCTAATCTTATGTTACCAATTGAAAATGTTTTAAAATCACAAGTTGAAAATATTTTGAACATTCACCTGAACGAGCAAGCGTGGACTCAAACTTCCTTACCAATTAGGTTCGGTGGTTTGGGTACCCGAAAAATTTCTAGTGTAGCTTTACCGGCTTTCTTGTCTTCAATATTCAGTACTCGTGACCTCACAGGTGAAGTCTTAAAAGCTTCTGTAGCCTCAAACTGTGAGATTTCGAGTCTGGACGAAGCCTTGAACGCTTGGCTAGCTGGACCAAGTCTAAATTTGCCCTCCACACCCAAAAAGCAAAGGGCCTAGGACCCCATGGCTTCCTCTGTTCTTCTCAATGAAATCATTGAAAACTCATCAGGCATCAATCGAGCCAGACTTTTGGCAGTTTCTCGACCCGAGTCTTATAACACAGTGATGATCAGTGTTACTCACCAACTAGCGCGAGGTAGCTATGCAGAGAACTCTTTCCCAGGGCGCCTTACTGCAGAGATTCCAGTGTGCGTGCAAGGGTAGGCCAGGGCTCTGACGAAAACAGTCAGGTAGGGTGTACACACATATATTTATATAACACAGAGATACACAGAGACACACAGAGAGCTTATTCACTGATAGACACAAATATCACAGGTACACAGAAGTATAGTCAGTGCTTAGGTACTTATGCTACTAAGCTACACATAAGTAGTGGATTTACTGGCCTGCAGAGTGAGCTGAGTGAGAGTGACTGCCTGTTGTTACTGCCAGGTGATGACGGCAGATACCTCTCACATGAGAAGCTCGTGTAGTCCGCACTTCCACGTTGTCGTACCACGTGCAGCCCACTAACTTATAGGTGCGGCACCAAATATCTTATCCGGCAACTAGCCCCGTAGTAAAAAACCCTGTCATGAAAGAAACGACAAATTAAGATCTTGGCTGCGCGACAGACGACAATCGACCCGCTTTGCAAAAGAAGAAGTGACTCACCAGTTTTCTGGGTAAAATGTAGCAAGATGCAATGCAGCAACCCAATCACAGCCCGTTAGGCCACGCGAGGTAACAAATAATCCCTTTTGTCGCGCACCGTCCAACACGCAAATCGTCCAACGAAAAAAAAACGTATTCCGTCCAACACTCATATCGTCTAACACGATCGCGCTTGAGCGAAAAACTGATTCGCGGCACAGTCTCAGAGCAAAAGCCAAAGGACCTCCAACTACCCCAAAGCAGGTCTCGGTCAAAAGTCCTGTCTTTCACGAAAAATCTTAACCAAAAACCCGTTCCTTTAAATGCGAAACGCTTCGTCACCGAACTTATGACATCCTGTCATTCTGACAGCAGAAATGTCACCACTGACAACCGATTAAAAAAAGATAACTCGATAAGGCTGCTTTCACATCCTAAATACTGCATCTATAGAAAATAAATGCTACAACCACCCCCCCTTTAATAGTATTTCCTGCGGATATGACACGCTGGAAATACACAATAAAGAAAACAGAAAAGTACTGACTAATAAACAAAGACAACCAGCTAGGTCCTTCAAACACCAGCTGACTACGACCATTACAATACCAAAGAAAGATCCTCCTATGTACCTAACTAGACACTGACTCGTGTACCGGTTAGGCTAAGTAACTAGAGTCTAATGCCCTTCATAGAAAACGAATGCTCCCTTTACTCACTGCCGATACCCTAACACTACCCAAGCTCTCAGGATAATGTAGAGTACTAAGAAGCGAATGAGAGAAAAACGCTCGGTGCGGTGCATAGAAGAAACTACAACGTGACAATTTAAAGTCACGTACACATATAGAAATACAAACAAAAGATTAAAATAGTCTTACATAATGATCACATAGCACTGGTTTAATAAACTAGAGAAACAGTGCTATGTAGTTACGTTAGGTATTGGAGACTGCTCCTCCTGATACTTCAGGATGTCCTTGATATGGTACTCCCCAAGATCCTTACCGTCCAGATCTGACAGCCTATATACTAAAGGGGATCGTTTAGCAGTCACCACACATTTAAGGAACTTAGGAGCTAGCTTAGCAGTAAAATTCTTGGCCTTGTTGGACAGGTAGAACGTGCGTTTGTAAACTATCTGTCCCACTTTCAGCTCTACATGCCTTTTTCTGAGGTTGTAATACTTTTCATTACGCTGGTGGGCAACGTTCAAATGTTTCCTCACCTGGTCGTAAATGCGTTGTATTTCTCTCAGCTTGACACCGAAGGCTGATGGATCGTCTACAGAGACTGAAGTAGGATGGCACGCGATATCTGTCTGCCTGTACAGCACTCCATCCCCAATAAATTCCCTACCATGTACCAAAAAGTAAGGGGTGAAACGAGTTGCTTCGTTAACTGCAGTGTTTAAAGCACACTGTATCTCAACCAAGAACTGATCCCAAGACTTGTGTTGTGACTTCACATAGCATGAGATCGCTTGAACCACATTGCGAATAGCTCGTTCCGCCTGATTAGTTTGGGCATGATACCTAGGGTTATAATATATATTAGGTACATTATATTTAGCCAACAGATCCTTAAATGGCTTACTCACAAACTGAGGGCCATTATCCATGTAAATAGTCTTGCAGACTCCGTGCACGAGAAACACACTCTTCTCTATGAACCTCGCGACTACAGCGCCTGTGGCCACCCGAACAGGGCACAACATGACGTATTTGCTAAAGCAGTCGGAGACCACGATCAGGTGTACGTTTCTATTGCTCGAAGTGGGAAAGGGACCAAGCAGATCGACAGAGATAGCTTCGAATGGCTTCGAAACCCGCTTCGGGCTACCCATTAGGCCGGGACGAGACGTATTTACGGGTTTGTACTGCTTGCATGTTTCGCAATTCCCAACATATTCTTTGACGTCCTCGTACATCTTGGGCCAGTAATAATTTAGGGCTAACCTTTTATGCGTCTTCCAAACGCCACCATGGGCACTAAGTGTGTCATCGTGGTACTTAGAGAGCAGGGGCAAGCGATCCTCCTGAGGTACCACCAGCTTCCAGTCAAAGTCTGAAGTCAAAGAATATTTATTTTTAGTTAACCTATATAGAAGGTTGTCACGAATGTCATAATTTGGTGACTTCCTAGGGTTCTTCCGAACACTATTCATGGTGTGGTCATACCACGGGTCTTTAGTGGGTACTGCATCGAGGGAATCAATTTTGATACGAGACAGAGCATCAGGTACAACGTGGTCTTTACCTTTTCGATGCTCTATGTCAAAATCGAATTGACTGAGCCTCATGCTCCAACGTGCTAGACGACCCGTGGGATTTTTTAGCTTATGGAACCACAGAAGAGATGAATGATCCGTGACGACCGTACATTTTTGGCCTTCGACGTACTGTCGAAATTGTTCCAAAGCGAAAATCACGGCCAGAAGTTCTCGCTCAGTTGTGCTGTAGTTCACCTCGTTCTTGTTGAGAGAACGGCTACAGTAGGCGATAGGGTGCTCAACACCATCGTGAGTTTGTGTCAGTACAGCAGCAACTGAGTAAGCTGACGCGTCACTAAGAATGCGGAAGGGCATCTCAAAGTTAGGCATTTTTAATATAGGGGCAGAAACCAAGGCTGACTTTAGCAGGTTAAAGGACTGTTCAGCCTCAGGGGTCCATTCGAACTTAAGGTTCGTAGAAGTGAGTTTGCACAGAGGTTTACTAATCTTCGAGAAGTTGTTAACAAAGCGACGATACCAGCCGGCCATTCCCAGAAATCTCTTAACCTCCTTAGGGTTAGAAGGGGTGGGATAGTTGAGGATAACCTCAACTTTACCCGGGTCTGTCCGTAAGCCATGTTTGTCCACATAATACCCCAGGTATTTGAGTTCACTCCGACAAAAGTGGGATTTTTTCATATTAATAGTTAGGCCAGCATCCTTGAGTTGCTGATAGACTCTATGTAAGAGCTCTACATGCTCCTCAAAGGTGCTGGACACACAGACTATGTCATCCTGAAACGCAAATACCTTGTTGTCGAACTCGGGACCAAACAGACGGTCCATGAGGCGTTGCATCGTGGCACTGGCACCGACAAGACCGAAGCACATGGAATTGTAATGGAACAATCCTCTCCGGGGAACCGTAAAAGCAGTCTTCTCAGCAGACTGGAGTGAGTCGAATGGAATCTGCCAGTAGGCCGCACTCAGATCTACAGAGGTTAAATACTTAGCATTATTAAGATGGTCTAAGATTTGATTGATATAGGGTAAGGGGTAGGCGTCACTCTTAGACACAGAGTTCAGCTTGCGAGAGTCCAAGCACAATCTGAGGTCGCCGTTCGCCTTCTCCACCATGACCACTGGAGAGTTCCAGGCGGACTGAGACGGGGACACTACTCCCATCTCCAGCATTCGGTCCAGCTCGGCTTCCAGGGCCTTCTGCTTAAGGGGAGAGAGCGGATAATAACGCTGCTTGATCGGCTTGCTGTCACCAGTGTCAATGACATGGTGCACAAGTGAGGTCCGACCTAAACCCACCTTATCAGTGTTCAACGAGTCGAACTTTTCAATGACCTCGTTGATCACACACCTTTGTTTAGTTGTCAGGTTGTCGTAATCCTCGAGGCCACCGTTAAGGGACACAGACTCTATAGGATTATTATCACTAAAGCTATCAAGACTAATATTTTGTAAAATTAACTTATCACTTAACTTAAATTGTTGCCAGAAATCCACTCCAAATATCATGGAGGTGGTTATACCTGGGACAACATAGAACTTGACAACTCGGATAACCGAATTGTACTCAATTGGCAAAGAGATACAACCCAGACATTGCAAGTGAGTGCTGTCTGCAGTTGTAATACGAAAAGTAGGATTGATACTCACAAGATCAAAACCCAGTTCCAAGAAGATGCGGTGCGCTCCCTTACCTAGTATAGAGCAGGAGGCACCGGAATCTAGAAGGCCTAAGACATTTAAATTTAAAACCTTAACAACTAGATACGGTCTAATGTCACTATCCCGTTTAGGAAACAGGACCTTATCAGAAATAGACTCAGATACAGAGTGATGCACAGAGTTCCTAATAAGGCCCTGGCCTACGCGTTTTTTGACTTGCTAGTACAGTGTGAGCAGTCTGGGGTCTTGACTCCTTTGAGACCACACCGGAAACACACCAGCTCCCTTGACTGTGTGCAGCTGTATGCAGTGTGACCGCCCCCGCCGCAACGAAAGCATTTGCGATCGTGGGGGGTAACCGGCGTCTCCACTGCAGACACCTGCTTAGCGGGCTTTTGTACACCTTTGTTCTTAAGCTGGTGTAAGTCAGATGTAATCTCAAACTTGTCAAGAGCAGGCTCATGGAAAGCGTCTGCCCTAGTACGCGCAAGCTCCAAGCGCTTACCCAAACGTCTCAAGTCATCTACAGAGTTGACATCATGCAAGGCCAGTTCCTTCATGTAGTCAGGTCTAATGTTGTGCATGAGAATGTCCAGCTGTTCCTCACTGGGCATCTTACATGACAACCTTGAGAACATGGCTTGCATTGTACATATATAGTTAACCAAGGACTCAGAGCGGGCTTGTGTACGCTGTCTTATCTCGTTCCTGAGGCGGTAATCATAATCAGGAATATCGAAGGTATCTCTAAGCTCACTAATAAGATCCTCATATGAGATGAAGTTAGCTTTGTTTGTACGGAACCAAGACAAAGCCGGTCCATCCAACAGGTCGGAGAAAGCCATAAGGAGTCTAGGCTTAGTAACCTCCCGAGCACATCTAAGTTCCTCTAATCTCTCTAAAAACACACGTACACAAGTAGAACCATCATATTTTAAGTTAAATGAACATAAGTTAAGGGGACGTTCTTTATACACTATGTTACATGTAGAACTATTCCTACTTGAACTAGCTCGCACCGAGCGGTCCTCTCTCACTACTGGTGAAGTATATTCCACCTGGTCACGACCCGAAGGATCATCACCATCATCATCCGAACCTTCGGATTCAGAATCACTACTGGGTTCAGCCCTAGCGATGATCTTCACTAGCCTACCACGAATATCCACCAGGTCGGGGCAATCCAGACCACAACGAGCTAACCTACTCAATAAGTAGTTGGCTCTGATGGACACCCTAAGACGACTACCTTTATTAATGAAAATGTCACCTGACTGAATAGCCTCCTCCAGCTCGGAGACTCTTGGAAGGCAGATCGAGAGCTCAGCCGGTGCATCAGCGGGTACCGGAGCACTCGCTTTGATGCTACCTCGACGGACGAGTCGGTGTGCCGTTCTTAGCTCACTCCGAAGGCCAGACACTGTCGTTTCCGGTTCCACTGAAATACCCATGTGGGACAGCTCGTTAGCAAGTTCATCCTTTCTTAAATAATTAATATATTTTTTCATCTGTGCCATTATGTAAAAATTTACTTACAACAATTATAAATCTATAATGGCACAGATAGGGATCAATTACAAAGCAAAAATGCAAACTGAGTTACAACAAAGTGTACTAAGTTAGGTAATTATGTTTCAAATTGACTTCCAGAATTTAACAAAGATTAAGGGTATACTAAGAGAGAAAAGTTTCTAAATTTTCTGATAACACAGTTCAGGTTAATAATCAAAATTACAAGGTATCAACATACCTTCAAAAAAAAAATTATAATTACACAGAGTGAAATTCACTAAGTTAACACAGAGGTGAAGCTATAGAATAATATATGTAATATATTAATCTATGCTAATATAATATTACAATAAATATATGTGTGCACCATAAAAAGGAACATAACAAAGAAAAGAAACACAATAAGAAAAGAAGTGGGTATGCCAAATAAAATCAAAAAGTTTTTCCAAAATCACAGCTATTTTAAATTTTTGAATTTAGAATTTTGTGTCTTTTCCAGCCAAAGATGTAGGAAGCTGGAAGAAGACGAAAGGGAAGGTTTTGTGCTTAGCTGCTAGCACCACCAATTAACGTCCTGGAGCGTCTCGGACGATTCCAGAATGGTTTCGCCAGAGATAACCACCTATGCACACACACTAGACTGAGGCTACCGCAGAGTAGACCCAGAGATTTGCCACTACGTTGGGAGCCAATTTATAACACAGTGATGATCAGTGTTACTCACCAACTAGCGCGAGGTAGCTATGCAGAGAACTCTTTCCCAGGGCGCCTTACTGCAGAGATTCCAGTGTGCGTGCAAGGGTAGGCCAGGGCTCTGACGAAAACAGTCAGGTAGGGTGTACACACATATATTTATATAACACAGAGATACACAGAGACACACAGAGAGCTTATTCACTGATAGACACAAATATCACAGGTACACAGAAGTATAGTCAGTGCTTAGGTACTTATGATACTAAGCTACACATAAGTAGTGGATTTACTGGCCTGCAGAGTGAGCTGAGTGAGAGTGACTGCCTGTTGTTACTGCCAGGTGATGACGGCAGATACCTCTCACATGAGAAGCTCGTGTAGTCCGCACTTCCACGTTGTCGTACCACGTGCAGCCCACTAACTTATAGGTGCGGCACCAAATATCTTATCCGGCAACTAGCCCCGTAGTAAAAAACCCTGTCATGAAAGAAACGACAAATTAAGATCTTGGCTGCGCGACAGACGACAATCGACCCGCTTTGCAAAAGAAGAAGTGACTCACCAGTTTTCTGGGTAAAATGTAGCAAGATGCAATGCAGCAACCCAATCACAGCCCGTTAGGCCACGCGAGGTAACAAATAATCGCGCTTGAGCGAAAAACTGATTCGCGGCACAGTCTCAGAGCAAAAGCCAAAGGACCTCCAACTACCCCAAAGCAGGTCTCGGTCAAAAGTCCTGTCTTTCACGAAAAATCTTAACCAAAAACCCGTTCCTTTAAATGCGAAACGCTTCGTCACCGAACTTATGACATCCTGTCATTCTGACAGCAGAAATGTCACCACTGACAACCGATTAAAAAAAGATAACTCGATAAGGCTGCTTTCACATCCTAAATACTGCATCTATAGAAAATAAATGCTACAGTCTGGACACTGGCTGCATGCATATCCCTCTCCCAATACTGGTACATTTGTTGACCCCACTACACTCCGCATAGCGGTCGGTCTCCGGTTGGGTGCAGAGCTGTGTGTTGAACACTCGTGTGTATCGTGTGGAGCTCATGTGTGCCGCCTAGGACTCCATGGGCTTGTTTGTTCTTTTTTCGCTGGCCGTTTTTCCCGTCACGCCGCTCTGAATGACATCCTGAGACGGGCACTTATCACCGTTAATATCCCCGCGGTTTTAGAACCCCAAATTATACGGATGATGGTAAGCGACCCGACGGGATGTATTTAGTACCCTGGAAAATGGGACGTGCGTTAGTGTGGGATGCCACTTGCACTTGCACCGACACTCTTGCGGCGTCCTACCTCCCGGCTACTAGCAAAAGAGCTGGCGCGGCGGCTAATGCGCGTGAGCGGTTAAAGATCGGCAAGTACCTACAGTTGTCTCGGTGCCCAATATGAATTCGTTGCATTTGGTGTCGAGACACTGGGTCCATGGGGTCGCGGTACACATGGTCTTTTCACGGCTCTGAGTAAGCGTCTGAGGGAAGAAACGCGTGATCCCCGCGCATGTAGCTATTTCGCGCAAAGGCTTTCCATAGCTATTCAGCGTGGGAATGCTGCCTACGTCATAGGTGCCTTACCGAAGGGACCCAATTTGTATATTGATAGGTAGTTAGTTAGTTTTTATTTTAAGTATTTATAATTTAATATGTTTCTTGTTTAACCCTAATAGTGTGTTGATATTAGTTTTAATTGATTTTATTATTGTTGTTTATGAATGAATAAACTTATTACCTTTATACACTTTATGCTAGTTACAGTGCAGCTATACATTTAGCAAAAAACAAATTTATGAAAATTACGCACTACCTATATAAAATTATGAAAGAATAGATAGTATAAAAATACCATAAATTGTACTGTAAGTGTGTACGTGTGTGCAGGTTAGTAACAGTATATTTTGATGTGAAACAGACCATTGTGTTTTGTGATGTAACTAAGCACGAGTTAAAAAGAAAAAGGAAACTAAAGTTATATCTACATAATACACCCATAATACATCCGACCAAACTATTGTGCACCTTTCTAAGAAAAATTAATTATCAAATAATTATGAATTTATAAATTAATCAATGAATCTGTTTATTTGGCCAATCAGAATGCGAACTCAATAGAAAAAAATTAAACATATCAAAAATTTGGGAGATTAACCAATTTACGACCTTCTTTGCGCCTCCATGTATGTTTTTTAAACCAACCTATTAAAGGTTTTTATGCTGCGAATAGGAGGCGAAAGGGTATTCCAGCATTGTGCTGCCGCGTGCTTGGAGCAACCTCGAAAAGCCGCTGTTTTGAATAAGTGCTCGTTTAAGGGGAGTGGTTGACAAAGTTTGCGAAAAAGAGGTGCAGATAAAGACGTTCTTCTCGGTATTAGTATACGAAAAATGACAGCCAAAAGTAGATTTGAAATCTACAAGATGTGTTCCAGAAAATGGTTTCATCAGAAATTGTGTATTTATTATAAATAACTAGTAAAATATCACTGAACTAGCCCACAATGTTTTAGAAGAAGCCGTTTTATGACATGTATTTATTAATGAATGATAATAAAATTTATATCAAAGACTAAAGAAAACATAGACGTCTAACATGGTTTTCTTCAATTTTAAATTAGTTTAAGTTTTAACTAATTATACCTAATAATGTATTCAAAGAATACATCACATTGCTTGCTTCCCCGCGCTCGCCCGAAAATCTAGTGCGGGGGGAGTCGTGTTGCTAGACGGACGTGTGTCGCTCTGGTCTGCAAAATATTCTCGTAAAATGTTATATTTTCATTCATGTACAGAGTAATGCGTGTAACAGAGCCAGAGCCCGAGTTACACAATGCATACTGCATTACATGAGAATATAATGCATTTAAACTTATTTTTCGTATTGATTTATTAAATTACTTAGAAAGGTGGTCATGCTTATATTGTAAGCGGTACTTAATCATTTCAATATAATTAAATGAAGAAATATTTGTGGACATCTGCACACAACTTAAGCTATTATAACCTTGTGCTAAGGGATATAGACAACTGATGAAAATACTTATATTATAGTTATTATTAACACACTGCTTTTTTGAGACACTGCTCTCAACCTAAGCTGAAAGAATTGACTCTTTTAGCTTAGTACGTCTTGTGGGTCGCCACAAGTAGGCACCATCTACCGGCAAATTGGTTAAGGTATAAAAGTGAACAAAGTGAGTGCCCGCCGAGTTTCTTGCTAGTCTATATCTTTACATAATAATAAAACTGTTGAGGGCCGAGAGTCTGAATATGGAAGCTATTTAAAAAAAAAAGAACGCGTTCTCTAATCGATACCTACTTAAGCCAAAATGAAATTTAAAATTTTCATGTCCGTCTGTATTACGAATACGTATCACGCCGAAACTACTGATTTGAATGAAAATTGATCCGAGGAAGTTCAGGAGTTAGAGACATCTCAACTTCTCTAAACCTAGAATTCAAGAGTTCCTTTGAATGTGAGGGTAAATCTAAACCTGCGTGTTGCTTTATCATTTTTTTCATTCAAATCGATTCTGTATTTTCTACGTGATACTTATTTGGGATACAGACAGACAGACAGACATGAAAATTTTAAATTGCATTTTCGGATTCAGTATCGATTAGAGAACATCCTTCAATAAAAATTTTCAACAGACTCTCGACCCTCAACAGTTTTATTATAAGTATAGATAATTCAGGCCGCGCCGAGGGCGTGGACTGAATTGTTTTAGACTCTATTCTAAAATTTTCGACGGGGCTTAATCATTAAGCTCTTAACTATTAGAGCTTAATGATTAAGCCCCGTTTTTTTATTATGTTTTATTATTATTGAAGGATGTTCTCTAATCGATACTGAAGCCGAAAATGCAATTTAAAATTTTCATGTCCGTCTGTCTGTCTGTATCCCGAATAAGTATCACGTAGAAACTACAGAATCGATTTGAATGAAACTTGGAACAATTAAAACTTATAATCCGAGGAAGGTTCCTGGATACTTTGATTCCGATATTCAGCGAGCTTCCTTTGGGAGAGGGGATGAAAGACAATATGGTTTTTTAGTTGTAATTTCACAATGCGTGGTCCGATTCCAATTTTTTTTTCAGTGTTATAACGGTAGTACTTAAAGGATTGCTTCACAAGTTTCAGTGCTGAGGGTTTTGTAATTCAGGAATTAGAGATATCTCAACTTTCTTAAAACCTATAATTCAAGGGTTCCTTGGAATGTGACGGTAAATCTAAACAGGCGTGTTGGCTGAATCATAAAAGAGCTTAATGATAAAGGCTGTTGTAAAATAATTCAGTCCGCGCCGAAGGCGGGGACTGAATTGTTTTAGAATAAACTTAATCTTTAAGCTCTTTTATGATAAAGCAAACAGGGCCGTTTCACACGCTGCTTGATGAGTCTGATGAAGAAGTGCCTCTCCTTTTGCAAACCTTATGTGACGTAAACGAAGTTGCGAGGGTCAGCTAGTTTTACAATATGCTTAATCTTAAAATTCGTTTATGATTAAGCAAACAGGGCAGTTTCACCCGCCGGTTGATGAGACTGATGAAGAAATACCTCATGTTTCATACACCTTAAGCGTCGTAAACGAAGTTGTGAGGGTCAGCTAGTTACATACATACATATGGTCACACCTTTATCCCCGAAGAGGTAGGCAGAGGCATATTATTATGTCCCCACGTTTCACCTTTTTAGAATTTGTCTCACGTAATAGGTGGTGAGCCGTATTGCCGTGTTGAGATAGACAGGCGCAGGTTGTGACTGCCTGCTGTTGAAATTGTTCAAGCTGCCAAAAAGGCCTTCAACTTGGCTTAACGATTGCCATTTTACGGGCAACCAGGACTAACGGCTTAACGTGCCTTCCGAAGCACGGAAACGCTTAAATAACTGTCACAAAGTGGTCACATGGATGGTCACCTATCCAAGGACTGGCCATAGTGAAAGTTGCTTACTACAGTGATCGTTTACAGAACACCAAGTCCGCAATGCCACGAGCGCTTCTTATTTATACATATCTAGCTGACCCTCGCAACTGCGTTTACGACGCTTACGTACGTACATATTTTTGTTGGTTTGTAATAATAAAATGAAATGAAATTTTGTTTCTTAAAAGGAATAAAAATTTCAAGCGGGTGGAAGACCCCTTATGTCTGTATATAAACGTTTGTTTTTTAATTTACTTTTAGCCTCTCGCTATAAAATAGAATGCAGGGGGGCTTATGGCGAGACTTTGTCTGTAGTTTGTGACTCTGTTGCATTAAACTACGTCACTAGGTCATCTGTTCAAAGTTTGAACTAAAACAAAAATGACAACATCAATCGGATTGAACTTTCACAATAAATGTTTAAGATAGGGGTAGTCGGGTGAGACTTTCTTGTTTATTTGGTGAAGCCAGGAACGCATATCCGCTACTATTTTCTTCTTCTTCCGTGGTTCTTTTACTCTGACGTCTCTGTAGTTGCGCTACTCTATGTTGGCGAGTCATATCGCCCATATGCTCAAGGTCGTTAGCCCTGGGTGTGGCCAGGAGACGCGGCGCGTCAAGCTTCGCGTACGGCGTGGCTTGCAGCGGCGCGTCAAGCGATTTGACCGTTTATGGTGAGGCGGCGCGTAAAGCGGCCCGCGTCGCGTCACGCCCAAACTCAAACATATGGAAATGTAGGAGCTCGTTTAAGGACACGCGGTGCGTCGAGCGACGCGAGTGGCGTGGCTTCTCTCGGCGCTGCGTCCGCCGCGTGGCACGCAGCTTCACTCGGCGCTGCATCCGCCGCGTTGCACGCAGCTTCATATACGGCGTCGTTCAGTGCGACATAGGGATGTGACATTGTACATAAAAAATCGATTTTTAATTAATCGATTTTTTCTTTTGCATGAAAAATCGATTAGTAAATTATCGATTTTTCTCAAGCAAATAATCGATTTTTTTAAATTAATCGTTTTTTTTTATAATTTGACATTTAATTTTTTATAAAATAAATACCATATCAAGTTTTATTCATTAATAATAAACAATATACTACTACTACTGAACGGATGTTTATAAGTTTTTTATATTAAATAGATCTTGGTAAGGCTTAAATCTGAGCTTTGTTTAATGGCAATCGGTTGAAAAAAGCGGAGTCACACACAACCGTGATTACTCAACTTGTGTTCATAAGTTGAGTAATCACGGTTGTGTTTCCGTGCGATCTTTATTCTTAAAAAGAAAAACAACAAGCACAGTCAAAAAACCAGTTAGAAATCTTTATTTATTTATTTATTCATTTATGTACACACTAGGAAAGTAAAATAACAATAACAAAAGGATAAATAGGTACAATGGTACTGCTTATTTCTGTAAGAAATATCTACCAGCAGACCGGCAAAAGGAGAACGTGAAGAAAAAGGAAAAGATCAAGAAAAAGTGTGTTTACAAAACAGAATAGAACTAACATAACACACAAAATAAAAGATAAATATTATTAACTGTATATAATACATATATAAATAAGTAAATATAATAATGTATATTTAAATAAAAATTACATATATAAATAAATAGGATTACACTGTAGAGAAATAGTGTCCACGGACTTGCTTTTTAAAAGTGGTGATAGTTTTACTGTCTCTGATACCAGGCGGAAGTGAGTTCCATAGTCTGACTGCATGCACGGTGAAAGAGGATGAATAAAAACCGGTTTTGTGAGAAGGAAATTTAAGATTTGAGCGTAGGTGAGATCTGCAGAGAGCATCAGGAGAACGAACAAAAGAGAACCTTTCCTTTAGATAGGGAGGTGAAGATGGATTATAAAGGATATTGTAAAGGAGGCAGAGGATTCGAGTGTTACGGCGAAGGCGGATTGGGAGCCACTTGAGTTCTTTGCGAAAGTGAGAAACATGATCGAACTTTCTAAGATTGAATATAAAGCGTATACACAAATTTTGCAACCTCTCAAGTTTATCCAGAAACTCCTCAGTGGCGTCTAAATAGCAGGCGTCGGCGTAGTCAATAATGGGCTGAATTATAGTTAGAGCAAGACTAATTTTCGTCCTCAAGGGTAAGAGGCTCTGGAGGCACTTCAACGAATGAAAGGAGAAGTGCACTTTCTGGCTGACGTCACTAATATGGGCACTCCAGGATAGCGTGGTGTCCATGATCACTCCCAGGTCCTTCACAGTGTCTGCGTAGGGTATCTGAATACCGGCCAAAAGAACTGGATCCAGTTCAGACACCGGCAGATTGTCAGTTTGATACTTACTGCTAATGACGATGGCTTGCGACTTCAGAGGGTTGATGCGCAGTCCGACCGAATTAGCCCAGTCGCTTAGTCTAACTAAGTCGCGGTTAATGCACGATATGCCAAATGGGGCGTCAGTGGCCGAAAAATGTCGGTACAGCTGCAAGTCGTCAGCGTAGAGATGGAAGTTACTAGAAATAAGACTCGTAGCCGAGTTGATGAAGATACAGAATAAAAGAGGAGATAGAACGCCACCCTGAAACGTATTGAAATGTTCGAGTTCGACGTATGGAATTGAACGCCAATCTTTCATAAGTATCGATGTATCGTTTATTTTGCGTACGTGATATTTTGCTTTCATGACGTTCTGCTCCAGAGGGTTATAAACATCGATTACATTTTCAAAATAAAATATCGATATTTTATTTTGATAAATATTTTTATTTTAATATCGATATTTTCTATGAACGATATTGCCCGACATTCCTACCTAACGCATACCCCGCACCTCTCCCACCCCTTCCTTGAAGCGTCCTTCGCGGCGTCACCCGCAGCTTCATCCGCCGCGTTCCTCCATTGCGAGACTCGCTGGTTTACCCGCCGCGTCCTCCGCAGCGTCACCCGTCGCTTCAATTGCCGCGTCCGACGCGACGACACTCGCCGCTGTAGCAGCTACAACTCAAACAAACGCTTGCAAAAACGCTTCTCCTTGAACGCTCTGAACATTTCCATACGTTTGTGTTTCTGGCGGCCCGCCTGGCGGGCCGCGCCGCTTGAAGCGCCGCGTCTCCTTAAACGAGCCCGGTAGTGAAAGCGGGAGCACACTTAACCTTTTGCTATACCTCTGTTCCTCCTGTCTCCACATCAACTTACAGAAAATTATTCCGTCGTGCGTTCTAGCCCGAACCGGTCGTTGCAACAATAATTTTCGTTCGCAGTAGTTCGAAGTGCAAAGTTGCGTGTGTGTGTGCGTGCGATCTATCGTTCGGTGTTATCGCCTATCGGGCCGTGCGTAGCATCACGATGACACGATTGCAGTGTCGCTGTAGTCTGACCCGTGTTCCGCTTTCGAGCGTTATTCGATACAGAGTAGTGCCGCGTACAGAGACTAACGATGTCTGCTAAAAACAGTACATTCGATTGTCCTGATGATGCCGTTGAAATGAGTGTAGAAGAATCCCTAATAGAAAAAAGAGTCTCTACCACCCTACATCACTTTTCGCAAAGGCTTACCGAGTAGCACCGGCATCAATACACCTGGCAATTTAGAGGAGGATTTCAAATCACTTGAGTTAAACATAAAAACTATGCTCGAGTCTTGGCTCGCGAAACAAGACGAAAAGATTTCTCTGCTGCTCGCCGAGCTTGGCGAGGTTAAATCATCCATAAAGTCTCTCAGCGATATATATGATGATTCAGAGAAGACATCCCGATAGAAAAACAAATTTCTTCATCTCAGGCATACGAGCAGCGCATAGCTGCCTTGGAAGATAAATTGAAAGATGCAGATCAAAAAGCTAGTAACTGCAACATCGAAATTAGTAATTTATCAGAGAAAAGCGGTGAAAACCTTAATTATGTCACTTATCGAAAACATTTCCAACGTCATAAAACAGCCTATTTCTACTTGTGACATTATGACGATTCACCGCGTTCCCCAGTTGAACGTGAACAGTTCTCTTTCCAAAAACAGTCGTAAACTTCTCCACACTAATACTACGCGACAATATACTTGCAGCAGTACGCATGAAGAAAGGTATCTTAACCGACGAACTTATGTTACAATGTTAGGTACATTGTAACAATACACAAACACCTACAAAAATTTATTTCAATGAGCATCT
The DNA here is from genome assembly GCA_933228765.1 of Miltochrista miniata. NCBI lineage: Eukaryota > Metazoa > Arthropoda > Insecta > Lepidoptera > Erebidae > Miltochrista > Miltochrista miniata. The sequence goes on along the minus strand of OW121754.1, from coordinate 30,159,065 downwards.
CACACTCTAGAACAAAAAATTGTTTCGTCAGACTAGGGAAGCGGCCAAGCAATACGGACATCGTTTTTACCTGGACCAAGCACAGTGTTATACTTGGTCGTTCTGAAAAGGACCTATCAAAAATCAAACCATATAAGTACTGCTCGTAATTAAGGACCTATATAATGTAAATACAACTATATTCATCTATATTTCAGTAAGTCTACATAATAAGTTAGCACAATTAACTCCGCTCTGTTGTTATATTTTTTTACATCCTCTGAAACATACACTACTCTGTGCGTTTACGACATTGTATTCATTTGGATAATTATAACAAGCACTTTGTTTATTTAGATATTTTCGCTCTTTCACATAACCAATTTAAACAAGAAGCCGTGACACGGTCTCACCGATTGCCCCTCTCTAAAACGTTTATGTGAAAGTGAACCTGGGTTCGATTGTCCATATTATCAAACAAATATTTGGTAAATAAGATGAGATTTGTATTAGTCGAAAGTCGTTCAACGAACCCATGTTGTTCCGGTATGATGATATGGTGAACAGAATGGAAATTGGACAGTAGTTCTTAACATTGGACCTGTCACCACTTTTGTGTACGGGCGTGATACATTTCAAAGTGACCCGTGTCTATTTCCTCCCTGGTGCCAGGAGGTATGTACGTAGCACTTATAACATGACGTTTTGTGGGGTCGGATGCGGGTAGTTGCACTGCAATATGTTCCAGAAAGGCAGTCGCGTGATACAACAGGATACCCGCAGGATGCAGGGTGCGCAGGACGACAATCAAGACTCCTCCGCCCTCAAGCTTATCAGTGTCATCGCGGTCGCGATCGCATCAAACACCCTGTACCTACCGGTCACGTAACTTTTCATTCCACCTCAGCGAGGAAATGACTGAATGCAAAAATCGCTGTCCGCAATGATCGGCACCATGGTTGGTGCCGAACATTGTCTCCATTTGCACTATGACATCATAGGAGTAGGACATTATGTTCATAAATAATGTATGTAGCTTAGTTCGCAATCCCTGACAATTCTGATAATAAAAGGACAGGTTTTATTTATCCATTGATATCAAAGAGTAAACAGTAATTAATATTTAGGAAATAATAATGGCTTGCTCTATACCTCTCATATCTCAATAGAAGCCTGGAGTCTGAAATTGATAAGTAAATATTGTGTTCACGTATAACTTCGTAGGTGAATAATGTAAAATAAATAGTTTAATACAAAGGTTGGCATGGAATGCGCACAGCCGGCACAGCATGATAATATCTAATACATTATTTAGATGTAGGTACGTAGTGCGAAATAGTTATTTTCATTCCTTCTATTCGAAAAGAATCACTTTGCACCACGATAACGGGGCGCAAAATAGCTCATTTCTGTTATGAGCTTTTTAGCGGGTGGAAAGGATTTGAATTTGGAACTTGAAAATTTCATAGAAATCGAACGCAAATTGTATGAATTACTGGCTGGTAAATGTTGGCTTGGCTGCACAGCGCGGTGTCCTAAGCTAACTAAAAAAAAACTAAATAGCGCCATTTATCTGTTCGTGTTCGTCATTATTAATTAATGTTCTTGTCTTGTAATCAGTAGGTAAACACATTTTATTGTATTCTGCAAATATAATAAGTTTTACGTCAAGTTATGAAAGTGACAATCCATGAACTCCTGGAACAATAACTATAGAAGGTAATACGTCGTACAAAACTTAGTATATGTTTTTCTCATAGAAAGGGAATGAAAAGTAGAGTATATGACTCGAGGGCAAATTATTTTTCCCTCGGGCGGTGTACTTTGAATCCCTCACTGTGCTTCAGGATTTTCAAAAATTAGAATCCTGAGCGTAAGCGAGGGAATCAATAGAGCACGAGGTCACAGATTACTAAATAGTTACTACGTAACAGATACATCACTGCCATACAAAAGCGAAAATACCTACGCTATATTAGCCTACAAAATTTTAATAATAATACCTGCTGCTCTGAACGAAAAGAATTGTACCTTAAACACGCGGTCATAGCGTCGCGTCGAGACTGTGCTGCCCGCTGTGCGAGTGACGTCATGGTAAGAATGCGCTAGGGTTGAACCTATAATGATTGTTGTAATAAAACGAATGTTACGAATCAACCATGTTTTATTACGCTTTTATTAGGTTATTCAAATCGACGGAGTTCCGCGCGAACAAACATAAAAAATTATATATATATATATATATATATATATATATATATATATATATATATATATATGTATGTATATAAACGGTCGAATTGAGTAACCTCTTCCTTTTTTGAAGTCGGTTAAAAATAGTGCATACCTACATCCGGACGATAAGATTTTTTTTAAGTCAAAAAAAGCATTTAGATTAATTATTATTTTGTTCAATTGGTTCAATCATTGATGCATTGGTGTAAAATTATAAAATAATTTACAGTAGGTAGGATTTTATCTTATTCCTACCCATAACTAAAATATCAAAGAAATCTAAAATTAACTGACATTAGGTACCTTTATTTTTTTATTTTTTTTATACTACTTAGGTGGCAGACAAGCTTACGGCCCACCGGAAGGTTGGTAACCGCAGCCTATAGACGTTTGCAACACCAGAGGCGCTACACACGCGCTGCCGACCCGGGTGCAGGCTGTGACGACCCACAGTTGAAATTTTTCAAGCCGTAAGGCCTTCAACTTGGCTTAACGACTGTCATTTTACTGACAACCGGGACCAACGGCTTATTGTGCCTTCCGAAGCACGGAAACACTCGTAAATAAATGTCACAAAGTGGTCCACGTGGTGGTCACCCATCCATATCCGGCCATAGTAAATGTTGCTTACTGCAGTGATCGTTTACAGAACACTGAGTCCGCGGGGCCACGAGCGCTTCATCTATATATATAAAATGTTGTGTGCGTTTGTGTATCTATTAAAAACTCAAAATTTACTGAATCGATTGAGCTCAAAATTGGACACGATATACAATAGGATTCAGAGATGGTTTTAGGCTACTTTATACACTTTTATCATAACAGCAATAAGAATAAAATAGCTTTAAAAAGTGATTTTACCAATAGATGGCGTTGGTCGTTTTTTTTTTAAATTATATTCTGCCAGCTTCAGAACAAAATATTATAAACAACCTATTTAGAAGGTACCTACCAGATTGATGTTTTTTAAGAGAAGTTTGATTGCGGCCTCCTTGCATTCAGAATAATAAAAGAGAGTACTTACTTACCTAATAAAGAGGTCAGATTTGTTTTGCATGTTATTTTTGAACTTTTTGGACATTCGGAATTTTGGAGTTATGGAGTTTTTGGACTTTTAGAATTTTAGACTTTGGAGTTATGGACTTTTGGACTTTTGGCCTTTTGGACTTTTGGACTTTTGTACTTTTGGACTTTTCGAGTTTTGGGCGTTTGACATTTTGGACTTTTGGA